>JAWRVZ010000066.1:1122500-1434333 GCA_037043235.1 Rhodeus uyekii
TCGTCTGCAGAGATGGCCAGATCTTGGCAAGGATCGCTTTTGGATTGAAGAACAGCTTGGTTTTCAGCTTCAAATGATGGGTGGTCATCCAAGGTGAAACGCCTGCCAAATATCTAGTGATCTGAGAGATACCTGCGTCCAAGAAGATTGAAATGAAGAATTAACCAAGCGTTATGTGCATAAGGGAGATTTTAGATTCATAATGCTCATATAGTACCCATGTAAAAATTCAAATAAAAACAAAATAGAGATAAAAAGATAATGAATGGATGAACTGAATGTTTTAACTAACCAAGACTTATAGCTTGACCAAGTCTTGTCTGAAAGTTTAAAAATGATCAAATTAAATTGTTTAGATGCATCTGTTTGAAATGCAAATTCAAATTTCAAGGAAACTTCCTGTGAGGCGTGGCTAATTTCATTCAAAGTGTATACCAATTCATAATTCATCAATTCTGAATCTGCTGCTATCATTTCTGTTGCTTTGACACATTGTATTATGAGAGGTTTACGCTCAGAACAAATTGTTATTCAACCCTCAAGGCCTCATATAGCTATTTCAAGGTCTACCCTCCATTAAAAGACACATAATCCAGGTATTATTTCAGCTACTGCACAATAGCTAGCTGATGAGTCAGCTAATTAACTGTTAGCGTACAGCAGTTAGCAGTAAGAATGTTAATGACTTACATTGTCAGAACCTGGTTTAACAGAAGCTTCATTAACACAACTGACATGAAATTCAACATGAAATGACATTAGCAACACATTGCACTTCCATGGCACGGCATTTCCAATTGAAACATGTTAATCAACCAGAATCTTTTTTATAGGTTGGGACTTTTATTCATAGTTTGACTTCTTACTGGTGGTGTATTTATATATAAATAAATAAAATAAAAGCAAATTGTATTTATGATTAGTCATTTTTAGTGAAGAACCAACCCCTCTGAAAATCTGTGGGCACCTATTGGTTGAAATTGAAGCTCTTGTAGCTCAAACGATAGAGCGAGGTGTTTGCAACGCCAAGGTCATGGGTTCAATTCCCAGGAAAGCAAGAACTGATTAGAATCTCAATGTGTGTTGCTTTTGATAAAAGTGTCTGCCAAATGCATACATTTAAATGGAATATCGTTATAAATCGTTCATAATAAGACCAGTCATATGCATTAAGAAAGAAAAAGCCACAGATTTTGTTCATGAGAATTCTTTTGAAAACAGCACAGGACTGGTGAGAACACAAGTGATTCAAGCTGGGGATCAGCATCCAAAACACAACATCTGCTGATGACCAGCAATGCTTCTATGTGGTGTGACCAGTACTGCTGTGTCCTTTGATAATTGCACACACACACACACTCTCACAGGATGGCAAGCTGACGCTGTCGGCCTTCACTGGGGAAATCATAATAACATACGACAAAGATGCTGCTTTTGAAAGCCGCTTTGAAATAAGGGGGCGTTTAGACAGAGAGAGATTCACGCACCTTCAGAAGCCAGCGCTGCACATTGCAGCTGAAGCCAGAGCAGCACACCATCCATCACCAGCAGACACTGCAGCACAACAGAGCTTAATAAAAGACAGCCAGGGCCAGGATGATGCTTTGGGTCTCAAACCTGCACCAAACAATAATCTATAAAATCTCGAAATAATCAAAAAGGGTAGTAGAATGAACTCTAAACTGAAACAATAAATGTGCACTCAATCATATGAATGTTAATACTGAGAAAATGTCTTGTTCTTATATGAATTGTATATATATATATATATAATTTAATATTTTATGTAAACTTTTCAGCTTTATTTAATTTTCTTTTACAAATACTGTGTGTTTTAATATATATATATATATATATATATATATATATATATATATATATATATATATATATATATATAAATAAACACACAGTATTTGTAAAAGAAAATTAAATAAAGCTGAAAAGTTTACATAAATATTAAATGATAAATTAAGTGAAATAATATAATTATAAATAATAAAATGTAAACTTAAATATCAATGTAAATTAACGCTAAATAAAAAAAGAAAATTAAAATCACAAATAAAAAGAAAATTTAAAATGTTACAACATACTTTTAAAATATTACTAAAATAAAACTGGACACAACAATAAACCAGTGTGCAACGATTAATAGTGCTGCCGTCTTTATGAAACAGATAGGGGAAAGAATTCTCATCTAGTTGACCCAAAAGACCTCACAAAACTCTTGAATGCATTTCAAAGATTCTATGCTGTGAACTTCACAAACTTTAGAGAAACAGCGGGTATTTGTTGGGGTCATCAGAGGCTGACACAAGATGCGAGAGAATCAATCCATGCTGCTGAATCATGAATGCCCCAGAGTGATGCTACTTACAATTTACTCAACATGTACTGCACTGCGTGTTGTGATGTGAATTCAATCAATTAAACAAACTTTGATGGTATTATTTTGAGAACGAAGTAGTTTCTTATAAAGTATGCGTCATCATAGCCAATGGAACAGTCAATAACTAAGAATCTACTACAAACAAGTGAAACTAAAATCAAGTTTAAACTTTGTATGCAACATTAAAGCTTCACTGCAATTGCCAACCATTTGCAGGCAACATAAAAACTATTGTATAATAACTCTGTGTGTTTGTGTGTTGTAAAGAGGGCTGTGGTATTTGGGTTGGAGAATGATGCTTGATTAAGCTTTTGTTGGTCTCTGTTTGAGGAGCCTCTCAACACCCAGAGGGGTTTGGTCCACCCATGCTCTCCCATTGAGAGCCTCTATTCATCCACACAGACCTTGGAAAAACCCAACAAGGCTGTTTGAGAATGAATAAACAAGGAATAATGATTAACCTGCCCCTGGTCAGAGCTGAGAGTCCCTGTGCGGCCTTTTCAAAATTGAATGGGCAGCTCAAACTAAAAATTCTGGCATTATTTATTCACACTCATGTTGTTCTAATCCGTATGACAAAAAGAGATATTTTAAGGACTGTATTGGTCAATGCTTTCATACAACTACAACCTGAAGCTTATGCATCATATTTCAAGTCTTCTGACTTTTCAATGAATCCATTGATTTGATTCACGATTCACTCACGAATCTGACCTATTTGGTTCTTAACTGACTCAATGATCTGGTCACAGTGGTTCACAGTCAATTTAGTGAGTTTGAGAACCAGATTAATCGAACTTTCAAGTCTATCTTTAAAATATTTTTTTTATTTGAATCGGAATCAATGATTGATTCGATTCACAAAACCAGTCAAAATGATTTGTTCATGCATTGGACTGATTTGGTTATAAACTAACCGACTCATTGATCTAGACACAGTGTTTCACAGCCAGCAGGTTTGAGAACCAAATTAATCAGATTCTTGAACAAATCATTAATCTGAGTCGATCTTTTCAATGAACTGTTTGATTTAATACACAAAACCAGTCTGAATGATTAATTCATGAACCTGGACTTAACAATTAACAATCTAGTCGGTGAGTTTGTTCACGAATCAGTCCTCATGAGACATATGGACAGCATCTATTATGCTTTTGAGTCCTTTTTGAATATGAGAGTGCATTGATGATGACAGAATTAGCATTTTTGGGTGAGTTACCTCTTTAAATCTTAACTATCATGTCTGTTTACCTTCACAGGAGCATTGAATCCACATTTGCTTTGTTTACTCATTTAGACAGCAAAATGGTGTGCGCACTGACAACAAAAGCATCTTTATTAAATATTACAATGGTCTTTTGTTTTGTGGTTCCTTGTGAAGGACAGTAAACAGGCCGCACTCGTGTAAATGAATATCAGATGTCACATTAACTTGAGATTACCTGTAAACGTTTGTTCATGTTCGGGGTAATGATGTGGGTCAGCCGCGCTTGCGTTCGGGACTGTTTTCCTCAGATAATACACAAAAGCAGGTTAATGCCACAATGGGAATGAGCCGAGTATTAATCCATATAAACTCCACATCAGTGTCAGTGCTTAAAATGTCAAGCAAAGAGACAAATGAATGGAATTGAAATTAATTACCTCTCAGGCAGAGAGCAGCACATTCCCTCTCTCCTCAAATGACTCCTCACTGGAAAAGCCTCGACTCCACAAGAGCGGGATTATTGTATGCTGCGTGAATCAAAAATAGACTTCTATTTGTTTTAGAAACAGCGCGGGCCAGGAATAGGCAGTGTAGGTGGCCGATTTCCAGCTGAACTACGCCTCGTTTCCGAACTCTCCCTACATCAGACCATGATATTGATTCCCATACATACAAAAAAAATCTGGAAATAAATAAACACTGGATAAAGAGCAGTGGTATTTATACGATTATGGAATGGGACTTAAACTTAGTTCAGTAGTGATAAAGTTCTGCTCATACTGACAAAGCAATTTCGAATACAACTTGTTACATATCCTGTGTTGCTTCAAAAGGGAGGGGAAGTTTTCATTAAAAATGATGTGAACGTTAAAGACCACAGCCTCTACCGTCAGTCACTAGTGCACCTATTGAGACCAGGGGAGTGAGATATACCTGCTGTATATATACCTATATCTTCACTAGCTGGCCTCGTCAACTCTCCCTCCTAAACCGCGCTTCCATCCGGGTCACGGCACCAATGTAACCCCTCCAATTCTGCTTGCACTGCTCTGAGTGGGATTTGAACACCATTTCAATAACAGGAGGACGACGTGCTAATAAGGATGTTAAAAACTGCAGCTGACTGCGTCAGTCAGTCACTAGTGCACCTCTTGAGGCCATGGGAGTGACATTTACCTTCACAGATATTTACTAGCTGGCCTCGGCAACTCTCCCGCTAAATCTCACTTCCATCTGGGCACCAATGCAACCCCTCCAATTCTGGTTGCACTGTTCTGAGAGGGATTTGAACCACCATTTCCATAATACGAGGAGGACGTGCTAATAAGGATGTGCACTTCTTGAGGCCATGGGAGTGAGATTTACTTGTACAGATCTTTACTAGCTGGCCTTTATTACACTCACCCCCCTTAATCTCATTTCCATCCAGGTCACGGCATCAATGTTAGTCCTCCAATTCTGCTTGCACTGCTCTGAGTGGGATCTGAACCACCATTTCCAGAATGCGAGGTGGGAACGCTATCAAAGACATTAAAAGCCGCAGCCTCTAGTGTCAGTCCCTAGTGCATCATGGGAGTGATGTTAACCTGCACAGCTTTTTACTAGCTGGCCTTGGTTACAATCACCCACCTAAACCTCACTTCCATATATACAATGGTACTCCAAAGTACCGTTATGACAGTGTCTGAAAACCATGGTATTACCATGGTAACCACAGTCTATTTAACTAGTGAAGGATAGTAATCCACAGACAGGAGCTCAAATGATGATTCATTCAGTTCAAACACATAAATGCTGCAGACTGTGACCTTAATGTTTATTTCTCCTTTTTTGTTAGTACCGCATGAGCTGCTTAAGCACAGAGAGACAAATCTCAAAATATTTACCATCTTTAGAGTTTCCCAATACCTTTAGAGCAGCTTTGTATCCACCACACATGAAGGACAGCAGAGATTCAAACACACCGCAGGAAACAAGTCTGTGGTGGAGCACAAGCTGCCTGAATCAGCGGCACAGACTGAGATGGACGACCGTAGAGACCAGTGGTGTTCCTGGAGGGAGATGCAGACTGAGAATCTGGAGTGAGACTTATTATGGAAGTCTAATACAATGAGAAGGACGGAAATAAGGCTGTTATTCACTGAAAATCTACCCAGTGTGAATGGACTGAGTCAGAACTCAAGAGCTGTATCAATATAATGTGCATTATTCATTCACTCACTGATTCACTGAAAATATCTGACACAAAAGAGTACTTAGCTGATGAGTTTCTCACACAAAGCTTTCGTACGACTTCAGATAACCTCGAAGAGCAATATGACCACTTATAGTTTCTCAGTAAAGACTCTTCAGAACTGATTGATTCAATTGATAAATGACACATTTTGCTACATCTTCAATGTAATTGAACTAAATGGAAACAACATTGAACTGATTCAAAGCTAATAACAACACTATTGTCTTATTTTAGAACTGGTTAATTTGAATCAAACTGAATCAACACTGAACTGACATCAACTTAACAGCAGAGTTGAATTCTTTTTGAATTCTTTTTGAACACAGTAAAACATAAAAATAACTTTGACGACTAAAAGTTTTTTTCTCCTTCAGTTTTATTATACAGTGCTTATTTCATACACTGTTAGGATGTTCTTCAAACACTCATCTTTTGTTTTCTGCATAAGCTATAAAATCAAATTTGGAACGATATGAGGGTGAGTAAATGAACTTTAAACTACACCGCAAACTCATGCAGCCATATAGATAAAGAGAGTTCATGCTCAGAAGTGAAGGTTAGCTGACGAACAGGAGCGCAATGATAATTGACATTTACCATTGGAATGGCCATAAATGCAGAGACATCCAGAGACTAATCACCGGCTTCAGTACCATCTGTGTCGTCATCCGCTGAAAATGTCAGTAGCACTCAGGAGCGAGCTGGAGCATTCGGCACTGCCGGCCATATATTCCACTGCCATTCTCATTTCATTTAGTGTAACAAAACGTCACTTTGGTCTCCTATTTGCTCCCTCAAAGACATCTGACAGGAGAGAATGGCTCCGTTCCAAACCCAATCGAGCTGCCTACCTACACAGCATTTTTAAGCACCACAGGCGAGCTCCAGACGAGAGGCCGTTCCAAATAGTTGGCAGCAAAAATATGCTGCCTTATAAGACCAATCGTTTTGGCCGATATCTAAAACACTGCTGGATGTGTGCATGTCTATTTTTAACTGCCACTTTATATTTCCTTTCTGCCTGAAATAATACATGTTAAATTAGAAATGACAGTTTGATTTCCAACATGACTGAAGAGGATTTTATTCTTGTTATAAGCATTTTTATTTACGAATAAAACTTGCTTTATATTGCTTTTTAAATTGCTTTAAAGAGTGATTTAAGGGTCCTCTTAATATTTTGAGCAACAGACAAACATACAGACAGATAGACAGGTAGGTAGATAGATAGATAGACAGACAGACAGACAGATGAATAGATAGATAGATAGATAGATAGATAGATAGATAGATAGATAGATAGATAGATAGATAGATAGATAGATAGATAGATAGATAGACAGACAGATGAATAGATAGATAGATAGATTGACAGACAGACAGAGAGATGGATGGAGAGACAGACAGACAGATAGATAAACATACAGACAGATGGATAGACAGACAGACGGATAGATAGACAGATAGATAGATAGATAGATAAACAGACAGACAGATGAATAGATAGATAGATAGATAGATAGATAGATAGATAGATAGATAGATAGATAGATAGATAGACAGACAGATGAATAGATAGATAGATAGATAGATAGACAGACAGACAGACAAACATACAGACAGATAGATAAACACAAAGACAGATAGACAGATGGATAGATAGATAAGCACACAGACAGGCGGATAGATAGATAGAGAGACAGACAGACAGACAGACAGATAGATAAACACAAAGACAGACAGACAGATGGATAGATAGATAGACGGATAGATAGATAGAGAGACAGACAGACAGACATACAGATAAACACAAAGACAGACGGATAGATAGACAAATAGATAGATAAACACACAGACAGATAGACAGATGGATAGATAGATAAGCACACAGACAGACGGATAGATAGACAGAGAGACAGACAGACAGACAGACAGACAGATAGATAAATAAACACACAGACAGACAGATGGATAGATAGATAGATAGAAATATGTTATATGTATCTATCATAATTTTCTTTTTTCAAGTACATTTAAATTCACTATTTAAATCACTAGTCAAAAAATGTATGTACCAATCACTTGATCTCACTTGAGTCTTGTTTTTGTTCGGATGTTACCTATGTAGACGACACACAGAGAGGCAGAACACCAGGTTTCATCTAAAGGACTAGAAACTGTTGTGGCATCCAGTGTCAGAGTCCTCTCACAGAACAAGGGACCACGGACAGAAATATTCAGGGCGTAACAAAAACGGCGTCCCCATGGCGTTATTAAAAAAAGCCCTGAACCACAGAGCTGTAACAGAAAATGACTAGCAGCAATGACCCTCCATAGTCACCTGATCTCTGTGTGTCATATTCTCTCAGTATTCAGACACACACACACACACACAGCAGTCTGTGGACTCTCTAGTGTAGTGCACTAATGTACAGAGGGGTTTTATGCATGAATGCATTCAGACACTTTGCTATGTCCAGCATCATGACACACTGAACACAAGAGCTGCAGCGAAACGCTCTCATGCCCAAAGTTTAGGAACTGGGCAGAACATAAAAGCTGAAACGCTTCAGCAAACGTCATGAAAAACAGCATAGCTTTATTTCATAAATGAACACATCACCAGTCTTATAATAAACAGAAGAACAATGAGCACACTTGCATGTTCAATCTCATAAAAAAACCATCAAAAGGTCAAAAATATTTTCTTTTAGCATTTTTGTATTTTGTATCCATTTTCATTTCCATAAAAAAAAGTAAGAATTTGTTTGTGCTTTTGTCATTTTTATTAGTTATTTTTGGTAACATTTTGCAATAAGGTTACATTAATTAACTTTAGTTAACATGAACTATGAATTAACAAAACCTCTACAGCATTTATTAATCTTTGTTAATGTTAATTTCAACATTTACTCATGCATGATTCAAATCAAATGTTGTATTTGTAAACATTAATGCAACGTGAACTAACATGAACAGTGATTTTTATTAACAAACATTAACAAAGACTAATAAACACTCTAACAAATGCATTGCTCATTGTTAGTTCCTGTTCGTTAATGCAATAACTAATATTAATAATCGAGACCTTATTGTAGTGTTAGCTATTTTTTTAAATGATGTCTTTTAACCGATTTAAATTTTTTGCAAGCCACTTTGTAAAGGGTGTTAATATGGATTTGAAGTAAAGAAGGTATGAAAATTGTTCTTGTTTAAGAAGGAAAATAAAAAATAAATACAAATTCCAAGTGTACTCGAGCAAAATAATTCATAAATAAGTAAATGCTGTTGATTAAGTCAGTAATAAAAAAAGAGCACAGATGAAACCCAGCTCATGTATTTTACAGCAGTTTGGAGGCCAAATGCTTGTCATCATATTTTTTCATCATATTTTTTTAATTTTTTATATTATGCTGACTTCCACAGGCGCGCTGGACACAGGGCATTCTTTCATCTCTAATGCAATAAGCATTTAAGCAGTTTGATACAACAATGCACTAGCCGAAGAATACAAGATCAGCAGTGGCGTGTCGCCAAAAACAAGGCAGATGGAGCCTATTTCTTCTCCAGTTGTGAGTGAATGTAGCAGAAAACCATTCACAAGTTCATTGCAACTGACAACTAACATATGATTTTTTTTTAGACCTTTATCAATGATAAAGACAATGATAATTATGACAATAATGATCCATTTTGCATGCATGGGACATGCTGATCCTTGATAAAAGATCAGCAGTGATTTCAATGTCCTTCCACAAACCTGAAGAAGAACAGAATCTTCTTCTGAGGGTCGACTACATTTATTTCCATGACTTTCACTTGTTCTGACTGTAAAACGGTGCCATGAACTTCTTACAGGGACAATCCCCTTGGAGTAACCTGGGGTTAAGAGCCTTGCTCAACGGCACAATGGTAATGGCTCATGGTTTGCTTCTTGTGGAGAACAATCTAGCAACCATCCACTCACCAGCACGGAGCCTTAAATGAGGTCAAGGTTGGTCTGGTTGACCACTGCTAGCAAATAAAACAAAATAAGTAACTAATAATCAAAATATTTTAAGAACATTTTCCCCAATGTTTTATATCATTAGTACTATTTAGTGTCCCTATATGTTAAAACCCTGTAATGCAGTAAATTGGTGGGCAAGTGCTTCCAAGTTCATGCTTTCAAGTTTATCATATCACATAAAACATCACAAACATCAAATAAAAAAACACCCCCTCACATAAGACATATCACAACATTACATCACGTAAAACATCACATAAAACAAAATCACATAACATCACATTTCATAAAACTTCACATCACATAAAATATCACAAAAACAGCATTACATTACAAAAAAACATGAAACATCACAGAATATTTAACATAGCATTACAGCACATCAAATAAAAGATAACATCACATCACATAAAACGTCACATCACAAAAAACACGAAATATCACAGAATACATAACATTACATCACATCAAATAAAAGATACAATTACATCACATCACATAACAGCACATAAAACATTACATTATATCAAAATCATAACACACATCACATCAAATAAAAGATAAAATGACATCACATAAAATATAACATAACACAAAACACATCACATAAAACATCACCACACATATCACATCAAACATCACATCACAAAAAACATGAAATATCACAGAAAACAAATAGCATTACATCACATCAAATCAAAAACATTACATCTCATCACATAAAAAATTATATCATATCACATGAAACACATGTGATCATAACATCACAACACACATCACGTAAAACATAACAACATCACAACGCATAAAGCATATCATACATCACATAACATAATAAACCATCACATCACATAAACCATAACATATAACATAACATCACATAACTTTATTGGGAAAAACTAAACTGAATTCAAAACAGAGTATGAAGTAAGTGGCAGCAATGGGAATCCTTTCTCAGGTATATCAGAACTCCTGTACACAGTCCTTTTAAAAACAGAAAACCTCTTTCCATAATACTAGTGCATGCAGTGTAAACTGCTCCACTGTCAAACGCTCTTACATATTAAATTCGCCGCTCACCTCATTTAATGTCGGGTAATTGAGAAAATGTATTCAACAGCACGAAACCAGAGTTCCCGAGCCCCACTCCAAAAGTGGAGACGTGAGCGTCGTGCCACAGTGTCAAACTACATTACACCACTTGATACGCATAACAGTCGCTGTAGAGCGGATAAATATCACTGATCAGCCCACAGATGTGCAAATGTGTCAGAGGGATTAAAAACACGATTGTTTTGGAAGGAAACCAAATATCAGCTGTCCACACAATACACTGACACAGGAAAAATGTACAGAATCATTTCACAGTGTTTATAGATGAAGTCTTATATCACGCCATGCCTTCTGTGTATGCAGCCCTGCCCACAGTTAAGCCTCACTGGTCCAAAATCCTGCTCCACGTAACACAATTAAGATTTAAGTCTTCAATTCTGATTAAAGGGCCAGGCAATACACCACCACTTGAGCACATGGTTCTTACATTATTAAATATGTTTTGTTCAGTTAAATTTGTTATATAAAACAGATAAATGAACAAAATTAAATTGTATATATAAAATATTTTACCATATTATCTTTTATAATTAACTGAATTTGTAGAAAATATTGTAAAATATAATATTGTATACTTTATTTTATTTGTGAAACATTACATTTGATTAAAATTGTGTATAAAATATTCTAAAATAATATACTCGACTGTTCAAAAGTTTGAAGTCATTAATATTTTCTTGATTAATACTCTTAGGATACATTAGATGGAAAAAAGTGACAGTAAAAATATTTATAAAGTTACAAAACAGTTCTATTTCTAATAAATGCTGTTTTTAAATACTTTTTTTAATCACTATTTTCAAACCAAAATTAACCAGACTATTAAATCATTTTCAACATTGATAATAAAAAAAAAAAAAAATAATAATAATAATAATGTTTCTTGAGCAGCAAATCAGAAAATTGCAATGGCTTATGAAGGATCATGTGACACTGAAGACTGGAGTAATGATGCTGAAAATTGTAGTTATTGTAAATAGTAAACTGTTTTTACTGTATTGTTCAGCATAAAGAGAAATTATTAGATAATATATATTTAAATATACACTGTAATATTTTAGATTGTACATTTTATTACATTAAATGCTTTAAGAAGCCTTCAAAAATATTGATGTTAGGCCAATGTTATGCATTCAATGTGCCAAAAAAATTATATTTTCCTGCTGTATATATATATTTGTGCTGTATTATTTTCCTGAGTAGAACATTTTGGCTGTTGTCCAACTAAAAAGAAAAACTAAATGTAGGTTTCAGATGCTTGTGATGTTATGTATCAGAATTTTGTTATTCCCGCTTTGAAACTTAATGGAGAAAAACCTTGATTTCATTGCTCAGATATTTTGACATGTTCACAAGGACACAGAATGACTAATTCACCGCAGCCGCTGGCTTTATGAACATCAGCACAAACACAGACACGCACAGCAGAGGAGGCTTTTCCAGTGTATTATTTTTCCGTGTGTAATTCAAAAGCAGCAGTCTAGTCCTTCAGAACGTATACACGCGTGCATCTGTATCCACCCACACTTCTTTGTCTATAACACAACAGAAGCTCTCGAAGCCGCGTGACAACATGATCAGATGAACACCGAGGCACTTATCAGTCAACAAAGAGAAAACATGCTGGCAAACATATTCCAACGGAGACGGACGTTTTTAACCCTGAAATTTCCCCCCTCTCCTGAATGATGACAGACCTCAAGAAGTGAGCCGAACACTGACAATGTTGTGTTCAGCATTTGCATAACAATTCCTGACCTTTCGCTGACATTTAATCGTGACCACAAATTTCTAATCAGCCCTTAATAACGAGAGCGGCGATGAGGCACTCTGACAGACCTGCCGCACCGCAGCAATCCACGCGGATTTCAGGGAAATGAGCACAAAGGTTATCCTGCGAAAATACCACTGGAAAGTTCCCCCACAGAGACGGCGTTATGATCCGCCGCTAAAATTAAAAAGCTGCCAGCGACTCATTAAAGAGTGAGGATATCACACTTAAATAGCGCTCATGCTGACTCTTCTCTCCCTGAAGGAAGCATATGTGCACACAAATAAAAACACACTGTTCTTTTCTTGGGGCAAAACTCTTTTCCAGTAAATATTATGCCTGAGACCATCACAGCAGGGCCTATTCTGGACTTGGTTTAGCTAATATAATTGAAGGTACAGTAAGCAATTTCTGAGAGACACTGTTGATATTTGAAATCAAGCCGAAACCATGAACACACAATCCAAGGTGGAGGTCTTTTTATCATAGCTAAAGTAAAAAAAGAACAAAAAATTAACATACAGTACACAAGAGTATATACAAGCAAGAGTTTGCTGTTAGTCTCCAGCAGCTCCAATCAAAACTATCCTGTAACTATGGCTAGCATTACAACAGAAGCATTTCTTGGTTCTGTGAAACTGAATTGACTGATATCTCTCCTGTCCTCAAGTTGAGAGAAATCATGAGTCGCTGTGTGTAAACATGATGATTATTGTATTTCTAGTCTAAATGTGAGCATTTATTAATCTCACTTGCACATTTTGTTCCTCAAAATGAATAAAATGAGTGAAATGAAAAATCTCAGGTTAGGCAGGCAAGGGCAGGCAAGGACACATTGAAGATTGACAAGGAGAAGAAAACACAAGAGGGTATTTATACATGAGGTAATGAATAACACCTGACAAGACTAATGATCACAAGACAGGTGCAGGAAGACTAACAATGACCTTACCCACAGGAAGTGTACCAGAACTAGACATGACTGACAGGAAGTGTAGCAATGACCTTACAGACAGGACTGACAGGAAGTGTAGCAATGACCTTCCAGACAGGAAGTGTACCAGAACCAGACATGACTGACAGGAAGTGTAACAATGACCTTACAGACAGGAAGTGACAAAGGAGACCCGACAAACAGGAAGTGCACAGGTGATACAAAGGACCAGAAACAGAGTAACATCAACCATCAGCAGAAATTACTATATTTTTTAGGTTTTATTGGTTGAAGTGTTAAACTTTCTTCTCCTGTGATCCAGAACAGCAGTGGCTGAAAGGTTTGAAATCTTCATTTCCTTCAGCCTTATTATTTACATTTTGATGTGAAAGGGTCTTGACATTTGCCCCAAAATATAACATTTAAAAAAAAAACAAGTCTAGCCTAGGTGAGAAAAAGTACCGCAAAAATGATGTAACGCATTACTTAAAATGTAACTAAGTAGCTTAATTTGTTACTTTATAAGGGAGTAACACAATATTGTACTGTAGTACTTTCCCCAAAACTGGACAGAACCCTCACCCATACCCGTTTTTTTCTCGGCATAATTCGGTTCAGGCATCAGAACCGCGTCTCCTCACAGAAAATCCATGCAGTTTTACATTTGATTATGTTATTCAGTGTCTTTACCTGAAATCTGCTGCTACTTGTTTTTAATAATGCTTTATTTATATTAATAGTTTTAGTTGTGGTATCAAAACTGGAATAGAGAATGGTGAAACTTCACTGGTATATAAAATCCTATTGTCATAACTGCCAGTTTTAGTGTATAACATGGAACTATTTATCGGTATAAGCCAGAATTTTTAAATTGGTGCATAATTAAGGATTTGCCAGTTAAGCAAATATAATTAACTCAAATTAACAAGCCACAAAAATGAGGAAGCCCTAAGTAATAGTGTTATTGACACCCTAGAAGTAAATCTGGCTCGTGTTCAGCGTGGGAGCTAAATACAAACATCTCTTGCAGCCAAACTAACAGAGACAATACACTAGGAACTCTGGGAATTAGGACACACGTGGCTCCCAAATCCCGTCCGTACATACTTCTTTTGCTGTGCCGCAGTCTAACACTTACGCATGCAGGTCGTGCGGCGTGCAACGAAAGGCCAGTTTGATTTGGTGTTTGCAGATGGCGCTTTTATCCTCTCCGGCCCGGATGGACCGTTGTGTCATGACGGTTCTGTATAACATCTTACTAATAAACCTGCCCCCCCCCCCCCCCCCCCCACCATGCGATCTTTACCAGCGAAATGAGGAGACAACATGAAAAAGAATATTTTCTCTTGTGACACTTGAAGGAAGAGAAGCGTTTGAAGAATTGGACCGGAGCATTGGAACAGGTTTGATGAAAGAGACTTGGACGTGTTTAGCGCACACCTACACTCAATCACGTTCATATTTTAGTCCCATTTTGTCCTTGCTTGAACTACATGTTGTCTGACAAACACCGCACACTTCATACTACATCCAGAGCATGTAATATGTACTATGGCATGCATGACTACACATTATAGTGGTCAACTAGTCATGCAGAAAATAGATGACTAGTAAATGTAAATGAGACATGCCGCATCAGCAGCCTTACAGTCCTGAAAGCCAAGTGGTTGACTTTTAACATGCTTTATGAATGTAAAACACTCAACACTTTTTTTAAAGGAATAGTTTGCACAAAATTGAAAGTGTCATCACATCCTCACTTTCAAGTTGCTCTAAACCTACATGAGCTTCTTTCTTCTGTTGTACACAAACAAAGATACTTAAAAAAATCGTCAGCTATATTTGTTACCAGCATCCTTTAAAATATCTTCTTTTTCACTTTAATATTTATGCAATTCCAAATGTACGTAACCAATACAAGTTACCATAAATTTTCAAAAAGGTAGTAAAAGCTTTCAAAATTGCTTCCAAAATCAATGTTCATGGTGATTTTTCCACCATGTAAAATAAATAAGAAGTATGTGATTTCTGAACGTACATGCTAAAATTTTACTTCAAAGTGGAAAGATTCGAATCGTGATTTCACAACCATGTAAAAAAAAGAAAAGATCAGTGATTTCCTAGCATGTAAAAACACACACAAAAAAACAATCCTGTGGTCAAAGTGTGAAAACTTTGCTTCTCAAGGTGAGAATTTATCTTGTGTAAAGAATGTTACATTTTTTTGAAAAATACTATGGTAAAAAAATCAAAACACTTTGCTCCCATTTGAACCTATCAGCTTTCTGAAATAAAAGCCCATTTTTAATCAGCTAATTAATGAAAAAAAGGTCCTTTGTGAAATGAATATTCCTTCATTAAGGTCGGAAAAGCACATGATTGCACCCCGAGAAGCAAAACAGCCTTATAATGTTAGAGGCTCATTTTTATTCATGGGCCGTGAAATTTGTCACGTAGGAGTTTCAGCTTCACCTTCACCCCTGAACCTTAAAAATAACCAATTTAATTATCAGCATCGTTGGTTAGTTCAGTTCGCTGATCTCTGAGAAGGCGGATTAGTGGAAAATATGCGTATAATATCAACAAGACAGTTCAAGCATATCTGCAGGGAGAATATTCATATATATATCGGCTAGATAAATATAGCCCATTTTACAGCAGATACACACAGACTGTGAAAGTGACTCAAGGGGCAGGAAATCTCATTACATGTGAGTTGGAAGACAAAGCTTAACTCACAGGAAGTGTGAATGGTGTGAGACAGGAAGTTGTTGGTGCTGCTCCTTTGTGTGGTGATTCATAACGTCTCACACCTGCTGTCCGTCTGTTAGTACTGAGTTAGTGAAAACATTCTCAAAGGCCCCCCTGGATTACACAGAATTATGAAAAAGTAAATTGATATCCAAAATTATATATATGCGCGTGTATGTGTATACATGTATGTATAAGTATATACACTCACCTCAAGGATTATTAGGAACACCTGTTCAATTTCTCATTAATGCAATTATCTAATCAATCAATCACATGGCAGTTACTTCAATGCATTTAGGGGTTGGTCCTGGTCAAATCAATCTCCTGAACTCCAAACTGAATGTCAGAATCGGAAAGAAAGGTGATTTAAGCAGTTTTGAGCGTGGCGTGGTTGTTGATTCAAGACGGGCCGGTCTGAGTATTTCACAATCTGCTCAGTTACTGGGATTTTTACGCACAACCATTTCTAGGTAATACAAGGAATGGTGTGAAAAGGGAAAAACATCCAGTATGCAGCAGTCCTATGGGAGAAAATGCCTTGTTCATGCTAGAGGTCAGAGGAGAATGGGTCAACTGATTCAAGCTGATAGAAGAGCAACTTTGACTGAAATAACCACTCGTTACAACTGAGGTTTGCAGCAAAGCATTTGTGAAGCCACAACACACACAACCTTGGCGTGGATGGGCTACAACTGCAGAAGACCCCACCGGGTACCACTCATCTCCACTACAAATAGGAAAAAGAGGCTACAATTGCACGAGTTCACCAAAATTGGACAGTTGAAGACTGGAAAAATGTTGCCTGGTCTGATGTCTCGATTTCTGTTGAAACATTCAGATGGCAGAGTCAGAATTTGGCGTAAACGGAATGAGAACATGGATCCATCATGCCTTGTTACCACTGTGCAGGCTGGGGGTGATGTTGTACCTACACTTTAGGCCCCTTAGTGCCAATTGGGCATCATTTAAATGCCACAGCCTACCTGAGCATTGTTTCTGACCATGTCCATCCCTTTATGACCACCATGCACCCATCCTCTGATCTGCTTCCAGCAGGATAATGCACCATGTCACAAAGCTCAAATCATTTCAAATTTGTTTCTTGAACATGACAATGAGTTCACGACACTAAAATGGCCCCACAGTCACCAGATCTCAACCCAATAGAGCATCTTTGTGATGTGGAACGGGAGCTTCGTGTCCTGGATGTGCTTCCCACAAA
Organism: Rhodeus uyekii; assembly: GCA_037043235.1. NCBI lineage: Eukaryota > Metazoa > Chordata > Actinopteri > Cypriniformes > Acheilognathidae > Rhodeus > Rhodeus uyekii. The sequence goes on from JAWRVZ010000066.1 coordinate 1,140,139, forward strand.
TCTCCATCAACTGCAAGATGCTCCTTTCAATATGGGCCAACATTTCTAAAGAATGCTTTCAGCACCTTGTTGAATCAATGAGTTCTGAAGGTGACAGGGGGTCAAACACAGTATTAGTATGGTGTTCCTAATAACCCTTTAGGTGTGTGTGTGTGCGTGTGTGTATGTATATATACACACACACACACACATATATGTTATAGTTCTCGCTACAGCAAGATGCTTCCCTCAGTGCTCTGTGATAAAACTCTTTTTGTGGCTCTAAAGATGCAGACGACTGTGATCCAGGGCTACAGTGATGAGGGCAGATGTGAGGGAATGTGAATGTGGAGTGACTCTGCTGTCGTGTTTCCAGGCAGCCGTGTGTTGGGCGGCCGGATTCGGAGAGATACCTGTCCTCTCCAAGCACGCAGCTCCAACGGCCGGGCCGATGTGATCTGAACCCCTGTCTGATCCTTAGTCCATGCGACTACTGCGTGAAGAGCTTCAGGACACCTGTCTGTTCTCATCTACACTCCATCTCTTGACTGCTTTTGGGGTTGGAAATACTGCTGTTATGGGTTTCAGAAAAAGGATTTTACATCCTTTACAAAACTCTTACATGAGAAAATTCATCACAGATCGGTTCACTGAAAATAAGGGATTTTGTGATTCCTTACAAAAAAGGCAGAAACTGTAGAACAGTTCACAAGGTTTTCAGTGTTGCAGTACAAGTGGAGTAATTTGGTAAAAGTGTAGTTTTTAAACACAGTTGTAGTTACTGAAATTATATAAACTGCTGATATAATTTGTAATGTAACAAACAATAAATGATCACTCATTTTATATAATTACTACTATTAATATAGCCTACCCTAGTTAGCACACCTATGTCGCTGAGACGTATATAAATCAGTGCTTGAATAGACATGTTAATATTAACGGCTTATATTTAGAATGATTAATGTCACAACAACTTAGTAGGCTTTAGTAACACCTTTTTATAAACAGGTAAAAATAAATAATTCTTCTACTGAATGTTTTTGATAAATGCCAGGGAGTGGAGCGAATTATATGCTATAGTTACTTCATGTTTGATTAGCACATTTGTTGGCACCTCAAATAATTCAGAAACCCTTATTATTATTATTATTATTATTATAAGATATACTGATGTCAGTTCAACTGCAACAAACAGATGAATATGTTTCACACTTTCTTCTAAATAACAAAATCAACAACAAAAATGACTGTGGTGCGAAAGCATATATATAGTCATTGCAATTCACCAGCATCATCTCGAGAGATAAGGTGATTAAAGTGATACTTTTATTATAAAGTAAGACACTACACTATGTGAGACTATACTTTGAATGAATAGCTGTTTCGTCATTATTTTCCTGTGTCACTGAATGAAAGAGAGACTCTCGGGAGTGTGGATAAACTTCACATCCTTTTGATTTTCCCAGTAATAACCTCCCGAATCCTGTTCACACAAAGGCAATTAAAAAACGATTTACACATGTCAGTTCTTACATGCAGTAAGTTTTCCCATGCGCCAGGCTACATGTTTCTCGTAGTTGTCTTTGGTTAATCTAAAACATTTCTGAATTTCATTGGTTTTAATTGCTTGGAGGTCTGTGTAAATCATCATCCACTCTAATTAAGCCTTAAATTGAATTCAGCAACACTAACGCGGTTTCCTGCCGAGGGCCATTCTAGACTGACCAACTCTACTGAATGAGAAAATTGTGTTTATTTCATTTAAATTGGACGATGCAACTCTGAATTGGTTAGAGGGAATATATTTCTCCAGCAATCTTCAACATCACATTTCTCATTTCCACAAAACCTTGAACTTGATTTTGGGACACGGCATCCTTGTTCACACAAACATCAGCATTTCATTCCAAACATGATTGCTGGTCAAAGGTTAACATTACCCATCAACCGCACGTACATCACCTGTTTTGAAAAGGGTTTTTAGAACACTTTAAACTATTGCTTGACCAGCTAATAAACAGATTGGACGAGGTAGAAATTTTGCAAAAACATTAAACTGGTTTTTATAGCATGATGAGAGGAATTATCTGAGGATCTCACATTATCTGAGGAATTCTATTCTATTTTTCATTTAAAAATGTGTATACATTTCAAACCATAAACATGCCCCCAAAAAGATATTGCACTTAAGTGAACTAGTTTTCATTTGTATATTTCCTTTTTAATGTACAAGATATCCAATAGTATACTATAAACAATAATTCAGTTAATATTTACAGTGGAGTTCACTTATCTCGACCTTGGTTAACTCGCTAACCCTATTATGTCGATGTTTTTGAAGTGGAACCGCCAAACTCCCTATTTGTCTTAGTATTTTCTTATGGGTTATGTCGATTCTTTTATGTCACCGAACCCTAATATCTCGAGCACAAAAGAGGGACAAATTCGCCACTTCACATGGTTATTTCGTGACTAATGAGCGTACCTAGTTCACTGTGCATGCGCTGAGTTTGCGTTGCATGTGCATCGTGGTCGCGCAGCCGCAGAAGAACTCAGAAAAATCAAGACTTACAGATGCTATCTTGGAAGAGGAGGCACAGGAGTTCACCATCACTCTCCAGGAATTCTCAGATTACATTGACATCGATAAAGACGGCGTTACTGATAGAAGAATTTGTTTTCAAGCAGACCGTTAAAGGCAAAAAGAAACAAAGCATTTTAGAGTTTGTAAAGAAACCATTGTAACCCCGTGTGCAATACTATCAGAACTGTGTCCGAGCGAAACTGTGTTTGAGCGAATGCATTTATGTGTGTTGTGACTGTTTACGCTGTGAGCGATCATTGTGTTTGCAATGTTGGAGAATATAATTAAAGGTTTGTATCGAGAATTGTTGGTGTTTTTTATTGTATACTGGTAAATCTCTGCTGTTAGTTGGTGCACATATGCCTTTTGGTGTTAGCAAACATTTTTATAGCATGCCGATCGCTTCATCAAACAAATCGCCATATTGGCTGTTGGTTATCTCGACGCTTTTTTGCAACTCCCGAGGCCGTCGACATAACCGGATTCCACTGTTCTTTATTTCAAGTTAAGTTATTGTTGTTTTTAACTATAACCCTGAAATGAATTCAAGACCTTTGAAATGTTTCATGGTCAGTTAGCAAGCACCACAGTTATTTCTTGTTCTATCTACGTTACATCTATGCGATGTCTTCCGATCCTCATCTGTGATCATGCTATGACACAAATGCTACTGCTCATCTACACATTTTCTAAAGATATATCTCATGTTTTTCTTTTATTTGGGTCATTTCCTTTCACAGCTCCTCCTATAAGCACTCTCTTGCTCACTTTGCCAAGAAAAAGTTTAGACGAGCGGCTTTTATGTTTCTTTCTTTTCATAAACCCTCTGAGAGAAACTAGCTAGAAAGATGTGCAGTGAATCGTCTTCACTAACAACAAAAGGATAAAAAAAGCCACCAGAAAATCCATTTTAAAGTCTTAAAAAGACTGACAAATGTGTTCCCTGGATGGCTATATTATGTCTGCCGTTCACTGGCTACTTTTTGCCTCAGTGGAAATCATTGCCATTTGCCATTAAAAGACAGGTTCATTTTGTCAAGTATGCTAAATTTTCACATTTAAGTCTTCAATTATTTTGTCATTATCAGTCTGTTCCCTGATGGAAAACACAACTTAAAAGAACTTCTCAGCTCAACACAATCTCTAGCAAGTTTATCATTTTCATTAGCTGGTTAGTTAGCCGATTAGCTGGAATGCTAATCACATGCTAATGTTGTGTATAACAACAGTAAAATTACAATGCTAATATGTATGGCTTCCTTAACATTAAATCATCAAGCTTTTATTTTGACAGAAGAACAGTGCTCGGGCGTCCACCTAATGAAGAAAATTAAGTCACGTGGACAGTGTACACGCAATTTCTGTTTCTGTGCGGACAATACGAAGTTGTGACGTACCATGGAGTAGTCGAAGAAGAGTGTGGAAAGAGCGATGTAAATAACATGCTGTTTCAAGAGCAGTAAACAAAGCAACATATCATTCTCCATCGTTTTTGATTGCAATGTCAGATCTGCTACTTCTCTTCTTCTATCCTTCTAAGCGCATGTCCTGTAAATGATTTGACTCAGTGCTGCCCTCTAATGTCTTGTAGAGCAGTGGTTCCCAACTTTTTGTCCTTAAAACCCCCACTCTGTACATATTAGAAAACCTCCACACCTTTCCACTGCGTTATTATTGTACTCTATCCCGGTGGAGACTGAGACCTCCGCCGCTGATCTTTTCCTACATGAGCAAGTTTGCTTGTTTTGCTCCATAAAATGTGATCGGTGTAAGTGATTGGCAATTGAAGAGAACACGTATAGAATCAAAGGTTTTTCGTAACAATATTTGAACTCATCGCGTATAAGCTCCTGCATCCCACTGCAAACTCTGGCGGCCCTCAGATGGGGACACAGGCCCCAGGTTTGGAACATCTGTTTTAGATGATAGAAAAGGAATTGTTCTGCGCATGTGTCAAAATCCACACTCATCTACGGACATGAGGATTCTTTAAAAGCTGTGCAGACAGCTTGAAAATCATTCACCCTCACTCCATGTCAAAATGTACCACTGTAACTACTATATTGTTATATGACCGGCTACTATCACTGTACCATGGTAACACAGTCAGCAGGAGACATTTATTTTACACATTCAAGTCGATTGCACTCAGTGAAATTCAAGACTCATTTTAATTAAGTAAGAAAATTGAGCAAGCAGCTTAAATCCATTTTTTGAATGTAGCCCGAACCATCTAGCATGGCCTCACATGTATTTCCTGTAGAACGGAGTGTGTATTCCAGCAGCGCTGAGCCTGAATCTCCCATCGGTTCCAGAGCTCATTACCTTACAGCGTCTCTGAGAGTATCTCTCCAGCGCTGAGATCAATGTGAAGAGCTTGTGAGCGCAGACTGTTATCGAGACAGATGAATGAATATGTATCGTAAGGGGCGAGCGAATAGGGTGCCGTTCGTTCCACGCAACCCGATGCTCTTCAAAATGGGGGGGGGAAACTCAATCAGAAAACAAATATACTGTTACAGACACGCCAAAGTTCTTTAATCGGAGCCGGCGCGTGTGGGTTGACAGCCCAAAAGAGTTTTCAGAGGCTGTATGAAAGTCTCTGATAATCAAACATGTCACTCACTACCTCCACAAGCTCAGATCACTGGGGACGCCTTCCCATCATGCCTAGAGAGAATTTAATTATAGTATCGAATGGAGGCAGGAGATGCAGGTTGGCACAAGGGAATTTAAGGACTATCGGTTTGCCTCAGTCTCGGCGACTCTGTCCAAATGGGCTGTAATGAGACAGAATTTTGAGAGTTGATGTACTCGGACCCCAGACCAGAACCCCCACATGTGTAATCTCATCCCAACCAGACCGATTTGGGCTTTATCTGCCGTGAAGCACTCTTCCCCCAGTGATCTCAAGCACACAGTTTGGTCATCCTACAGTAATTAATCAGCTCATACTGGTGCGATTATTGCTCATTACACTGAATTGTGTGTGAGATGTACTGTAGCAGGTAGGTGCGCTTCTTGGATTATTTTCCACTGTGTTAATCTTGCCGTATGCAGTAGACCGTAACAAAATGTGTCTCGGGTGTATGACTGCACAATTTGACCCCCAAAAATATGATTGTACTATAGTAAAAGTCTGTCTAAAGATATAATTTTAAATCATTTATTCAGTGTATCCTATACATCAGCATTATTAAAGATTTTATTGAACTTATGGGGTCATTAAAAACAAATATCTCATCCAGATATTCCTTTTAGCCGCTACAATATATTAATATGACTAAAAGATTTTTTTAAATTGTAAATTATTACTATAAAATGATAATTTTGTAGTGGAAATAATAAAAAAAATAACAGACAGTGATCATATACCAATATTAATGAAAATGTCAATGAATTAAATATGAAAAGAATAATAATAATAATTATTATTATTATTATTATTATTATTATTATTATTATGATAATAATGACTATTATAGTAAAAAATATTATTATTAAATATTAGAAAAAGTAATCCAGTTCATTCCATAAGAAAGTATTAATATAGAAATAAAAATGACTATTAAAAAAGTCATTCAATAATGACAATATTTATATTGACCATAAAATAATGATGATTGCTATTATTATAAAGACGACATTTATGTTATTAGATAATACTTTAAAATAATAAGAATTGTTGCTATCGTTTTTAAGAAACATAAATATTGTAATAAAACTATTTTACAGCAATAAAAAATAATTTATTTTAACAATTAACATCATTTTGCTAATTAAGCAGCTCATACTGGTGCTTCGGAAAAAGTAGAAGATGAATTTCTTTAAAAAAAAAAGATTATTTTCTGCTGAGTTCATCTGGTATGTAATAGACCTTAACAAAACGTGTCATGGGTGGTTGGAGGGCATAAACGCCTTCTGTCATGTGTCTTCTCCATCGTCCCTTGCACTAAACGGGTCTCTCTTTTTCTGCGCACACTCTCGCTTGACTCACGTTCATTGCCATGCATCAGGTTCAAGCTTCATTCAGACGCTTCACCTAAAACTCTAGGGGGCGTAAATGATTTATTCTGCAGGCGCAGTGGGTCAGAACCGGGTCAGGACGGGGTGAAATGGGCAAGGCTGGCTCTGTATAGACCTGAAACACAGTGACGTCTAGCCTCGAGCCAACCACCAAGGAGGTTTAGTGGAAGGAAGACGTGTATCTTTACTGCAATGTGAATACAAGAGGCTAAATTTAGCTTTGGATCAGTGGCATAGGTGAATCTTTTATATGCGATACTGTCTCCTTCCACATCTAAAATACATGAGTGAAAACATGATTATTAAAAAAACATAATAATGGCAAAAATATATTCCATTGTGTCCTTGAAGGCATGAAAAAAACAACATACAACACGACTAGTAGCTGAAATCATGAACAAAGGACTTATGAACCACTATTTTTAGTGAACATACAGTACAACCACTCTAGTCCAAATCGCAATCAAATGACTCTTATGAACCAGTTATTTTTAGTGAATCAAAAACATGCATCATGATCAGTGTAGTCTGATTCATTATTAAACGACTCTTATGAACTGTTTTTTAGTTTATAAAAAGCATAGTCTGAATTATGAGCAAATGACTCTTATGAACCAAATGTTATCAAAAACGTACAACACAACCAGTGTAGTCCGATTCATTAGCAAACGACTCTTATGAATTGTTTTTAAATCCAAAACATACAATGCAAAGTCTGAATTATGGGAAAACAACTCTAATATGTAACCACCAATCTGCCTGACAATTCCTACTTGCCTAAATCACATTATAGTTTACATCTTCACATGCACAACCCTTTTCTGTCACTCATCACCACAGCAACAACAATACGATCACAAAAAAATCAATTATGGGCTCATAACTGAGAGCTTCATTGATCAGATGTCAGGCACGAGTTATAGTTTCATTAAAGAATAATAGAATAAATGCCATGAACGTAATTGTTGTTTAAGTCTCATTCGATGTTGACCGTCCCTGCTGTTTACGCACAGCTTCCTGACCTGCTTTATTGTCCAGAGGAGCTGACAGGCCGCTGTGCTTTCATTCTTACTGCCGTGCGCTGGATTAGTGTCTCTCGCTGTCAGACAGCCACTATGGGGAACGTTGGCAAATCTATATTTAGAAGTTTTTGCATTACATATTCATGGATGATTCAGAATCCAAAGTCCCTGAGTAGATCAGAAACTTCACCATCCAATCTGTTCCTTTGCTTTTCTTTCTGTCTTTCTGTTTTCAATGGATAGATAATAATAGAAGAGTCTGAAACAACACCCAAACCTGCGGTGATCACTGCAAGACTGCAATGGGAAGCATGGTTTCCCGTACGATTTCATGACATGCAATGACGTTTATCAGTGGAAAATGTATGGAAGATAATGTGGAAGTTTTGAAATTTGACAAAATGAAATGTACGCATCATTTAACATAATAGAGTTGTTTTGCTTTCTTGTATCTGTGGATCATGAAGACTGTTTCAGCTGTTTTTGTCCATATTATGAAAGCCAAACTTTATTTAAAGACTTATAATAAACAACATACATACTGTGTGTGCATACTATGTACATAACATATATACATATGGGGCCTAAAACTAACTTGAAATTAGGCCCTGTATAATAATAAATAAATAGGTTGATAAAACATTTCAATAAAAATATATTTTATGTATATTTAGTACACAAACTGCTGGACAAATGTACACAAAACATTAGCTAAGGAATTTACTCATATTCTTTACTTCATTTGTAAAGTTTTTTGGACTGTGGGCTTGAAATGACACTGTGTGGTTCAGGTTGGTTAGTCTAGAATGCTTCTTTGACAGTCTGGAAATCTCCTGACCGCTGACAGTTTCATAATTGGCACTCAGAACAAGGCTGTCATGAGGTCTGAGTGACAGGTCGTCTGTTGAGGATGGAGGGTAGTTACTGGTTTACTTTGAAGGACACCAAGGATCTCCAGAGGAGAAGGAGTGGAACACTGTCTCTCTCTCTAAGATATTCTGCATAATTTGTACCGTTCAACATTTCTTTATTAAAGGAGACATATTATGTTCATATTATATTGTAAGTCCAATTGCAGTATAATGCCGGCCAAGGTATCTTATAAAGTTGGTTAGCGACCATTATTCTTTCTTTCCCTATACTCTCTGAATTAAACATGCTACTGTACCTTTAAGACTTCTGTGCAAACAGCTGTGCAAATCAGTGGAGCAAGAAAAAATAATGACTCTGGGACTTTGGATTCTGAATCATTTTCCCTTTTACCACTCAGCACTTTAATAGCTTGATTTCAGTTGGTCAAAAACAATATTAGTTTAAAAAAAAAAAGACTCATTACTATTATTATTTTATTATTATAATTAATACTTTTCAGTAAAAAAATAAAAATAATTATATATATATATACACACACATATACACACACACACACATTAATAAAACAACATTTATAAGTATTAAATAATAATATAATTAATGTATAATGAAATATGTAATTATTATTAAAAAAAAATATATATATATATTATAATAATTACATATTTCTTTATACATTAATTATATCATCATTTAATACTTATAAATGTTGTTTTATTAATATATATATATATATATATATATATATATATATATATATATATATATATACATATACACACTGTATATGTGTGCGCGCGCGTGTGTGTGTAAAACTAATGACATGCTAATATGACACAAAAAAGTCAACATCCTCAATGCCTCATCTGACATCATCTTATATTCTATTATGGATTATGTGTCAAATATTGGGCCAGACAAACGTGTTGTTCAAACACTTGCTTTCACCATTCCTGTCACACCTTCAGGATCTTTAAAAAGACTTAATTAGAGTTAATAATCTGATACGGGCAGGTGTAGCGCACGCATATCTAATAATCAGCGTTAATGAGTTGCCATTTATAAACACAGCTGTGAGATAAGATTGCTCAGACCTGCAGTATGCAGACTTTCTCCAGACATGCTGTTCCCACCAGTCACCTCACGCTTAGTTTTTCCACCGATGCAGAAACAACAGCATCAGTTGAATCCAGAAACAAGCGTTTGATTGCGACTCTGGTGGGCACATCTGAAAAATATCAATAGTGATTAAAATACGTGGATCAAGGGTCAGTTTGAATCTTTGCTCTGGAGTTCTTGACATGCTAACACCGTTTGTCCTTTGTCCCCAGGAAGATGAAGGTATCGATTGCTCCGTTTCTTCCTCTTTTTTTTGTTTTTCACAAAATGTCAATTGTGCCAGGTTTCAAACCAGCTGTCGGGTGGCTCCGTGAAGCACTCATGAATAATGCAGACGCACAAGGGGAAAAGAAGAGAGGGAGTTATCTTCTTTCTTTCAGCATCGGAGAGGTGGATCCTCACCTGAAGGTATGAAAGGAAGTCGGTGGGGCGGGACCAGAAAGTCGGAAATGTCAGGGCAGGTTGTGTTGACTGTGGGGGGCTGAGACATGTTCGGTGGGCACAGAGCAAATCCTGCCGCTGAATAGAGGAACGACTGTAATTATACTGCTCCAGTTTTCATGAGAGAGGAAGGCCATTAATTCCGAGAGACATTCAGGCACTGTCCCACTGCGCCCCCAGAGAGAGAAAGAGAATAAAGGGGAGAGGACGAGAGAGCGAGCGAGAGGGAGAAATGGTATACAAAGCTTTCTGCTTTGACAATGGCATGCAGGCACATTAGGACCCAGTGCAGCATATTTAAAACTGAAAGGATCCGGCGTGATCGTCAGCCTCTATTTTTCATCTGACAATGTGTGGTATTCTGGAGTGGCCGTAATGCAGATGAGGCATTATGGCTGTTAAGATTAAGGAACGCATTGATTAAGAAACCGTGGTGTATGTTGGAATCTGACACAACAAAGGATCAGAAGTAGATAAATAAATCTTTAAGTAGTTACTGCATTAGGAGAGAAAAGTTGGTCATGCAGTGGTAGATTAGTAGAGTATGGTTAGTTAGGGATGTGGTAAAGTAATGAGGTAGAGTGGTTTGGTTAGACTGGTTGGGAAACCCTACTACATCTCATAACACTCCATTAACAACTTTACTCCATCATCCTGTCATTATACTTTACCATTAACCCAGTTAGAAATTAGATGGGTTAGTGATGAGGGTAGATTGATTGGTTACTGAAGAGACTAATGTAGCATGATAACTGGATAGTGATGAAGTAAGATAATGAGGTAGAGTGAGGGGTTAGTAATGAGATATCATTTGGGTGGTGGTCATATAGAACAAGTGGTTAGTGACAGAGTAATATGGTAAATAAAACAAATTGGTAAACTGATTGGTTAGTAATGGGAGAGAGAAAGGCAAGTAATTGGGTACAGTAACTGATCCGTTATGAAGTGAGTGCGAAATGTTAGTGATAACAGAACAGAACCCACATTGTACCTCATAACCAGTTACTCAACCTCATTACCTCAGCATCCATTTTTTGATAATTGATACGTGATTAAGTACTGAGGTAGAGTAAGGGGCTAGTGATTAGAGAATGAAAATGAGGCGCAGTAACTGGTTAGTTATGAAATAACCCATCACTGAAAATATTTAGGACATACACTCACCAAAAAGGATTATTAGGAACACCTGCTCAATTTCTCATTAATGTAATTATCTAATCAACCAATCACATGGCAGTTGCTTCAATGCATTTAGGGATTGATCCTGGTCAAGACAATCTCTTGAACTCCAAACTGAATGTCAGAATGGGAAAGAAAGGTGATTTAAGCAATTTTGAGCGTGGCATGGTTGTTGGTGCCAGACGGGCTGGTCTGAGTATTTCACAATCTGCTCAGTTACTGGGATTTTCACCCACAACCATTTCTAGGGTTTACAAAGAATGGTGTGAAAAGGGAAAAACATCCAATATGCGGCAGTCCTGTGGGAGAAAATAACTTGATGCTAGAGGAGGAGGAGAATGGGCCGACTGATTCAAGCTGATAGAAGAGCAACTTTGACTGAAATAACCACTTGTTACAACTGAGGTGTGCAGCAAAGCATTTGTGAAGCCACAACACACACAACCTTGAGGCGGATGGGCTACAACAGCAGAAGACCCCACCGGGTACCACTCATCTCCACTACAAATAGGAAAAAGAGGCTACAATTTCTCACCAAAATTGGACAGTTGAAGACTGGAAAAATGTTACCTGGTCAGATGAGTCTTGATTTCTGTTGAGACATTCAGATGGTAGAGTCAGAATTTGGCGTAAACAGAATGAGAACATGGATCCATCATGCCTTGTTACCACTGTGCAGGCTGGTGGTGGTGTAATGGTGTGGGGGATGTTTTCTTGGCACACTTTAGGCCCCTTAGTGCCAATTGGGCATCGTTTAAATGCCACGGCCTACCTGAGCATTGTTTCTGACCATGTCCATCCCTTTATGACCACCATGTACCCATCCTCTGATGCTGCTTAGCGGGAGCTTCGTGCCCTGGATCTGCATCCCACAAATCTCCATCAACTGAAAGATGCTATCCTATCAATATGGGCCAACATTTCTAAAGAATGCGTTCAGCACCTTGTTGAATCAATGCCACGTAGAATTAAGGCAGTTCTGAAGGCGAAAGGGGGTCAAACAGTATTAGTATGGTGTTCCTAATAATCCTACAGGTGAGTGTATATTGTGAGCCTATTATCCACTTAACCACTCTACCTCACCCCTAACCCATCATAAAACATTTTCATTAACCATTTATTTTTCTTTAATTAGTTACTGCAACAAGATTTAAAGTACAACCACAAAATTAAAGTAAAGTGGCAGCCGCTCAATAACAATCACGCCACCGGCCTCGCCATGTCCCCATAACTCTCGGCTATGCCCTGCTTGCCATGGTTAATAAAGTACAGTTTTTAGGTAAAGTAATGAGGTATAGTGAAGGGTTAGAGATAAGGAAGACTGGTTAATAATGAGACGTATAGGTGACAGTTGGTTAGATAGAATAGTCTACTGTTAGTCATGAAAGTAATGAGGTGGAGCAATTGGCTTAGAGATGCCATTGAGAAACCAGAGATCTAACATTTGGCTCCTCTATTAGTAAGATGTATTTTTTAAACTTTTTTTGTAAACACACCTTAATAGGTTAGTGACGAGTTAGAATACAGAGAACAAAAGATGTGCTTGAGTTACAAAGACACAACGCTGACTTAGTGTTGTGTTTCTCACAATGAAGCCCATGGTAACCTCACAGTTCCTCAAAGCAGCACGAAGAAAATCTCTACTATTCATGTGCCAAAGCATCTACAACAAACTAACAACCTATTGAGAATAAACATTCTAGAATAAATTCAATAAGACTGCAACGACCTTGATGACTCATAACAAGAATTTCCACAAACAGACTCGGTTGATCTTCAGCTCTCAGGTGATCAAACCTCTTCCTCTATATTATTTAATTCAAGCTGTTGTGAGAAGCGGCTGGATTGAATCTTTACTCAATGTATGATCGAGCTGTTTGGTTAAAATCACCGGTATTATAACTCAGCTTCTGGGCTCAGTAAAGATACAACATGCGGAGGGAATTCATAAATAACAGGACTAGAACCTAAACAGCAAGAATCAGTAGTGCATTTTTTGTGTGCTGTTCTCACCAAGGAGCACCGCCTGATTTAGCGCCCGAATCACTAAATAATTATGGAAATTAGGTTCTGCGGGTGGTAATAGCACAACGCTAATTGCGCCAGGCGAATAGCATTGTGTTTTGTGGATAAGGTGCAATCTATAACAACTGTAATTTGCATATAAAAGAGGCATGTTTTCACATAAAAGTCAAGACAATTACTTAATTTATAACATTTCAACACGTTTAGCACCTGGTTAAATGGGATTGTGTGGACTGGACTGAATGAGATGCATGTTTTTTGCATTGAACGAAATGAAGTTAATGTGACAACTGTTTAGTGAATTCACCCCATCATGTTTTCATGATAACATGAAATATGATGCATTTCTGAAGAGTATCTGAAGACCTGGCAACATGACATATTCTTCCCACAGCATTAAATATGATTCATGAGCACAAAACCCAGGATTTTCCCTTCTGTTAAAACTGCAACGATTAGTTTGCCCTTGGGTTCCGTTTGTGCAGTAGGAAAATACATGTGAATAATGAAAGTGTAGGAGTCGCTGACTTTAGAGATGCGTTTACAGTTAACGTGTTTCTTGATAAACGCTTAAGAGTTTGTGAATAAAACTCTGCATTCGGCTGTTTTAATGAAAGCTCTCTTGGCCCACTTCTTTTTCCCTTCAGCATCTTCAGCTTAAGCTCAAGGATCAGACTGACATGAATAAATAAAGAAGCCTCAGGACACAAGAGTCTTTTCCACCCGAAAATCCCTTCAGCTCAAACATCAGCACAGACCTACCGAAATCTCAAACGCTCCAGACATCTCAGCCTCTGGAGGAGTGTGTGTCTAGTGAAATGCAGATTTGAAGAAAGTCACCTTTGCATTTATGGCATATAAGTACTGTACATTTAGACTTTAGGCTCTAAAGAAATGTTTCAGACATTTCGATTAATGCACTTTACGGTGCATTCACACTTGGCAGGTTTGGTTGAATTAAAACGAACCTTGGTACAATTGCTCTGTTAGTGTGAACGCTGCCATCCGAACCCTGGTTCTCACCAAACAATCGAACCGAGACCCTAGAAAAGATGGGTCTCTTTCCGCTTCCAAATGAACCAAATACAGATAATGACAAGATGAGACCCAAAAAAAGCACAGAATGCTCAAGCATATTACAGTCACGATGTTGCCCATCACAGTTCGGTACAGGCATCAGAATCGTTTTATAAGCTCTTTATAAGTTGACAGCTGGTCAAAATATCATCATATGTAGTGATAGCTACACACTTACAACGAACACATTTATCACAGGCATTTTTTTTGGAAAGTTCCTTTGCAAAATATACACAATTAAAGCTGACCAATCAGGTTGTGAACATATCCCTATGTCTTTAGGTTCAGTATCTTAAGGCTCAATGTTCAAATGCCAAAGTACTTGTGGTTTGAAAAATAAAAACTCTCAGTCATTGGTCTACTTAGTGTAAATACATCTTTAATCATCTGCGAATAGACTATGCAAATATAGTTAATTTTGAGGTTAACAACTATGGTCAGAAATACATTGATTTCAAAGGTTATATAAACAGAAACTAACCCTTCCTTGCTTTTATTTTGAGTACACATTTGTGGAGAGATATGAAATGAAAATACTCTCCTACTAAAAAGAATCAAGCTTTAGGCTGCATCTCATTTTGCAAACATCTACACTAAAAATATCACTGGAACCTCCTCTTCTATAGTGCTAGGGATTGTGGGTAATATTAATCCAAACTGCACGCACACTTTGAATCCACCAGGAAATCCATTAAGGCCAAAAAAATCCATACTATATTTTTTATATAATATGATCTGGCATGCACTAATCCTAAATTTCCCAATTTAATATTGACATGTAAATTGGGATGCCCCATCATTGCTTATATTATCTTGTCACTGAATATGAGTAAAAGTATTTTTAGTTTTATAGTTTCACATTGATCTGTGTACATGTACACATATATATATACACAATGAATTCCCTAATTGTTGTACATGCTAAACAGTACAAAGGTTTGTTTTTGAAAGATGTCTCTCATATTCACTAAGTCTGCATTTATTTGAAAAATACCGCAAAAACAGTAATATATTGAACATCTGGGTTACTATTGTAACCCCCGTTCCCTGAAGCAAGAAGTGAACTGACAATTTGGGATCTCGCCTGAGAGCCCAATCATCTTGGACTGTAACTCCACCCCGCAAAATCATTCAGATTTACGTTGAGTAGCCGAGTCAGTGGCCCAGTAACTGTACTATGGAAGAATACACGGAATACACAAAACTCTACCGTGGAAGAATACAGATATGGGCACCTAGCCTAGCAAAGGGGAACCCACTGGGTGTACCTTGTGGTAAAATGCCTGTTGTTGGATGTTTCCAAGTCTGACTGCTGCTGGAGGAACTCCAGCAGGGTTTGCCAACCGTGGAATTCACCAGCGGAGCAGAATAAGTGCATGTATCCAGTCCGTCGAGGCTACTGGCTACTGGTGGCGAGTGCACTGACGTCTGCCAGCGAGGAGCAGTGCACAAGTGCCCAGGAAGAAGCAACACTTCTGATAGAGTGTGCCCTCACATTTAGGGGACATGGCTGGTCTTGGGCTTGGTATGCCAAGACAATGGCTTCCGATATCCAGTGTGCCAACCTCTGCTTAAGGTCATTCTTTCCTTTCTGCTGTCCTCCATAACAGACAATGGGCTGATCTGAGGTCCTGAAGCTCTACCTTTGGGCCACGTACAGGTGCAAAGACCGAACAGGACAGAGCAAGGAATGGGTCTACCTCTTCTGAGGGCAGTGCTTGCAGGTTCACCGCCTGATTCCTGAAAGGTGTGGTGGGAACTTTGGAGTAGAGAATAACATTTATCCATGGTTATTGTAAAAACAAAAACATTAAGTCACCGAAATACATATTTGTCAACAAGACTTTTGAGAATTTTATAGCCAAGAGTTTTTTGCTTGTGAAAATGTGAAAATCTGTGCAGCCAAGAACTGCTCTGAAGGTTCTCGACCGCGTCACCAAAGAGAACTGCTTAGGAGAGAGATAATGGTATTTGTTGGTCTCCCTCATATCAGCCAGGTTTAGCCAGAGATGCCGTCCCAGGACCACCATCATCTGACCCAAGCAGCACACAGTGACTTTCGCCGCTCATAGGGCGAGGTCTGTCGCGTTCGCAGTACCTGCATTAGACCTGGGTCAGAACTACCCTCATGCAATTTTATGGTATTAAAATTGGAGGTGTTTCAGTTGGAGTTAAGTAACCAACCATGGTATTAGGGTGGAGGTGGCCTGTCCAGCAGCTATGTAAGCCTTGGCACCAAGATGGTCATCTTCCCTCAGTGGGTGCATGACTCATCCATGAACACCACCTTAGAGTGCTTTAAGTCAAGACACGTGAGGCAGTGATCGTGACTGTCAGATGGGGCAAGGTAATGACCGCATCCACAAACATGTGTGGAATGACATCTTTAAAAAGTGTCTATCAAATGTTCTCTTTTAAGTGCCGAAGCCCATGGAGAA
Source organism: Rhodeus uyekii (assembly GCA_037043235.1). NCBI lineage: Eukaryota > Metazoa > Chordata > Actinopteri > Cypriniformes > Acheilognathidae > Rhodeus > Rhodeus uyekii. Next base: position 1,156,905 of record JAWRVZ010000066.1, read on the forward strand.
AGGTTGCAGCATAGCTCAACAGAAATGAGCCTGTAGCTGCGATGCAAAAAAAGCTCTTGCACAACCACCACTGAAGAGGCTTCCTAAGGACTCGAAGTTCACTTGTCTGATGATTGCGGAGCAGAGAAGAAGCTGAATACCCGCTTTGCTGGGTGGAGTGAGCGATGCAAATCTTGTACGCCAATGCGCCAACTTGAAGATGATTGGGCTCTCAGGCAACATCCCAATTTGTCAGTTCTCTTCTGACGTAACGTTGAATGTTACTGACTGATGGGGAAAATATTACTACAACTTAAAATAACTGCTTTCTATTCAACAGTATTACTCCAGTTTCACATGACTCTTGCTGCTCAAGAAACATTTCCTATTATCAATGCTGAAAGCGGTTGTTCAGGTTAATATTTTTGTGGAAACTCTTTGATTAAAAGAAAAAGACATTGTTACTTGATTAATTCAATGCATTCTTTCTGAATAAACTGCAACTTTTCTTATTTTTACATTGACATAATGTGGAATATTGATGTACAGTATTTTTAAGCAATAAGCCAAAAGAAACCATGTACTACAGTCATTTTACTACAGCTAAGATGATGCAAAGCGGAGTCAGCTGTGGGCTAATTACGGTTGTCAAGCTACATCACCATCAAAGATCGCTGCATGAACAGAGTGCCTTTCTAATAATCCGGATGCAAGTGTACACCAAAAAAGCCAACCAGAAGGATCAGTTTTAAGAAACAGATTTACCCTCAGCGTTTCTTCATTTTAGAATTATATTGGAGATGAATCTCATGAAAACTTGCCTCCCCATATCGCAAACCTTAGCCATGAAGAGCCATATGCACAAAGTCGTACAGAAATCAAGCTTCACAGGACAAAAATGAGAACGCAGGGCAGAAAGAGAGATTGGGGGTGTTCATCTGAGACAGATGGAGAGATAGCCTGCAGGAACATCGCTCTCTGTGGGAGTCGAGCCACTTTAGAGACTTGCTTTGGCTTTCGGAGACAGAACGATTCCTCAGGCGTTCGATCCTCGATCAGGCCCAGCAAACCATCCCCCACACTGGCGCTGAACCACAGCGCTTTCTAACATTCTTTCACTTGGAGAATTGCTTTCAAAGTTAATAGTGCAGAAGATACTTTATAAAGCAAACAGTTGTGCCTCTAAGATCCGATTGGATGAGCCTCGTTTGAAGTCGAAGGTTTTTATCCGTACCCTCATTGCTTATTGCTTAATTTGAACACAGTTCTAATCAGATTCCTTTCAGATCCCACAGAGCTAACCGAGAGCGCGGCGCACATTCACAAATGCATTACTGCCCACAAAGAAGCAGGAAGCGGCAGAGCGGCACAGAGAACACATTCAGCCTGAGGAACACAGCGCGGGTGAGATGGTACACCAGTGACTGCCAGACATTCAGAGGTGGGAACAACCATTGGAACGGAGACAGAGATCAGAGAAGGACAAGCTGGAGGGCACAGCTGCATATCGAAAAATGAGAGAGAGAATGGGTGTGCAATGCCCAGTGAACACTGCTTTAAATATTCCTGGTTAAATCCCACAGAAAAACACGTTCCCTTTAAATCGTAAAAAACACAACACAATAAGAATTGTATAAACACTGCAGAGTCAAAAAACAAAAAAGCCACTGTTTGGATTTAAATAGGCAAAGAGTCTGTTATTGGATCATTTTGTTTTTATCATGTTTGGCAACAGTTCTACCAACACCAAATGATGGAGTGTGTAGATTTTCATTTCTGAAACAACCAACCAGGATGACAATATCCAGATTCATCAGCTCAAACTGTGAAGGAATAGTAGGGAAGGAGCATGAAGAATCATTTTCGAGTCCAGACCTTACATTCACTGAAAGTTTTTGTGCTGGAGAGACTTTACAGAGTGCTGGACTCTTGCATTGGCAATTCAAGATCTCCACCAAAATTTATGCACCTCTTGATGGAAGTAAATGTTCCTTACATCAAGAGGTGCATCTTTCTTTTGGTCAAGCTTGATCTCTCCCACTCTTACAAAAGATACATTGTGTTTTTTTTAAATCTCCATCACTTTTTCCTCACAGTTGTGAGTTTATATCTCACATTACCGAGAGAAAGAAAAAGTCTGAAATGCGTTTTCTACTTTAATTTTTTTTATTATGTGGCGTAAACCAGCTTCCATAGAAATATGACCCAGACATATCTTTGAAAAGTTGTGTGAGATTGACTTTCCCTGATTGTGGCCCAAAAGTTCAGAATGGGATGGGTTCATTGTAGGTCTGCAAGTCAGCATTAAACCTCAGCTGTCGTCTTCTGGCCTGAGCAGTAAAGTTCATACCCCAGCGACTTTGCTCACGGCACTTGCAGGAATGTAAAAGCCCTGATAGAAATCATAATTCACACTTTGGCCCATTACTGCCAGGCCCTTTCAGGGCCACTGAAGAGCTTAGTGGCTCTTTTCTCCTGCGGCACAGAAGATACTCATTCCTGAACTACTTCCTGTCTGTCTCTTTCTCTGGCACCAGCGGGGGAAACTCTCACTTTCTTTCTCATTCCCATTGTCCAGCTCAAACCAAGCATGACTGATAGAAAGATCGACTTTGAGTCTAGAAATGCCAACAGCTTTGTTGGAGGTAGGAGTCCATTCATGTTCCCATCAACTCTTCACTATAGCAATTCAGCTTACACTTTAAATTACACCTGATTTGCATTTTCCAAAGAAACTCCCAGTGTTTGCAAAGCAGGAAGCCAAAAATGTACTGCTTGCACACGTAATGCACGATTCAATGCTTTGGTATACTCACAGCAAAGTTATTTATAGTTCTTTTTTCATTCACCGTCCACACTGCTGAGAGAAATATTTAGATGAATATACAAATATGAGGTGCACTTTCCTCTCAATAACAAAATAAACAAAAGTGACAATGGTGAGAAAGCAGTTAAGAAAGCATCTGATAATAGCGATGTTAAACTGTTTGCACAAGCTCTACAATTCATTGGCATCATGTCGAAAGATCAAATTACACTATTTGAGACTATAAACCACAACATATCTAACTAATTTCAATGAATCCTTTTCTTTGCATGTCATTACAGAATAGTTATTTCGGATAGCTAATGTTGTGCACATTCACATTCTTTTAAGTTTTACATATAGTTATAATTGATCAATTTTATTAGAGACATATATATCAAAGCTTCAATTAACTATATACAAACCGATGCTATGAATATCGACCAGACCAAAATAAAATAATTACATAAAACAAGAACACAAAAACTAGGAAATAAAGGTTTTAGTTTTTGCAACATCTTGGCGGTTATTGACCCGCTTTGAATGGTTCTGTCCTTGGCCCCATTGAATTTAGCAGTAATGCCCTCAAGCAAAGCAACGTCTCTGAAGAAAGAAAGCCAGATAGAAGCAGAAGGGGTGGACGGTTCAATCCATAGCTTTAAGATAGTCTTTTGGCAGTAGTACCTGCTGCCAATAAGATCCTCTATTGATGAATAGCAAGGGCTCTTGAGCTATTTCCAAAATTACAATATGGGTTATATAATGTAATTTCAAAAGGCAGCAATTTGAATAAATATAAATAAATGCTATTCTGTGTGTAATATACTACAAATGTAAATTTGGGGAGTTTAATTAAAAGCAAATGCTAAATAAACAAAGCAAGTCGTAAAGACACAATATGTAAGATGGATTGAAATATCCAAAAACCAATAAAACATGTTACTTACTGTCACGGTTAGGCACGGTTTTGATTTAGTTTTCAGTTTGTTCAGTCTGATGTTTTTCCTGTCACAATCACTGCTTGCAGCACAAAGGAAAGTTGGCAGGGTCTCGAAGCAGCAGCTACTTTTATTAAACTTCTTAAAACTCAAAACAAAGCACTGAAGAGACTTCAGAACAGTACAGTCGAGGACAGAGAGTGAACTGAGAAACACAGGCCCTTAACACACAAGCATACAAGAGAGGGCTAATCAACTAAACACACCTGAACAGAACTAACTCAATCAGTGGACAGGAAAACTGAACTAATTCACAAACTGACAATAAAACATGAGACTGAACAAACTGAAAACTAAATCAAAACAGAGCCTAATGTTTCTAATAATGTTTAAACCCAGAGAAATCAGCTATTCTAGCCAGTATAGCGACTCGTCTCATTGCGTGTCAATACGTTGTATTTCATACCGTCTTAACATTCATAGAAATCACAGAAACACACAAAAAGCTTTAATAAACAGGCAACTGTTTGGACACCTTCATCGACAGACTGCTAGTCTTTGTTATGTAGCACAACACGGTTAATCTTGTTTTAATCTCATGTTTTCTTGATTTACCGCGAGTAACATGTTTGTACAATGTCTCGGAGTCAACATAGCATGCATAGCATAATCAGACTTTATTAACAGTAATACAGCATTTTCTCCACCATACGATATATTTTAAATTTCATCCAGCTATTATTGATATGATATTCTAATATTGATCTAGCTTAAAGCAATTCGCAACAAGTGTCTAATAGCAGACATCGAGCGAATGCAATGCTATAACTTTCAATACACTCAAATGTATTTTTAATATGATTGTTTTGACCAAGGCAAACAGTGCCGTGTTACCCCACAATTTAAAATCGTCAAATAAAGTGAACTGTAACAACGCTCAAGTTCGGGGAAGAAGGAGGCAGGAACTGGAAAATTTAAAACAGTGTAACTTTAGACCGGCAGCGGCTGACTGTGGCATATAAACACAAAAACGTCCCAGGCTTTGAACCCCGTTCTGCTTCATACCGCAGTAACTTTAATAAAACTTGAAAACATTACCTCAACCATGAACATGATTTCTGCCTGAGTCCGATTGCTTTTCATTGTCTGTGGAGGTGAAGACAACATCTCCCATGATTTCATGCTCATTCACCGTGTCATCAAGCTATGTCTTTGTTATTGTTTTGAAAAAATGACCAACAGCAACGAAAGTTCTGCCTAAATAAAATTCCAGTTAATCCACATGTGTGAAAATACACACAAAATTGCAATATAAATAGGCTACCAATAATGGAAAGGTGATATTAATAAAATATAAATGCAAATTTTTAAGTTATTAAAGATAAAAAATGAATTATGAATTAAATACAGTACATGTAAAATGTGAATAAACTAAAAACTAACTAACTAAATAACTTGGAATATAGATCAATGGTCATATGTACTACTTTTATGATACTTTAATAGTTAGTCAATATCTTTAAAAGAATTATTCTGGGCTAATTGGTTGGAAAATTATGCAAGAAGACCTTACGACACATCAATGTCGATTTCACTTGTGCAAACTGATTTCATTTAGCATAATTAAAAATTCTATAGCAGTTCTTAAAGCTTCTGTAGCAATTGAGTGCTTCAACATTCACAATCGAAGTCAATTAGATTGAATTCTTTTTCACATTTTGGACTTTATATGTTACATACTATAGATTTATTTTCCGTAGCCAGTTGTGAATGAAATGATGGATAATTCTATTAGTATGTAGAGCGTGAGATAAAGTCCAGTGCGTTATGTAGTAATCACAGCAGACAGCTCTGTTGTAATAGAGATAAGTTACACACAGAGCCAGGAATAAATGAAATTTAGCTCAATTATAGGCCACTAGTAATATGTTTTTTTTTATCAGTTTACTATGTGAAATATTACACTCATTCAAAAACACTCAAAGAGCTGTGTAATGTAGGTCAATATCTTTCATTAAAAAGCAAAGGCTCTGGACAGCAGCTTTAGTCCGGGGCTAATGTCACCCTAAAGCAGCCTGCAGGTTCCAACAAAAGCAAAGGGACGTGTTCTAATCAAATCTGCTGTTTCAGGCAGCAGTTAAAGTGATGATTTTAACTGCCACCCGCATCACAGCCTCTGTGTGATTACAGTCATTTTTCATTATTGTCCAATATGTGATTCAAAGTGTTAACAAGTTCAGACCAGATTAATCTCCACTAGTGCCGCATTATATTAAAGGGAAAAAATGCAACATGCGATAATGCTTTAAAGAGATAGTTCACCCAAAAATAAATATTTTATAAATATAAATATTCCTCACCCTCGTGTCAATCCAAACCTTCAAGATTTTCATTCTTTGGAACACAATTGACGATCTTTTTGATGAAATCTGAGAGCTTTGGCACTTCAAAAAGTTCATATAGAAACCGTAAAATTAATCCATATGAATTGAGTGTTATGGTTGGTGGGTGTGTGGATGAAGGTACAAAAGGAATAACTGAAATAGTCGGTGCTGAAATGGACCCTACAAGAAACAAGATTGAACAAGGACTGAGGGAAAACACTGGGAAGACATACACAGAGGATGATTAAGCAATGAGACACAGCTGGACTAACGAGGTGAATGACGATGAGACAGGTGTGCGGAAAAACACCAGGAGAGGACATTGGGAACCAGGAAGTAAACAGGAGAAAGGACAGACATGTGACATTGAGCAAGATAGTTCAAGATTTTCTGAAGAGACAAAGTCGCATTATATCATAAACACATTGAATTTTGTCTTTTATTCACTTGAAAAGACGAAAGTCACATACACTTACTGGCTTGAGGGTGAGTAAATTATAGGATAAATTTCATTTTTTGGGTGAACCATTCCTTTAAACATACACTGATTCCTATTAAAGCTACAAATGTCATTCAGTAAAGTGCAGTGAGGGATTTCTCTTTAACTTTTGTTGATTGATTAACATTAATGACAGAGACAGCAGCAGGTTTATTAGGCTGCTGTCACTTTAAGAGTTGCAACGATCCAATATACATACACCTTTTCTTTCTCAACTGTTCACTTAAAACACAACCGACGGCGTTTATGTAAATACTCGCCAAGACAGCCATTTTGACATTGGGAGGAGAACCGAATTTGTGACTGTGCCTTGTCCAAGAGGTGGATTTTCTGTGCATTGAGTTCTTGTCGTGGCTTAGTGTGCTTAATAACTCTTTTTAACATTAAGCATGCCACATGTATGTAACATTAAAACCATTTAGTTATAACAAGCCGTTGCAATATGTGCATGTGTGATAAGTTCAATATATAAATCGTGCAGCCCTAATCTCCACTCGGCACGCGTGCACACGCTCGGAAAGAGCCGTTCGTTTGTTCATAGGGATATCAGAGGGTCTTTAGATGAAGCAACAACATGAATGCGGTCTTTGACATATAAACGCAGCTGAACTTCCCTGAGAAACAGCCGTTCTTTCAGCGAGAGCTCCAGCACACAGCAGCAGCAGCATTCAGACTGACCAGTCGCCGTTGGTCATATTACAGGGATCATATGAATACATGCGTTCATTAACCAGCAGACTACACACTTATGAAAGCTTTGGTTTCATAAGAACATTTCATATCTTTCAGCTTTTCAAAACAATAATCAGTGTTCCGAGCCTTGACCCAAACCAATCAGCTCACAGATTAATCATATTTCGTCTCATTTGAAGCAAAAAAAGTATAAAAACCTATAGAAGGCCTGTATTTAACAACTTTTATATGTTATATTTTATAATAAATGAATAAAGCATTGTGATGTAATTTTGTAGTCAGAAAACATTTCTAATTTACATGGAAGACATTACATATACTTAATATATTTATTTATTTTTATTCTGAAATAGATATCCTTGAGCAAGCTTGACAAAAATGTGATTGCTGTTTCAGCAATCCTGATTCAGGATTTTGTGTGATTTAAATATTCACAAAAATTCAGCAATTACACATGTTTTTTCTTTTGAAATAACTCTAACTAATCCCGTGTGCAGATTTCCTGTTGTTGTGAAATAACCTCATGGCAGCATTGGAAGGATTTCTGCTTCTGGAACCTTCCTGGAAACCTTCATTATAGAGGAAGAAACATGAGATCTCGGGTTATCATGTGACAGAAAAATATTCAACAGAGATTAAAGGAGGAGACTCCAGAACTTGCCTGGTCAGTGCCTGTGTGTGTGATTTTGTCTGAGTCAGCAGGATGAGTGTTTTTATTCAGGTACACGCTGAGAAACATCTGCAGTTGGACTCTCTTTGCCACCAGCTCATCTGTGCTGAATCTCCCGGCTCTCTCTCCTCAGGTCAGAGGGAGAGAGTGAACATATGCTTCACTATGTTTAGAGCTCAGAGAGGAGAGGAGAGAAGAGGAGAGAGAAGAGGAGAGAGGAGAGGGGAGAGGAGAGAAGGGGAGAGAGAAGAGGGGAGAGGAGAGGAGAGGACATTCGAAATCTCCCTCCAGCAAAGTTGTCAGATGATATACACAGAGTCGCTGTCACTCACTGCTATACCAGCATGCACCAGGACACAACTGGAGCACAGGTGACTCTGCGTTAATAATAGCTCTGCCTTTAGGACAAAGAGAGACAGAATGAGAGAAACAAAAATGAAAAAGAAAGGTAGGTTTTTAATGGAGGTAAAACAATGGTGACTGAGTTCATGAATTTCTCTTTGCAGGGGTTTTTAATTAGCCATCTCAGAAAGCTTGCATTGCATCCATCCAGATAGATGAATAGATAGAACGCTGGAACAATATAGCCAGACAGATCCATGCATCCATCTTGTGCGTTTATATGATTTGTAGTTGTTCTGATCTCAGTTAGCCGTTCAGGTGAACAAAAAGCATTCAGGAAATTAAAGGTGTCTTATTAAAGCTGTGCTGATTACCTCACATGCTGCTGATTTCCCACAATTACCAGCAATCAAAGACAAGACCCCACAATCACCCGAGGTCCACGTTTAACCGCTCACACAAACACAGAGCCACAGGATGCGTTCATGATTCTCAAAGGGGGAGACAATCAGAGGTATGTTTTTCACACAATATTCAGAGCCTCATCCAAACACAGAACGAGACCTCACGCAGCCACACAAAGGATTTCAGGACCACGGACAGCGACGCATATGCTATTCAGCACCAAGGACAAGGTCCCTGCAGAAAGTGTTCAAACAAAACATTGATCTGGGATTGTATTGTCATTTTTAATCTGTTACGTTGTGATTTTATCTTGATTTATGTGATATCATTATTTACCGCTCTTATGTATATAATGCTTGACAATGACAATATTTTTTGCATGCAAACAGCCTGATAGAATAAAAGTATAATTCGCTTAGAGCAATTAAATATATTCCAATTCAATTATTGTTTTATTATGCCAAAAACATAATACATTTTTCCCATGGCCATTTTACCATCTCCAACTGTTTATATTTAATCAATTAGCAGACACTAAAGGACTAAAGCGGCTTACAAATGAAGAAAATCGCAAGCAATTTATCATAATAGCTAACAACATTTGCAGAATACAATGCCAAGTTTCAAGTGTATGCTTGAGTGGTACACAAGCTAGAGCAATAATGTAATGCATAGTTTTTTCCTCAATATACATCAGCATTACATTCTGACAGGTTTACAAACTGATACACACTAAAATGTGCTTCACAAACTAGTTAAAAATAAACTTCAACCACAACTTAGGAAGGAACTGCAGCATTGTAGGTGCTACAAACAACCAGTAACAGCACGGATCAGTTCTTCAGGCATTTAGGAACACCATTTATCCTACTTCCTCCATATTTCTTAATTGAGAATGGGCGGGAATAGTTTCTAAATAAAGAAAAACATGGGTCGTTTTTGCAGCTTAGTGTCAACAGATGGTCTTTTCGTACTTGGAAGGAAGTTGAGTTTCCGCAATCTTTTATCTCTGAAGATCAAGAAAAATGTAATTTCTCAATATATGACCTTCTAGTGCCCTTTGCTGGCGGGTAAAGAGGGTAAAGCCTTATTTAACCTGCTCTCATAATAAGAGCTTCTCCATCTAACTGTAGGAGTTTAATTAGTCCCATATCAGACATACAATGTAAAACAATCTAATTAAGAGCTGCCTTTCCATTCATCAGTGAGGAGGACACGAGAGAATGAGAGAGAGAGAGAGATCAGACAGATTCTCCGGTCTCATTACCAGAAGCAGGCATTAGATCACAGGTGCACTGAAACGCCCACACTGAGTATCATTACTGTTGAGACAGTGGGACAGTGTGTGCTAGTCGTCCTCACATCATCATTAACACACCTGTATTGTTACGATGTTTGCAAGTTAGAACTGTATTCATATTCCTTAAACACTCCAGTTATGGATCTTTCTAAATCCCAAACCATATTAAGCTTCTGCAAATTAATTAAGCCCCGAATTGCTTAGTGTACAAACTCCAAACTTTGTTTTGTAGATAATAGGTGGACTGATTTTGGTTACTGAAGAATAAAGTTTGAAAATCTCCCAATGAGAGTATCCATGCACACTAAGTCAACAACGCAAAAGGTCACGTGTGCGTTATTGGGTAAAGGGTCATCAACAATTTACACAAAACCCACTAAACTTTAGGCAAATTTTCTTCACATGCATATGTGCTCATCTTGTGCAAAGGTTGGTTAGCAATTTGACGGCAAGAAAAGAAACAGGAAAAAACATCTTGTTTTGTTATGGATGAGCCTATGTAATGGACTTAGGCTAGTAAGTCCTGTGTGTGTAAACTGACACTCCCCTGGCTTCAAGATATACCAGGCATATACCACATATATTTTCCCGCATATAACCTGCAGACGCAGATAATCCGCACCCTCACATAGCCCGCGTGTTTCGGGGCTTTGTGTAAAAAAAGGTTGGTATAACCCGCACCTTTATATAACCCGCACCCATAAATTGATTGGTGAACTTTTTTTGTGTAAGTTCACATTTCGAATGTTGCTCGCATGACTTTAATTATCCATAACTGTTCAGGCTCGGTACACAGTGCTTGTGCGCAAAATTTAAACAATAATAAAACAAACACAAGTCAGAATCAGAACAAAAAGAAGAAGCAGTGTCTCCCGCTGTGCAGCAGCTCGTCCCTTAAGAAGCGATTCTACAGATGTTGATCATCGGAAGAGACGAGAAGAGCCCGCCCTCATGCAGCACAGCCAATCACGTCTTCTTGCATGATTGACAGGTCAGACAGCCAATCAGCGCCAGCTGTCAGAGTGACAGTACAAGCGCCAGAGACAACAACCCTCGCAAGAAAGAAAAACAGAAAGAAAAAAAACGCAAAAAAGTACATCCTTAGGCACGTAACAAATATATTGAAATATTATTACGAGTAAAAAATTTGGGATATAGCCCGCACCCTTATATAACCTGCACCCGAGAGACAAGCATGGCCGGTTACACCTATATGTGATACTTTTTTGGCACACTGCTCATTAATGCAAATATCTATGTTAATGCAGCCAATCACATGACAGCAGTACCTTTAAGCATGTACACATAGTGAAGACGATCTGCTGAAGTTCAAACTGAACCTCAGAATGGAGAAGAAAGGTTATTTAAGTGACTTTGAACATGGCATAGTTGTTGGAGCCAGATATTTCAGAAACTGCTGATCTACTGGGATTTTCATACATATCCATCTCTAGGGTTTACGGAGCACTGTCTGAAAAAAGGGAACATATCCAGTGAACGACAGTTCTGTGGGCGAAAATGCCTTGTTGATGCCAGAGGTCAGAAGATAATGGCCAGACTGGTAGGTGCTGATAGAAAGGCAACAGTAAATAACTCAAATAACCACTCATTACAGCTCTGCAGAAGAGCATCTCTCAACGCACAACACATCAAACCTTGCTAGCGCAGCAGAAGATCACACCAGGTGCCGCTCCTGTTAGCTAAGAACAGGAAACTGAGGCCACAATTTGCAGAAGCTCACCAAAATTGGACAACAGAAGACTGGAAAAACATTGCTTGGTCTGAGGAAATTCTTGCTGACCATGTCCATCGCTTTATGACAACAGCATACGTAATTGAAAAAAAAGGAACATGATGTTGATTACACACCAGACAGACGGTCTCTTAAGTGGGAAGTTCTTGGCCAGAATAAATTGGCAATGGATTCCAGACTTTATGACGATATTCAAAAGTCGGACTACGCAAGTATAGTGCATTTATGACTCGTCTGAGCGTCAGTCGGATCATTCTGAGCTTTCAAAGACTCAGGGGAACCGTTCGTCTCGCACCACACACAATGACCCACAGATGGTGGAGTTATTAGGAAGTGAGTGTGTGTAGGGGTTTTAGCAGTAATGTTTCTTTTCTGATATACAGCGTTAGTTCTTACTCTGGGTAATTTTTGTAATCAGATAAACACAGTCCGCTGCAAAGTTTGAGATCCACCTGAATCAATTTTATAATCACTGATGAATCTGAGAGTAATAATCAAGTTCCAAGCACCTGCATGGACACTTCTTAGTGTCTGTCATAATCGATCAAAATCTATATGATGCTCTTCATTTTTTTGGCTCCACAATGCACATCATAAATCACACAGGATATTAACTAGATTTAAGGTTCAAAAGGTTCTGACTCCTTAGCATTACTCATCATGCATGAAGTCAAGTGGCATTCACAACTCATGATACTTAAATAATTAAATGCATTTGAATTAAAGATTCAATGAGGAAAAAAAATAGGCAGGGCTTACTTTTTTACATATAGAATTGATTGGATTGCTCAAAGTGGACTAAAAAGGAAAAGAGAGACAGAGCAAATTATTAGGTATATTTTGATGAGTATAAAGATAAAAAGGTTTTTTTGTGTAGAATAACCTAGAAAGATGCATTAAGTACATTGGCAAAACAGTTTTATAATGACACGCATGCATGCACTTGCAGAGTGTGTACAAGCACCTTATGGTGGGTGTCCCAAAAAATCCATCCACCCCGTTTCTTATTTTCCCCATAAATCTGAAATAGTGTCTCAAAATGAGCCATTCAGATATGTGACCCAATGTGATGTCACATTGGAACAGGCTCCGCCCATGGAATATTTAGCTTAGCTCCTCCCCTCATTGAGCTGTACACAGTACACAGTGTAATAGCAGAATTCAAGTAAGATTTAATTCTTTCATTAAAATAAGACGAGAATATAAGACATAGAGATGATAATCAAAGCCATACAGATGTTTTAGTTTTTGGCAGAGTATCCGAGGCACGAGCTGTACATGCGCCGCCTTCTCCTGAAAAGTTTAGTTGGGAGCAGCAGCTCTTGTCCATTTAAAGATACACACTCAAAAACAGTATGCCTTTCCTTCCCATCAAAAATCGGTATTTATAACATGGCATAATAAATTATCTGTGGGGTATTTTGAGCTGAAACTTCAGACACATTCTGGCGACATAGCACATCTTGTGAAAAGAGGCACAATAGGTATAATTAAAATTATTATACATGAATCAATCACCTCTTCTCCCAGCCATAATCAAATCAGCATCCTCTTCAAAACACACTTTAACCAATCAAATTTCTTCCTCTAGTCATAGCTCCTCCCACATTTAAAGCTGCGGTGCACTGTGAGGTGTTAAATCTGCGCTGTCAGCTTTATGATTGCAGTTACAGTTCATTAACAGTAAACAAGTTTGTCTCAGCTGCTTTTTTATGCCTTCGTTTTCTTTGGTCCTGGCACTAGTTTGCAAGAGGAGGTGGAGAACAGCTCGAATGTGTGTGCGTATGTGCTTCAGGATATGATAAATGAGTCTTTACGACTCTAGCTGTGCTAAACTGCTTCCCTCCACTGCTGTGATGACAAAGTGATTAATATTCCTAAAGCATTGGGCTAATTCATCACGATCATGTGCGTGTGTGTTTAGCATGGACTGTGGAAACCATCCGGTGACGTGAGAGACTTTATGCCGAAACATACAAATATTGCACTATACGTCCGCAAGCTTAAACTAGACTGATAACACGAATGCATGAGGATCAGAAACATGCACACTTGCTCTGTTTTTGTCTACCTGCCACATCTCACCTGCTCAATCCTGTGACTGGGGCGAGTTGCCATGGAAACAAACTAATATCTGAATCACATGCTTATTTATTAGCATTGAAGAAAGTGGGACGTGAGTCTCTCTCTCTCTCTCTCTCTCTCTCTCTCTCTCTCTCTTTCCTTGTAGGTTGTGGGATTGCTGTGGAGACCGGAGGGGGTGCACAGGGGATTTGTGGGTAATATGACATCACTACAATGAGCTCATTAGCACCTTTCACCTCTGCAAAAAGGGACAAGGAAATAAAGTCTCATGGCAACAACATTTTCACACAACAAACAAACTCCATTGTAAATGTCCATATTGTTGATTGTGAACATGGTTTTGCTGCTCTGTTGATCTGACAAAAGGATCAGAACAAGACTCTGCATGCTAAAAATAGTGACACGGTGTAAAAAATGGCATCAAAATGCTAAACAGTGTGATAAAATGCTAAACAGAGAGATTATATGCTAAACTGCCAGCTGACAATCAGTTTTAAAATGCATCTCTAAGGTTATAAGTCAAGTACTTGCCTAAAATGAAAAAATACATTTCTATGTGGATTACAAATTGCAGCATAATGTGACATTTGTGTGTGAGCAGGAAAAAAGAAAAGAAATGTAGGTCAGAATTTTGTCCATAAACAATTTATGTGATTGCGGAAAGTGGGTGTTGCATATATGAATGGGGACAAATCAAATGTGTGTTTGCTAAATGCTAAAGGCTAACATTATCCAAAAAGTGACATCAGCTGGGGGGAATCTAAATTCAGACTGAAGTTTAAAAAGACATTAAAATCAGATTCAAATTCAAGTTCAAATTTTGATGTCATGTAAACATACCAGGTAGATAAAGTTGGTTTCCCCACTGAGCTTTGGTTCTTCTTTAGATTTTCTCAGTCGTGTTTGACCTTCAGACGTAAGAAATTGCAATGGATTTCTATTAGAAGTGGGAATTTAATCTAGAACCTCATTTCACCAAAATATGGGTATCAGAAACACCTTTAAGCAAATAAAATGCTGAGGTGAGAATAAACCAGTAACAACTGCAACACATAAACACCATCCTGGTAAGAAATCCGAGATATCAAGTAGGAATATACCGCATCCTAAATCGGATGAAACATCATTCATTCCAACGAACCGTCTCAGGGTGTTTTCATCGCCATTGTCACTTTCGGTTTGCTCAGAGGGAGGCCATGAGATACTATTCTCTGTAAAGCTGCTTTGGGACAATGTGTATTGTGCAAAACGGAATTCAATTGAATTCAATTGAATTTTTCAGCTAAATGTGAGATCACATGCAGTGCTTCCCCTAAAATCTTCAAATGCCACTTGGGACAATTTTCGTCAATCCTTTTTGAGGAACATCCTATTTGAGAACTTGTTGACCTGACTGGAGTAATTATCAACCGGCACAGCAGTGTTGGGGAAAGTTACTCACTAAGGGTATGTTTACACGATAACGATGCACTAAAAACAGATCCTCGTTCACACGGAAATTCGACAATCAGGCTGTATTATGCGTGGAAGGTCAGTAGTTAGCGATGTACTTAATTAAGAAACACCCCGCGAACACATAATATGCATGTGTGTGATGTCACTGTTTTTACAAATTCATGTTTGTGTTGTTTACACGGAGGCGGCAAAGGCATCGTTTTCAAAAGCTTGTGTTTTCAGGCCACAAAAATGCAGTTGTCCATTGAAAATGTTATATTTGTGTGTAAACACGCCCTAAGCAATGCATTAAAAAATTTCGTTACTCCCTAAAAAAAGCAACCAATTGTGTTGAATGGAAATTCATGCCCTGTACACTAGAGGGCGCCGCTCAAACAAACCTTGCAGATGTGCTGCCATTCTGGATTGCAGAAGAAGACAGTTCAGCACTCTTCCACAATAATAATAATAATAATACAAAATGAAACAAATGTGATTTTTGCTTATTGATATGGTTGAACTGGATCATTGAAAATCAACGACAAAAGACATTGGTTAATAAAGTGAGATTAAATAAAGTATATTTGTGATATTTAACAATTTCTGCAGGTTTGCATTTCATTTTTGAGGAATACCGAGTTTGTTTTTATGCAAGTGAGATGAATAAATACATGCTCACATTTTGTCTAGAACTACAATAATCATCATGTTCACGCGCACACACACACACACACACACACACACACACACAACAACAACAAATCCCCGTTCTCTCAACATGTGAACAGGAGAGCTATCAGTCAATAAATGAGAAACAAAGCAACTTGCGCAACTTATTTGACAACATCAGTAAACATCTTAGTGTAAATTTTAAAGTAATGCGTTATGTTATTAGTTACTTGAAAAAGTAATCTGATTATACCCATCTCTCATTATTGTTTGCATTCAACTTAATTCAGCCACTCGCTTATTTTTTTATTTGAATGGGTTCATGCATTTTCTTTTGCACACTGTGGCATCTGTGGCCTTATTTAAATGCATAGATCATTAGATGTGGTATTATGATGTCTTTCAAGCATTTAGAAATCTTCATACATCATGCCGTTATGCATACACATCCCTCTTCTTATATAACGCAAAGGATTGTGGATATTACACTCTTAAAAAATGGTGCTATATAGCACTAAAAGTGGCTCTTTATAGCACCAATTGGTGCTATATAGCACTAAAAATGGTTCCCCTATGATTACGAGCCAAAGAACCACTTTTAGTGCTATATAGCACCGTTTGTTTTTAGAGTGTACCTCAAAAATTGTGTGCGGATCCATACTTCAAAATCACTATTATGCCATCCAAGATACAAAATTACAGAGTTTTCAGCATGTACTATAAATTGGGATTTGGACAATTTTACAGTAAAATTCTACCATCTGCTCATCTGATTCACTGCTGGGATTCAGATTCATCCAAAGTTCATCTCTGCAGGTCTTTTTTGTCTTTAATCAACTTAATCATTTGCTTTAAACCCTGTATTACGGCATTTTCACAATGTGACATTTTTTTAATACAAGAACAACTTCATCAAGTTTGTTCCTCCAGTGTTGGAGCAGGATGAGCGTTATTGTATTGTGTTTAAAATAGAACCCCTGGAGTACAAATTTAATTACAGTTTAATTAGGCAAGACGTGTCTTAATGTTACTGAGGATGTTTCACCGCTCACAGAAAACGAGAGTGAGCAGAATCTGACATTTGAAGTTAGGCATTGAATATAAAGTCAATCAAGCAGATGTAAGGAAAATGCATTACAGCCTCGCTGGAGACAATAATGTTCTACTAAAGGACCATGCAAATACTGCCAACTTTCCTGAGAAGCACATTCAGCCGTTCCGCATACAGTCTCTATGTTTTTCTGGATTTCGGATCAATCAGCTGTGGAGTTCAGTGTTTATGTACACTGTCAGAACGGATCAGACGGAATAATCAACTGCTATGAGCTGGTGGATTGTTGTTCTGCTTTATGAGCATGCATAAATTCAGCGATCTGCTCACTGACTGCGGTTTACCCTCATTACACACACGTACGCACAGGTTTTATTATATAAGAGATGTCTGAGTGAAGCCGTTGTGATGAATTTGTGCAATCGTACGCAAACGCCTGCATGGACGATATTCCCGAAGGCACTGTCAATAATTACCATACGAAATGTGTGTGTTGTGGCTGAACAGTCAGAGCACCTACTAATGTGTCTGCATCCAACCTGCATTGTACCCCGATCCCATTTCCTTCCCTTCTACCGTCCTCTCGCTCATCTTTCTGAAAGCTAGAGAACAAAACATTGACTGTCAGTGTAATTCACAGTATCGATTCATCACATTAGCCAGTTAACTCTTAACAGAACCTTTTTGCATCTTGCTAAAGGGCGGAAGAAATAGTAATTGGATTTACATGCTAATTGTTAGCCAAAAGCTACAACAACATTCCAGGGCACATCTACTGTGTCTATTAAACGCATACTAAAAAGTATAACTAGTATGCTTGTTGATAACTATCCGTGAATGGTGCTTTAAATAAACTTGAAACTTGTGTTAACAACAGCTTTGTTTGGTGTTTTTTCATGGTATTAAAGCTGTTCTGGGTATATTTTAATGTTATTAATTAACGACTCTATAGCGAAGGTTTCCCCCTGCTGGTGATAGTAGGTAATTACCGACGCAATATCGCAAGTTTACCCAAATGTCATTTCTTAGCAAATTTATTTTTTTCACGATCTTTTTTAAATATAACTTAGTCATTTAGTTGTAAATGCAAACATAAAATGACTTATTTTTTACATGATTTAATGTTTATTTTAATACTTAAATATGCAATAGTAGCTGAAAATCATACAGTTATTATTCATTATACAGGAAATCCTACGATATATACAATTCGTAAACATATTATTGATTAATGGATAGATTGCGCGTGATGTCACGTATTGCTGTTACGCTAATCATCCGCCATCTTGGAGGTGAACAAGTGCCTTTTCAATTAATCCAATTTTTTCGTCATATCTCTGTTTTGAAGTGACATCTAAAGTGTCCCGATAAGTTTGAAGTTTGTCAGTCTTATCGTCCATTTAAAGCATTAAATTCTTTACGATCTGTTTGTAAACACGGAAGATAGCGTCAACTCCAATATGGCGGATGGCCAATATCGAGGATGGCTAAAGTCACATGACCGAAAACTATCAATACTTGAGCACTTGCACATACAAGACAGGAAGTCCCGCCCTAAATTCACACCAATGTGATACTCAATATTGCTGTGTCATGTTTTCATATTTTAAGTTTTGCTAGATCCACAGTCACCGTCACACGCTTTTCAAGACAATCATCCACTGGATGACTTCTAGTTGTCCCCGCGTACAGGAAAGTGTTTTACAATCGAAAAAATGACACACTTCACCTTCGCTGAATAAATATATAACATTTATGAGCTTTTAAAAAGCACACACAATTGGAGTGGAAAGCGAGATAACCGTGGCAGCTGTGAGGTGAAAATCTCTGGAGCTGTCTTTCACTCACCCACAGAGGCAAAAACAATCAAAATATGCAAATCCACAGTCAAAGACACAAACAAAAGAATAAATTATCTCGAGGAATATCACCACTGAAATTCATCTATATGAGGTTTATTTACTGTGGAACTCCTCTAATATCATACAGCTCTTCCAGCAGGGCGGATGAGAGATGAACCCTGCCAGGAATACTCTGACGCCGCGGCTGTTTTATGAGGCAAAATGGCCCCGCTATAGATTCAGAAGCCCCACTGTGTAGACATCTAAGTGCGGCTTTACTTAGTTATTCTTTGGGAGGGAAGATTGTTTCTAGAAGTTTGCGAAAACAGATTTTTGTTTTTAGGAGCATTCTAGGACGTCATATCTCTATGAAACTTTTCATAAATAAAATATGTAGAGTTGCTAAACAATTTAACATTTTAATCAAATTCATTACATGAAGGGTTCAATAGTAATGATTTTGACTTGATCTGACAAAAATTTAAAATAGCTAAAGGAATTTAAACAAGAAAATAAAAATTAATTTACACTTTTATATTTACATTTACAATTCAAAATGTTTAATTTGTATAGTATATCAATTCTATTTTAAAATCTAAAAACTTTATCCATTCTACTTTCCAGGTAATTTACATATCTTTCTATTTAAAAAAATTTTTTTATTGAATTGTTGGATGTATTTTTGTGAAGTTTATATATATATTTACATTTGAAAGTAAATGTACGTATACATTTGTCTGTAATATTTTACTTTGTGTAATATTTAAAGACTAAAAAGTATGCATTTTACTGTAAAAATATTACATAAAGAATTTACAATTGAAATGAGCAATTATAACTGAAAACTACAGTTATTATAAACCAAACAGGGAATGTGTCAATGTTTTGTCAGCTGGCCCAAAACGCCTTCATCCTTATTGATGTGATGATTAAATCAAAACACATATCAATATTACATTTACATATATGCATTTGGCAGACGCTTTTATCCAAAGTGACTTACATTGCATTCAAGGAACACATTGAATCAGGTCTTGCTTTCCCTGGGATCGAACCCATGGCCTTGACGTTGCAAACCCCAATGCTCTACTAATTAAGCTACAAAAAAGCCAGTTTTGAGCTATATTCGCTCAAAATAGCCCTCAAATGAAGACATTATTGAGCCAGCAATGTAAATGACTGAATAGACAAAGAAAAGTATAGTTATATAGGTGTTGAGACAACTAGCCCCTGTCAGCCCTATCTCAGCTCAGGATGTGGTTTAAATAATCCCTTCACAGTCCAGTAACAGGCATTAAATTGCAGGTTTTCTTACAGCAGTTCAAAAACTCCTCCCTACAGAGAATTTACCTTCCTTCCATCTGCTCGCTCTGCCTCTCTCTCTCTCTCTCTCTCTCTCTCTCTCTCCTCCGCTGATGGAAGGCAACGCGCTATCAGGAAACATATGCAGCTGTAGCCTGCAGAGATGGAGAGCAGGTTTAACAATCACTGCTCTGCCACTGACCCCACAACACAGAGACCCTGTGCCCCCCCAGCTGGGGCGACGGCTGAAAGTAAGCATGTGCAGATGTGAGCGTGTGTTCGGTGTGCTTCACAGACCGTAGAGAGGGGCATTTTTGAGCTAAGTCGGCATGAAACAAGTTAAGAAACATTTCTGCATTTGGCAGACACTTTTATCCAAAGCGACTAACATTGCATTCGAGATACACATTGACATTCTAATCAGATCTTGCTTTCCCTGGGATTCGAACCCATGACCTGAGTATTACCAGGACGTTTCACTGCCCAATTAAATTCCAATGCACTTAAATATATCAAATCCCACCCTACCTTTTTTCCCCTGCTAGATATATGGTTTCACTCTTAAATACGTTAGATGCATCTGATCCGCTGCTCCCTGTCGACCTGGCAACACCGATCTCTGATTTTCTCTTTGAAGTGCTTTGCTGTGATCATTACGGAAAACTGTCAGTTCTGATGCACAATCAAATTTCAAGCTGACATTGTCAAGCTCAAATTAAAGATCGCAGTAGGACTTAATGCGAGTAATGAATCAATCCTGCCTTCTTACATCTGCTCATTAGCAGATAAAAATCACAAGACCAGAAATTAGGGTTCCACTTACCAGAAACACACATTCAGACCAGCCTTTTCAAAAAGAAGCAAAACATAATTTTTTAACTACACAACTAGTTTGATAGCAGTTTTGTGTGGAAAATGTTTCTCTTCTACAGTTTGTAATGTCAGTCAGTGTATGGCAAATCAAATGTGATGCTAATCTGCTTCCCCCGATTATGAAATTCCCTCATAACCTGAAAACATCTGAAAAATGACGTCTACAGACTTCATTAGCAGGTTCCTTACTGTACTTATATGAATACCGTTACAGGAGAAAAGATGTTAGCATCAGCAAGATGTTGAGTTCACATTTGCAATGGAGATTTGCCCCCGTTTCTACCTGGCACTTCTTCAAAGAGGAGATCTCCACATTCTGGCTAAAACTGCTGAACTGCTTTTCCAAGCGCTCCGGGATTGTTGTCAAAGGCTGTGGAAATCTGTCTCAAGTAAACATTCGGATCAAATAATATATTTTGAATCGAAAGTATATAGAATATTTTGTCGAAAGTATTTGTGGCATAGTGTGAATTACCACATAAAATAAAAATGTAATTATGAATAATAAAACTAAAATACTGCTGTACTATTATTTATTTATAACATTTCTGTAACTGTAACTGCTACAAAAAGAACAACAGGAAACCTTAATTATTTAAAGAAGTTAATCATAATAACGTGACACATTATCATGTATTTTACACAAAACAGTGTTTATTTTAATGGCATTATATATATATATATATATATATATATATATATATATATATATATATATATATATATATATATATATATATATATATATATGTGTGTGTGTGTGTGTGTGTGTGTGTGTGTATGTAAATATATGTATGTATGTATGTATGTATGTATGTATGTATATATATATATATATATATATATATATATATATATATATATATATATATAAATAATGTACATAGACAGTACATATTTCTATGTACAAACATTTATGTTAGATGCAGTTAATGACAATTAATCAATTTGATACACTACAAAAATTATTGTTTACCAACCCTTGTATTTCTATTATAAATGCTTGTGCCTCTGAGGGCCGAGTCATAATTATTTTCTGCTGAAATCAACATTATGCCTCAAATGCTGTTAATGGAGCTGAACTTGAAATGAACCCAGAACATTTCCTAAATGGTTACGCTAGAACATCACAATCAATCTCTAACCCAGTCCGTTTCCTGTTCCAATCTTTCACCCCTGAGTATTTCCAACTTGAAGATGTCATGCTTAAATCAGGATTTTTTTCCCATTCCAAGATGTGATGTTCAGTGATGGAGAACAGATTTGACTTTGCTGAGTTTTTTTTTTTTCCTCCCCTGAATGGCTGCAGTATGATTTTTCTCTAATGAGCTCTGAACAGACTGAAGGAAACAAAAAATCATGCAGCTTTAACAAACATCAATCATCTTCATCTATATTTCGCCCGAGTGTCATAAACCGTTATGTATACAGATAATAAAAAAATAAAAAGAGACAAAACATTGGAGGAGTGATCAGAAAGTTTTGGTGGGAAAGTTGAACTTTTGACATGTGTAACAGGTTGACTCACACTCATATGATGATGTCCGTACGCCACGGCGTTTGATGTGTTCGGTCCAACTTTTTGTCACAGGAAGATAAATTAGAAGAGGAAATATCAGTAAACCTCTATTTTTCGCTACAGCATGACATTAATGAGGGCATTTATGAAACACTTACTGAAATTTAGCACTTTAAATAAGTTCAGTAATGAGGTCGTTGCGGGTTTGTGCAGGCTAATGCAGGTGACCAGCGTTGCCTAGCGACTGCTGACAGAAACGACGGCTTGGTGAGCAGGTTTAAATGAACATTTTACTGTAAAACACCATAATTTAGTGGAAAACTAGACATTTTATATGTCAGTAACTGCTGTGTTGTCAGTGGGGTCACCTGATCAACAGTGTTGCCAACTATTTTCAATAGAAAGTAGCTAAAGTCTGCTGGAAAAAGTCGCTAGATGACGTCATACGCTGTCACCATATAGCCGAATGTCAAATAAAGCGGTTTCCATTCACATATTTTCTGTCAGGCAATGAAATGAGGATTGTGTCGTGACTGACTACATGTTCACCAGCTGTCCAAAAATTTGCTAGGTTTGTTGGCAGTTGCTTTTTTGAAAGAAAAGTAGAGAAATGTCTCTAAATGGGTGTGAAAAATCTAGTGAAAAATCTAAACTGGAAGAACTGCTGATCTGTCAATCATCCTGTGATGTCACTGATGATGTCATCTGATCTACTGTTGCAGTATTCGAACTACATCAGATTGGGATCTCACTATCAATATTATTTCGATTTTACTGTAAAAGTATAAAATATTTTTTTAAATAAGTATATTTATATATTTAAATACATACACAAAATTGTTTTTGTGTCCCTTAATATATTTAACAATTTAGTTAATTAGTATCATTTACACATTAACATTTTATTTCTATATGATTATGTATTGTATATCAGTGAAAGTATAATTTATTATTGTTAATTTCAAAATTAAGCTAAAATGCATGCCTTTTAAACACTACTTCTCATTACCAATTTGAAGGCTCTTTATTAGCTCAAAAAAAAGGTCCAATAATGCGACTACACACTGATACAACACTGATACGCACAATGTCTGTTGAAACGATACCTGGTGAAGGCCCATGAATAATTTTTTTGTCATTCAATTGGCGACCTTGAAAAAGAACTCTAGTGAAGTTAAGTTTGGTGAAAGTGACTGTTGCATCTTGATTGTCTCCGAATCGATCGCACAACACCTCCTGTTGTGCAAACAGCCACTTAGAGTCAATTCCGATCTTTCCACGGCTGCCATGTGAATGTCATGCGAATAGTCCTTAGAAATGAAGATGGGAAAATTCCAGCTCTGTGATTCAGAGGTCGCAAAAGCGTATCCCTGATAGTTCTACACTCAGATCTCCCTGTATCACTTCCACTGATCAGAGAGGCTCCGCTCGCCTTCAGAGCTGCAGGAACTTTATTTTAAGAGCTACTTAAGACAGTAAGTGCCACTGCACTGTTCCTACTCTGATGAAAAAGAAAATTTAATTAAGTGCTTAAATATTCAATTACCTCTTTCATTACTTCAGAGAGAGGCTCAGTAGCGTCTACAAGTGACTCAGCGTGTCTGTGGTTTAGAGATAGCTTGAAGTCTCCTCTGTTCTGAAGCTAAAAGCAAGCGTTGCTTTCTTCATTCGTTCTGCTTTGTCTTTGGCCGGCAGATATCCGGTTTTATAGATATCCCACTCTATGTTCTCATGAAAGTGCTACATGACTCATGAACCAGCTATAAGGGATAGCAAACTAAATTATTTCTGCAGTTAACCGCAGTGTGTCAGACTCCTGATTTGGCACCCTTCTGACCTGAACCCTCAACTGCCAATTGCTTCAGCTTCAGACACTTTTTGCAAATGAGCCAATGTCATTCTGCCCTGCTATTTCCAGACTTTAGACTATCAGAATAAATGTCACAAATGCTGCTGAAGATTCCTCAAATGGCCACCGGAGGTCCCACTGATCTGAGTACAGTAATACCTTGGTTTACGAGTGACTTTGTATACGAGCAAATCGGTGTACGAGCATGGAGGGTCAAATTGGTGTACAAGCATTGTTGTACGAGTGCGAGAATTTTTCCCTCACCCACGCGCATTTTTGTGTGGAAAAGTCCTAACGCTCAGCATCGTCGCACACATTTTTACTGCAAATATCCTAAATACAGCCTCTCATAAAACAGTCATGCAGTTCCAACCTCTTTATCACTCCTTAACTCATTCATTCTCTCAGCGTCGCTCGGTTTGGTTGCATCATTCACCACAGTGATACTTTTATAAGTGATTTACAGCGGTTTTACCTCGTGTTGTTAACATTAATTGATTGTAATCGCTATTGTTTACGTAGTGAAATATACACATACAGTACCTCTAAGCAGTAACTGTAACGGATCATGAATTCATTGTCTCCTAGTTCTGCCTGTGTGTGTGTGTGTATGTGTGTGTGTGTGTGTGTGTGTGTGTGAAAGGGGCCGTTGTCACTGATCATTGACACACCTGATTCTCATATCATCTGCCTATTTAGTTCACTTCTCTCTACTCTTGTGTTGTCAAGTCCTTCGTTCGCGGCTCCCCTGTGTTCGTTCGCGGCTCCCCATCTCCCGTGTTCCATGTTCCATGACCTTCACTCTGGATTATCATTTCATTTGTTTTCTCCGCTATGATAATAAATTCACTCATTTGCACTTGAATCCGATTTTGTGTTTCCCTTGCTTTCCTGCTCCCCCCTCCTCCCTCCTCTCGTCTCCTTCACGCACGCTGCTCAAAGCTGAAGTGCATTACAGTAAATTGTCATGTATTTTTATAGTTTAATTGTCAATTATTAATTAGTATTTATATGAGAT
Organism: Rhodeus uyekii; assembly: GCA_037043235.1. Classification (NCBI taxonomy): domain Eukaryota; kingdom Metazoa; phylum Chordata; class Actinopteri; order Cypriniformes; family Acheilognathidae; genus Rhodeus; species Rhodeus uyekii. Next base: position 1,182,315 of record JAWRVZ010000066.1, read on the forward strand.
CTTAATGGTAATAATTTTAACTGTAATTAATAGGTTAAAACCCCCAAAATATTTAAAATGGGCATTTATGGTCGTGTGGAACGAATCAATAGATTTTTTGTGCATTCTTATGGGGAAAATTGTTTTGGTGTATGAGCATTTTGGGTTACGAGCTCGCTCTTGGAATGAATTAAACTTGTTAACCGAGGTATTACTGTACTAGGATTTGGTACAGGACTACATTTCCCAAGAGCCCATATACCTGGACTGATTACTGCACAACTGCCCCTTCATCAGTCAGACCATTTCAACCCCTTTTGTATCAAGTCTTGTTTGCCCTGGCAACGTTTGTGAGTTACCGATCCCCGTGTTAGGATTTGCCTTGGATTAACTTGTAAAACATTTTGCTGCCTGCCTACCACTTGTGTTTGTCTGGACTATTATTCTTGCTGTTTGCTGCCTGCCCTGATCCTCTGCCTGTTATGACTACTTTTACTGCTCTGCCTTTGTTTGCCCTCGTGTTTCAACCCATGCCTATCTGTGCTCTGAACTTGCTTTGTTTTAATAAACTGCACACAGATCCCATTCAGCGTCCTTGTTACAAAATAACACTGTTTCTAATCACATAAGATCATTACAAATCATTACAATTTTCATACTAGAAGCCAAAGAATGTCCATTTTGATTTCATGGGGATGTTACATTTCGTGTGGTACATACTGCATTCACCATGTTGCCATTATTGTGACCTGTCAGCGTCAGTTGTGTTTCTTCAGTGCATTCATATATCCTCTCCCATGGCCTCATGGGATAGTAAAGTGTCCATCCTATGCTCACTTCAGAATCTCGCTGGAAATTGCAGATCATCAGGGTACTTTTAGCCTCTTTTATTAGTGCTGTGAATTTGGATGGACTTTTTTTGTGTCACATACTGTTTTTTGCCTAATAGACAAGTATGCGATTTGGGATGCAGCCTTAGTGTCCATTTCAACAGCGTCACAGCAAAAACTGTTACATGTTACTTCCTTTCACCTTCTTAAACCCTCTCCTGCAACAAAGAAACATTCAGCCTGTTAAACTCCAAAGATCAAAAGCAGCGGCCAGATGCAGCTGGACTTTATTTGAGCATTCAAGTGCAAAAAACAGTAAGACTGAAAAGGACACGGACTTGGCTCGCTTCAATGCCGAGATTAAAAGTTGTTTTGCCTCTTGAAAATTTCACCCCTGCTTAAGCATGTCGAATCTCAGAGGCTGTTAACAAAGTCTGTGCTTTTATGCTGAGGGTGTTCTGCGGTTTCATTAGCAGAAAGGACGACAGGAAGAAGCTTGAGAGAGTCTCTGGATCACAGAGGGGGCAAAACTTCAGCCCTGAGCTGCTTTTGCAAATGAGGGAATAAAAAAACAAAAAAAAACATGGTTATGTTGTCCTTTTACCACTTTTCTGTGGCTGGTAGACAGTCAAAATCCCTTTATCTTTAAATCAGTCCGTGATATAATGTAAATTGTGTTATTATATTTTCAAAACTTGTCATCATTCACTCATCCGTATAACTTTTTCAACCGTGAAGATGGTGTTGGTCGCTTTTTCTTATGTGATGGGGATGAATTCTCCCTAGTAAAAGTAGATTCATGTGCTATATTACAAGACGTATTACAATTTATGCGAAAAACAGACCAAAATAAGCTTCCTTTCTCTGAAAACAAGCGAGCCACTGAAATTAGATCACTGGCCCCGTTTCACCTGGCATTAAGATGCGTTCTGGTTGACCAGATCACAAGTGGATGACAATACATACAGGTATAAACGGTGCAAAGATCAAAATGTTTGACTTTTTTCTTAATCACTGTCTAATATTAGCTCTAAAAGAACAGTGCGGCATTCTCTATGGAACAAAAACAATCAGCATCTCAATCCCCAATGCTGTGAGATCAGAGAATTAATATACCTGTGTGAGTAATATTCCCACCCAAACCTGAGTCAGTATTTCCAACTTGAGTCATTGTTTTGGCATGGTTATGTTCCCATTCAAAAATCTGGGTCAGTGTTCTTGTTTGAGTCATGGTGTGCTCTGTTATTTTCTCTCTGTTGGCTCTTTAATACGTTTCAACATAAACGCAAGAGTTGATTTTGCTCATTTGTCCATCCGGACTTCTCCCATGTAACACCAAGGACAGGAAGAGGCGATCTGACAGATACGCTCATGCACATCAGTGTCTGAAAAACAAAACTATTGTGAAGGCCGTAGAGAATCAGAGACAGAATGGACGATAGTAGAGCAATCCCCGACACTGACCCGCTCTGCGTCCAGACCCGGAACAGATTGAGCGCTGTTAAAGAGGCTGTAGCCTGCTGTCCGAACAAGTGCCAGAATCCAATTCGCACATTAGACGTTGAGCACATGGGGACACCTGCCTGCACACTCATCTGGAGCCGTGGCCTTTAAATGACGGGGCCCCTTTAGCGATTTCTCTCTCTCTCTTGTCAAAGATGACATGGTTAAAATGTGATTAGCACATCAGGCATTTTGAAGATCATATGACATCCCCTACAACAAAAGTTATAAACCATGTCAAGTCAAAATTCACATTTTAACACTCTAAAAGAAAAAAAAGACTAGAATTTTGATCATTTTCGCAAAAGTTTCATTGCAAGTACAGTAATACCTCGGTTTACGAGTTTAATTCATTCCAAGAGCGAACTCGTAATTCAAAATTCTCGTATACAAAAACAATTTGCAATAAAAGTAAAAATCACTCGATTCGTTCCACATGACCATAAATGCCCATTTTAAATATCTTTTTGTTTTTACCCTATTAATTACAGTTAAAATTATAACCATTAAGATCTCATATAAATACTAATTTATAATTGACAATTAAACTCTAAAAATACTTGACAATTTACTGTAACGCGCATTTTAGCTTTGAGTAGCGTCGCTGCTGGCGTGAAGGAGACGAGAGGAGGGTTTTACTGCTTACAGGGAGAATTACTCATCTTACTCATCTTGAGGGCCATCATCTACATGCTGTACTGTACGTAAATATTTCACTACGTGAACAATAGCAATCACAATTCATGTTAACAACATGAGGTAAAACCGCTGTAAATCACTTCTAAAAGTATCACTGTGGTGAATGATGCAACCAAACCGAGCGATGCTGAAAGAATGAACAAGTGAAGGGATTATAGGCTTTATGAGAGGCTGTCGTTTGGATATTTCCAGTAAATATGCGTACGAAGATGCTGAGCGTTAGGACTTTTCCACAAAATAATGCGCGTGGGCGAGAGAAAAAGTTTCTCGCACTCCGATACAATGCTCATAAACAGATTTGCTCGTATACAAAGTCACTCGTAAACCGAGGTGTTACTGTACTTAAAATATAAGAACAATTTTTTAAATGTACTTTATGAAATAAACTAAAAATAAACATTAAAATATACATTTTTCCATAAAAAAATGTGATTTGACCAGACAAATCAATACTGTGGATTGCCACAGCTTGCCCAGCCGTTTGACGTCACACATGCCGCTAAATGACAGTGAGCTATGATTGGTCGGGAAACGGCAAAAAAAAAAATCTAATAAAATAAAAAGCACATTTGTGACTAGTTACAGGCAAAAATGTTGTGTAGTCAGCAATAGTGTGATGAAAGCAAGCAAAGAAGTCATTTTTAATATTATTTATGTCATCTTATATTGTCATAGCAACATTAGCCGCCCGTAATCGTGAATCTGGAAGGACGTGATCAGCACGATGCATGATTTGATGTGTTCAAGCACAGCTTTAGTGCACCCGACAGCACAGTCAGCTCTCATCACCCCTATTTCTACGTCAGCTTGATGTGTCACTAAAAGAACATCACGCCTTTCCTCAACAAACATTGATTAAATTTACCCATTTAGATAATTCTCATCCTTCATGCAATTAGAACAGAATCAGTCAAGTCCAATCACATAAAAGGCTTCACTTCCCAGTCCTTCAGCACATTCAGCTCTTCCAAAACAGACTCAAGCCCTTAAAAGCATTAGATTGTAAACACGACACTTATATCTGGTGCACATTACTCCATTGAAATATTACACAGCAGTTGCATCCTAATGCCGCACATGAACCCTGATCTCCGCCGGAGACGCATTAGCATGAGTGTAGAGCGGTTATAATCTGTGCTCAGATGTTCACCCCATGAGCGCACAAGCTCAGCGGTTCCATTGGTCGCACTTGAGCAATCCGGGGTCACCTGAGTCTTTTTGCAATGGCTGTTTCCATGTAATGGTCTTAAATAATCTCTCACGCAGGAGGAGAGGAAACGCGGGAGTAGAGTTGAGCACGAGGTCACATATCGAGGAAAAATAAACAGTGTTTGACATCCGTGGCCCAAACGCTCTTCCTCTGAGATCTGCATAACAAAGGAACGTAGTCTGAGTGACATCTCCATCTGTCAGATAAGGCCAGAGCACCAAAAGCAGGAGAAATAGATAGCAAGAAAGAGAGAGAGTGGTTGCATCCTGCACTTCTGTAGCCATTTTTGCCCTGAAGGTTTCTTGCACCCAAACATCCTAATATAGTTTTACTTGATCACATTTCATACTCTTGCTGTCCTTCCAAAGTGAAGTATGTAACGTCTGACACTATTCCTCACATTCCCTCCATCTGTCATTGCTTGAACAAACAGATGGTGCGTGTCTGAAATCATGCTGACCCTGTTTTACATTTGAATTACAATTTACTTTGCGGCTGTTACAAAAGTATATGGTATTAATATGGCAGTATGAATAAGATTTGAACATACTACACCTTTCGTCATGTGACCTACCAGCATGAGTTGAGTTGCTTCACTGCCATTCATAAATTCTCTCCCGTGGCCTCATGGGATAGTAAAATGTCCATTGAATGCACAGTTCAGAATCGCTGATGAGGGTGAGTGATGGCAGGTGTGGATGACTGGAAAGGGTTGCAGGTGATAATCAGGGAGGATCATGGGAATTGTAGTGCTGAGGTGACAGGTGACGTGTCACAATATTATTGATTCATTGACTCAAACGATTCGCTCTTCCATGGTTTTGTTTGGAATTTTTTTTTCTGTCGAAATAGAGCAAAAACTATGGAAGCCCGTTTCCGCCACAGTTGAGAAAAAAAAGATTAAGTCGAAATAATGACTTAGTAAGTCGAAATATTGACTTACTAAGTCAATATTTTGACATACTAAGTCAATATTTTTTAGATATTAAGTCAATATTTCTTCTTACCAAGTCAATATTTCGACTTACTAAGTCATTATTTTGAGATGTTAAGTCAATATTTCGACTTACTAAGTCAATATTTTGAGATATTAAGTCAATATTTCGCCTTACCAAGTCAATATTTCGAGATATTAAGTCAATATTTCGAGATACTAAGTCAATCATTCGAGATACTAAGTCAATATTTCGAGATACTAAGTCAATATTTTGAGATATTAAGTCAATATTTCGAGATACTAAGTCAATATTTCGACTTACTAAGTCAATATTTCAACTTAAATAATCTTTTTTTTCTCAACTGTGGTGGAAACGGGCTTCCATAAAAAATTTTGTCTAAAATGTAAGTCTCTTAATTTTGTTTGCTTTGTGAACTGATGTCTAAAACCGTGCTGATTTACAGGAAAAATACACTGTTGGTTGACCTTGTTACCGTCAACATTATCCATTGTCAATCACTGTTTACACTGAGTGTGCTAAAATATGAATCATTTTCACCTGATCGTTTTTCAGTGCCTCTTAGTTATTTATATATATAATTTCTGAGTCAGGATGTAAGAAATTACAAAAATTTCACCACGACTCAATTCACTCTGTGAAGAGTGTTTGTGCCTTACTGCTGTTATAGTTGTTTCTGCACATTAAACTTGTAAAGGACAGACTTTAGCTTCAAGCGGTAAAAACGTTCCTGTCTGCAGTCCTGTAAAATCAATACGAGTCCAAATATTCCTGCTTCCACTCCTTCTGATGTATTCAACACCATAAATGTGTTTAACTTCAAAGTCCTTCTTACAGTAGCTTCGTATTTTCTCTCGCCATCACACAGAATGAAAGCAGAGACCTTTTCTCCTCTCCCCTGGTCAACATGAGCTGGTTTCAGTGTGTGTGCGGGTATCTGTCAGTTTATTTTAGCTGTGAGGTGGTGAAATCAGTCTGTGATAAGCTCTGATAAGTTCTGGGAGGTCACAGCAGTGATACGTGCGCACGGCTCTATCTATCAATTCAACATAAATCACTCTGGAAAATTCCATCTGTGCGCGTGACCTTCAGGGCAACGAGCCTTTACAAACAAGTGAAAAGCTTTTACATTTTAAGTCAACAGGTTACTATTTTATGACAAATCACTGTTCTACAAGGGTAAAGGTAAACAATTTTTTTTAGGATAGACAAATAATATGTGTTCAAGAACGAATGTAGCGCATACACAGAGCCTTTTTTTTCCTGCCACAAAGAGGCTCACCACCTTGAGCTTGTTTTATCCGTGATTTCACATCTTTGAAAGGTACTCTACAAAATTTTTGTAGTACATTTTTTGAAATAAACAAAACTCAATTTTCTAACCATAACATAAAGAATAAATAGATTATATATGTATATATATATGCATAGAGTATACATGCATACAGTATTCCCTCGCCACTTCGCGGTTCAAGTTTTGTGGTCCTCCGTTCTTCCTTATACCCACTTTGTGGGGCTGAGTGTGCAATGCAAATCTAACTAACCAATCTGCATTGTCTCATTTAAGGGCCAGTCACACAGCGAAAACGCATGAATCACGCACAAATTATGCACAGATTTTCGTTTCTGCGCGGAGCGTGCGTCGTATGCGTAATTCGTCGGTGGAACGAACGTGGACCGTTAGTGATTGTAAGAGGATGTGCGTCGAAGGCGGTTTGTGCGTGATTTTGAGTTTTGAACGGTTAAAAAAAAATTTGCCGCACAGTTGTGCGACAGTGTGCATTATTCATGAGTCGGCGTGCGTAGTTTATGGGTCGAGTATGAGTGACTATGTGCGGGACACGCGTCGGCCGTCAGTGCTTGTGCGTCGGAACTGGTTCGAAACCGCGCACGTCCACATCCATCCACTGACGCCCCACCTTCATATCACGCATGAACCGCGCACGTATCACGTTCATTCCACTGACAATGTGGATTCTGAAAGTGCTTGTTCGTGGAACGTTCGCGAAGCGTGTGTGTTTGGACGCGCTCCGTCAGTGATTCATGCGTCAGGCGTGTGTCGAATGTTCGTGGAATACTTTGGTCAATTTCTCGACGCACAAGCACGCACAAACCCAATCTGTTCGTGATTTGTGAGTGATTCATGCGTGATTGGCTGTGTGACTGGCCTTTAGTTACACTCGAAGATGTTTGGTCTCTCAAGCGAGATCCCAATTCGTTTACATAGCATTGAATGTGACTGACTAATGGGGAGTGAAACATCACGCACCTGTAGACTGAACGTACGCATGCGTTACCATTTTACAAATTCCCATTTTTGTTGTTTACACAGAGATGATAACAATATTGTTTTCAAACTTGCACTTTGAATTCTGTTTTCAAAAGTTTTCAGGCCCCCAAAATGCTGTTTTTGTGTAAATGATTAGCTAAAACGCACAAAGTTTTTGCTTTTTTTTGGTTGAAAACAGTGTTGTGTAAATGGCCCCTCAGATGCACAAAATCTAGAACGGAAACCATTAAAATGACACTACTGATGCAACCAATGACTCTACAATGACTAGAATCAAAGACTCTACAGTATTTCCGTATCGCTGCATCTGACTGTTAAAAGGTTTCCTGTAAATGTGTGAATCAGGCTGATGTTGGTGTAGATGCCAGAACTGATTGCAGACAGACGCATCTCATAGAGGGTTTAAAGTACAAGAGCGCACCTTGATATTCATCGCAACCCCTGGCTTCATTAGCTCCAATGTTCCTCAAAAGCTTATTGGTTCTTTCGCACTGAAGAGTTTGTTATTTCTCTGCGGTTGGTGTAATATTCGGTTGATTAAAAGTGAAAAAAGCAGTGAGCGGTTTCCTCTTATCTCCATTGTTTTTCCTCAGAAAACTCCGGCTGAGTTCTTTCCTAGCATGCCGTGCATTGTGATGTCAACAGTTCATAAACAGTTTGTAGTTAAAAATTTTTAGAAAAGTGTGTCAAGTACAAGGGAAACTGAACGTGGCAGTCTCTTTAAATAATGTTAACCACAGACCTTTTTTCTCATAAATTGAACAGCGTTACTCAAACACTTTAAACACATGGGACAGAAGTTCCCACGGGAATCCTCACTCAAAAAAAATACATATATTTTTAGGTTTTATGATGACTACAAGCTGAACCGCTCAATTGTTCATAGCAGTGAGTCTGCAGCACATTTCCATGAGCATCCAATGAGAATCTGGTTCTTCAAAGGCATTAACGATCTGTGGACAATAATACATGTAAATAGGACAGTCGGTGTCTCTCTTGTTCTCATATTCTCTGATTTCTGACCCTTCGTTTCAACTCACACACACTGATTATGTGTTGCATACAGAAAACTTTGCTCTGAGAGAGCAGGGATCTTTTCGAGATGTTCTGCATAGCTGGAATTGTTTATTTTGGGAAATTGATTGCGTTTGAAAATGCAGACAGGCATGAAGATTATATAAGATTAAACCGAACTATCTGCTCTTCAGAAATACTTGTCTGAAGATCCGCACTCTGCAAGATTTTCTCACGGCCCAAGTGCTTGAGATGTCTCTCAGAAACCAGGAAATGTGTACGAGTGTGAGAGGTTATTAAGTCTAACCCTCACAGTTTTTTCCTTTTCTGAATCTCCAGGTGACCATCTCAAAACGAGCTGTCAATGTAACAATATTAATTTAAAATATAAAAAAACAGATTGTGAGATACACTATGGCATAGTGTAGAGCTGTTTGATAATTGTTAAACAGATAATAACGATTATTTTGCTCAAAAATTATTATCACAATTACTAATCATGATTGTACTCATTTGAGATATTTCTTTATATATACATTTCATCAGAATTATTGCAGTACGGTCAAATCAAGAGAATGCCAAGTCAAGGGTTATATGGTTCCTGATACATTATATTTATTAACGCTCTACAAAGCTATATATAAAGCTCTATAAAGCTTCTCTCAAAAGCTAAAACAGTAAAATTAATATTAATTAATATTAATTTCAATACTTCCACATTGTGCTAATGTTTTTCTATTTGTACTCTAAGTGCATTTATGCTGCAATTTGATTGATTGATAGTATTTTAATGATACTGATTTAAAATATGATTTATTTTAAAGGATTAACATGCAGATTTTTTTACTTAACGGTTGTGTTCTAGGCGGTTGAACAGTAGCATGTGGTGCTTGCAATGCTGAGGTCAGAAATCAGTTTTTACTATTATAATACACTGACAACCACTTTAAAAACACTGGTGGAAAAGAAAAAAATCACATGATGAATCATGATGAAAGTTCATCACAACAAGTAGCATTTTTACAAGCTTTAAAAATGAGTTAAAAGAGTTAAAAACTAATATATAGAAGAGTGTCATAAACAGCAATTTAACGCAGCACCACAACACTGACTAAACAATAAAAGAATGCAATAAACATTAATTTAACAACATAACATGTCAAATAAAGCCTAATATACTTACCTGATGAGAAGAAGCTGTTATTTCAATAAAACGCTGTGACAGAAAATTAAAAAAATGTTCTTTACTGTAAATAATATAACGTTATTTTTCACATCTATTACATCATATATTTTACTCTTAAACTACATGAAATGTCCCATTAGCTATATTAAGGCCAGTTTATATTTATATTTATGCATTTATCAGACGCCTTTATCCAAAGCAACTTGCATTGCTTTCAACAAACACATTGATATTCTAATCAGTTCTTGCTTTCCCTGGGAATCGAACCCATGACATTCGCGTTGCAAGCGCCACACTCTGCTGGTTGAGCTACAGGAAAGTAGCCCAACCAGTCCACACCAAGAACTTAACTACGACACAAAGAAACAATGTCGTTGGAGTCACTTCAGCTGATGAATGATAAAATATTGCTAAGTTAGTGCATTTTCGCTGTAGCATTTTTACTGATAAAATTACAATTAATATAATTTTTTGTACTGTGAGTAATACAGAGGAAAATGCCAATCAATCAATTGTCTCACTTTAAAAAAATGACACAGCCATTTTATGAGATTGGAGGCAAAGAACCCGAGTGGAGTACTATGAAAAGAACTAGCCCATGTTTTACTGATATCTCTCTGCAAATAATAATACATCTGTCGCTCTACCATACAAATAGAAAATTATTTTGAATTTTTTTAAATGAATGACCAGAAAAGCAACAGCTAAAATTGTCATAGCCATAGAAGTGAGCCGTGCTTGGCGGCCCCAGGAGGTAGTTAGTGCTGACAGGCAGGATGGATGGTGTGGCCAATTACACCCATCAGCTCTCCATGCAACATTTATGAAATACTTAATCAGACGTCAGGGGGCTCGTTTCTCTACTGCCCCGAGAACAGCTGGACGTCCTTACTGCTGTTTAAGAGTGCCAGGAAGAAAGACCACCCAATCCAGCTAAACGATTGAAATGCAGACTCACGACCCTGATTTAATCAGATGATCCTGATACAACTACACCGTTCTTATGCAAACTGATACAAATTGTCGATTCTGATGTGCTCAGATCAACTCAGTAAAGTGCAACCACTTTTTCTTTCTTAAAGATAAGATTTGATCTATAAACGATTTGATCTATAAACATTTTTTGTTATAAAGGTTGAAACTCTTTTCCCATCCTGATAACAAACAATAATAGAAGTGGTGTAACGTCATGTGATGTTTTTGGTTCGTTTCTTTTCCCGTGCTGTTCTGTCGTTTTCCGTTGTTTGTCTCTTCACTAATGATAGGTGAGCGCTGATTGGTCGCGGTTGCTGTCAATCATCTCAGAGGGGCGGGATGAGCGTGTGTGATGTCAGCGAACGGAGATCGGAAGTGAGGAACGCTATAAAAGGACGAGCCAACGCAGGAGACTCCACGGCCTTTTTGTTTTGTGAACTGAGATTTGTGTGCTTTTTGACTTGTTCTTGTTCATTTCGTTTTGGGTTGTTGTTAGTTTTGTTTGTGTCATGTTGTTCATGTAAGATAAATTTACTTTGCCGTCCTCTTCTTTTAAAGTGTTTAACGTTGTTGAATATTTGTTTATTTGCTAATAAACAAGGAGGGGAAGGAGTATAGGTAAGTTTGATTTGTGTTAGACATAATAGTTTAGGGACATGCGCCACTTATTGTAATTCTGTTTAAGGGCCAGTCACACAGCCAATCACGCACAAATCACTCACAAATCACGCACAGATTGGGTTTGTGCGTGCTTGTGCGTCGAGAAATTGACCAAAGTATTTCACGAATATTCGACGCACGCCCGACGCATGAATCACTGTCAGTGGAATAAATGTGATACATGCGCGGTTCATGCGTGATATGAACGTGGGGCGTCAGTGGACAGATGTGGACGTGCGCGATTTCGAACCAGTTCCGACGCATAAGCACTGACGGCCAACGCGTGTCCCGCGCATAGTCAACCGTTCAAAACTCAAAATCACGCACAAACCGCCTTCGACGCAATTGATTTGTGAGTTTTTCCCTCTCTTTTTCTGTATTCATCATTTATGATTGTTTTGATTGTAAATGTCTTTATTTAACATTATCTATTGGCTCACATCACGGGTAATAAATTGTTCACTTTTATTTAATATCTTGTGTTGATCTGATTTTCTCTCAGTAGAAAAATAGTAGGAATTGCCCAGAGACGGTCTAATGTTCCCCTTCTCTCCTAGACAATTAAAATCAAAGAAGGGACGTAACAAGAGGTCTAAATATGGTTTGTGAAACATTCATTTGACCAATTCGATAAAAATTCGACCAATCTCCTTGCACCTGCTTTTTCAAGTCATCAGTGGGTTCTGTAATGCAAAGTTGTAAACAGACAGTCACCGAACACCACAAAGAAACAGCAGCCACCTACAGTTCCTCCTGAACCAAAATAACAAGATTATGCTGCATTCACTCCATTCCATATATGTGATTATGAGATGGCAACACGTGATGTTCTACCCGGAGCTGTTAAGATACTGAGACTAGAATTTATGCGTTTCTCTGGCCAAACAAGCAATGCCAAATAAATCTGTAGCATATCCATTCTATAATTTGTTAAGTACAAAATTATGTGACAACATTCAATGGAAACCAGAATCAACAGCACACTGAGGGCTGTATTCAAAATCACACCAAAAAGTTTATAAAAATGTTGTTTAAACTATATCTACTTCCAACAACATCTAGGCTCCTGATGACATGGCGGATGGTGTCTGGAGGATCTCCTTCCAGACCTGGAACAGGGCATGAGTGACCTCCTGGACAAGCTGTGGTGATACTTGGCAGCTTTGAATGCTCAAATACATAATGTCTCAGAGGTTCTCAATTGGACTCAGGTCTGGGGAATGTGAGGACCAGTCAATGGCATCAATGCCTTCATTATCTAAAAACTGGCTAGACACTAGCCACATGACGCAGGGCATAATTATGCACCAGGAGGAACTCAGGGCCACTGCACCAGCATAAGGTTTAAAAATGGCTTTGAGGATTTCATCTCTCACCTAACAGAGTTACCTAACAGAACTGCGGGAACCATTGGCTAGCACATGGAGGTCTGTGAGACCGTCCAAGGATATTCCTTCCCAGATCATTACTGACCCACGGCCAAACCCGTAATGCTGGGTGATGTTACGTCTGCTTGGTGTGAACCTGCTCTCATCCGTGAAGAGAATGGGGTGCCGTAGCAAATTCTGGTGTTCTCTGGCAAATGCGTATCAAGCTGCATAATGCTGAGCTGTGAACACAGGTCCCGCTAGAAGACATCGGACCCTCATGCCACCCTCATGAAGTCTGTTTCGGACAGTTCACACCAATATCCTTCTGGAGATCATTTTGTAGGGCTCTGGCAGTTCTCCTACTGTCCCTCCTCGCACAGAGGAGCAGATACCGGTCCTGGGCTGTTGAAGTCCTTGTCCTTGTTCAGCTCTCCTCATGAAACAACTGGAATCTCCTCCATGCTCTTGAAACTGTGCACATATGGATGTGCCATCCTGGAGGAGCAGGACTTCCTCATGCTACAGACAGAGACCAGGACCCTAACAAAACATAACACTAAAGTAAGAACAATGGTCTATGGCCAACACCTGCAAAACCATCCTCTTTTTGGGTTTGTCTTACTGTTGTATCTCCATTGCACCAGTTGTCACTTTCATTTTGTTTTGAGGTGAATCATAGCGTTTCCTACTTTGAATTGAAGTAAAAAATAATCAGAAAATCAGACAAAAATACAAAGGGACAAGAGTGTGTACTTTGAAGCTTTAGTGAGGGAAAGTATGAATTTGTCTGATTTTAATCGTTCATTAATGTATGAAGGACCGCCCCTAGCCCCATCCCTAAACTTACTCTCCACAAAAACGTACAAATGAGATTGTACAAGAATTAGCCTGTTATGATGACGAGCTCCGCACTTTCCCCCTCTGACCACCGGAGGGAGCTCTCACACATACTGACACACACACACTACATTTCCCATGATGCCATTCATTGGACTGATTATTGCACCAGCTGCGAATCATCACATGAACTGTAAAAGACTCACACACGAACTGTCATGGCGAAGTCTTGTTTTTGCTTTGGCTAACAAGTCCGAGTGCTTATATCCCTGCCTGTTTACCTGTTATTGACTCTGCTGTTACCCGTTCCTGATTCTGTCTGCCGGCCCCGACCCTTGTTTGGCTTATCGTTCGTGATTGTTATCTGCCTGTCTTGACTACCCCGCCTGTACAATTGGCTTGTTTCGACACTGATTGGTGGAATTTTCTGCACAGCATCATAGGTAATGTACTTTTTCAACCCAAAATCAGCTGTTAAACGTGATTATTTTTAACTAAGTTTGTTGTTGACTACGTGGAAATAATGAAGCCTCGTGGCTTCAAGAGAAGCAAATACCATTGATTAACAACCTCGTAGCTCAGAGCAGGTCTGCTTTTAAGGTTTATAGGTTACCATTAAAAATCTGTTTTCCTATTAATTTCCGGAACCTGACTGTTGCACTCTCTGGCGCTGATCCAATATCATTCTGAAGAGGCAAACAGGTAAACGCAACCAACGCAATCTAATTCAATAAGCATTGCATCTGTTTCACACAGCAAGCGCAATAAATCATGTCCGGTTATTATTTACAGTGTTTTCTTAGACACTAATGAGGTGTATGCAAGAGTGGATTCAGCAGCGATTACAAAACCGCATCAGACCGGGTAAGAATAAACGAGACTGAGTCAGCCAGATCAGATTTGTACCACTGAGCATGAATTCAAGGATTTCACTTATTTGGTTTCTTTCATTCTCACTCTTCATTTTCTTCTCATTGTGTTCAATAAGAACCAGATCGAAACCATCAATCAGGGAAATTAAATACTACATGAAAATAAACATGCCTGATATCACACTGCTTATTATGTCATGGGCTGATTTCACTCACTGTTCACACTGTGACAAACTCGAGCGCCGGAGGGTTCGTCTTCTGATTGTACAGTCAGTCATTTCCATGACATTTCTCCCATTGAATGGAAGCCAATTAGCGGCGAGAGCTCATTATCTCTGCAGAATGAGCTGAATGTCATTCTTTAATATCTCTAAATAACCTCCAGGTTGGTAGATGGTCTGGCTGGTTGTTGATCATAACATCAGTTTCTATGTTAGCTGCTATATTCTTTATGTTTCCGCTAATGAACATAACCTGTCCTGACGATGATTAAAGTTTACCTGACTGCGCTGAAGTCAAATGGTTCTAATATAGTCAGAAATTAATAATATACTCAGATTACTCCACAACAGTGAGAAGAAAATAATACATTCAGACCCTAATACATACAATAATACACTCAGTGGTCACAATAAATGATAAAAATAATTATTAATAAAGATTATTTTAATTAGTTTATTAATAATTATCCTTCAGAAATCATTCTGATATGCTGATTTTCAGCTTAACAGACTTTTCTGATTATTATCAGTGTTAAAAACAGTTGAGCTGCTTCAGATTTTTTGTGGAAATCATGTTCATTTCTTTTCCAGAATATTTTGATGAATTAAATGTATTTGAAATGAAAATCGAAATAATTTTTTTTTTTTACTGTCATTTTTTGAGAAATGCATCCTTGCTACAAAAGTATTCATTTCTTTTAAAAAGCATATTATTATAATATAATTACTATTATTAAAGCCATGATAATATGAATACAACTGGACTGTTACATTTCTGGTGTGATGCGGGAGGAAACACGGAGGCAAGGCAGGTTTCCACAGAAAGTAGACTTTTTTTATAAACAAAAGGAGAACAAAACAAAAGACATTAAATACCAAACAAAAACGGCACACTTGAGCGAAACCGGGAAAAACTAGGATAACTTAGAGCAATGAGGAGAACCAGGAGACAGAAACAAGGAGATGGCATCCACACACAGAGGGTTTTATACACAAGAGAATGACGAACACCTGGGTAGACTTATGATGTAAGTGATGACAAGACAGGTGCAGGAAGGGTATAAGAGGATACACAGAAGCGACCCGGAAGTGAAACACAACATGACACACCAGACAAGAAGTGATACATGACACGACAACAGGAAGCGACAATTGACCTCACTGACAGGAAGTGTAACCATGACCTTACAGACAGGAAGTGACAAAAGGACACGACAGACAGGAAGTGCACAATTGACACGATGGACAATGCCAAAAAACCTTTTCTACTAAATAAAACTATTGTATTTTGTACTTTATTTTGAAGCAGTCTATAAAATCATGCTATAACATAGATAGACAGTCAAGACAGAGCGTGATATTAAAAATATGTTAATTTATTCTCATTAACGATATTCAGACATTATTAATATGCAATCGCTGACAACTACTTCCCATTAAAGCCAACTAACAAAGGTTTAATTTTAATAATGTATTCACAGGCTGATGCATATCAGAACCAGAAAGAGTGAGACAAACAGAATAATGTTCCTAAAATGTGTCTTGCCACGTTAATTAGTATTTTCCCTGAATAAGATGAATTTTAAAACACACTCAAAGTTTTTCCAAGTATGATGCTGATTCGTAGATGTCTTAAAGCAGGGGTGTCAAACTCAATTGCACAGGGGGCCAAAATCCCCCAAAACTTTAGGTCACGGGCCGAACAGGATAAACATTTATTGAAAACACTAAAACTAAACTTTTAAAACTTACCTTTTTTAAAATTAGATGTGAATAAAAACAGACAGAAATATTATTCTGGAATAAATCAACTTATACCTTAAATAACTTAAAAATATAAAAATATTTAAAAAATACTTTAAAAAAATTAAAATATATCCTGTCTAAATTATACAAGTTAGAAATAAAGTAAACAAGTAAATTAAAAGTAAGTAAAAGTTAAAAGAACAAACATTCAAATTTATTTACTCTTATGTCATTTTATATAAAACTTAAAAAGATTTATATATAAAAGATTTTGCTCTCCATAAAAATATATCCTGTCAAAATTATACAAATTCAAAATATGGACATGCTGCATAACAAAACCTGGAAATCTAAATACAATTTTTGCTTTTCAGCAATAACAAATCAAATCATTCAGTTTAATTTGCTCTTATGTCATTTATCTTATAGTGCCGTCTTATTAAATTATTTAATTACTGCCACATTAGCTCCGCAAATGAGACACACGGGTATACCGGCAGTATGTCAGTAAACATATACCGTATTTTCCCGCATATAACCCATGGGTTATACCAGATTTTACAAACTATATCACAATTTTTTTTAAACGTAATAATATTTCAATATATTTGTTACGTCCCTAAGGACGTAATGTTTTTTTTTTTTTGCCTGGATTTTCTTTCTGGCGCTTGTACTACTCTGACAGCTGGCGCTGATGTGCTGTCTGACCTGTCAATCATGCAAGAAGACGTTCTGCCATGAGGGCGGGCTCTTCTCATCCGATGATCAACACCTGAATTTCGCGCACAAGCGCTGTGTACCGAGCCTGAACAGTTATGGATAATTGACAATAACAATCGCGCGGTACTAGCGCGAGCGCTAAGCATCATTAGCCACTTCCTGTTTAATACAGGAAGTGTTCGGCGAGTCAGCTGGAGCGCGGGACATCTCGCGGGCCATTAATAAAATGCTCTCGCGGGCCGGACATAATTACACGCCGGGCCGGATGTGGCCCGCGGGCCTTGAGTTTGACACCTATGTCTTAAAGGAACAGTGCACCTCTCTTAGAAGACTTCTTTTCCCAGTCTGTGAGTGACACTCTACTTAGTTCAAGTCTCTATGAAGCTTTTTCTCGTCTGAAAAGCTCAATGTGATCTGATTGGTTGGCTGGATCTGTAATGTTATTGGTCAACTTCTTTGAGCGTGTTTGGGAAATGTCACAACCTTTACCACAACCGTACATTTCAACACTCTACAAATGCAACCCCAACATCCCACCCCCTTTTGTGTGTGTGTGTGTGTGTGTGTGTGTGCGCGCGCCTTGGGTGGGAATGATTTAAATGAAGAATATTGTGACCAGGGCCACAAGCAGGGTTTTACAATCATCAAGATCCAAAATTTGAGCTTGTTAGGAAAGTTGAGGGGAAGATTTCTCTGACACTTGTGTGCATTTCAAGACCTTCGAAAGGCAAAAAAGAAAACAAGAATGGATAATAAATGGCTTTAAAACCCTATCAGTGGGCAGTACTCTCTCCTCATCTCCATCACTCTTTCTTTTTCTCTCAGTCTCTTTATCTTGCCCTGATTCTTCCCCTCCTAAAGCTGAACTTTGACTTACAGTCTTTTCACTTTCGTCTGTGTCCGTATAGTAAACATAGAGTCAACAGATATTTAACCTATATGTTTTATTAATCATTTTCTTAGACAAATTAATTTATGGAAGGCTCTGAACGGCAGGTAAATAAGTTCATTAAATGTTTATGTTTTGTTAATGTTTCTTTTCCCCTTATATTGTACAGTTAGTAATTATTATAATACATGAATCGCATAAATTACATAAGCCAATTATAAATTAAAAATGAAGAAATTAGACAAATGTTTAACAGTTTGCCTGATTGTTTTTATCAGTCGTTTATCAGTTTCATCCCAAAACAGCTGTCGAATATGGAATAGGGATGAGATTCCCTCCTTCCATGTAAAGCATTTTGAGTGCCAAATAAAAGCGCTATATAACTGTAATGAATTATCATTATTATTATTACTATTAATATTAATTTGACACTGATGAGCGGTGACAGACCGCAGAGGCAGCCTGAGATGAGAAGATCTTGGTGCTATGCAATATCCTTGCAGCAGAGAGTAGCGTTAATATTATATTAGATGGTTATTAGGCAATCAATACTGTGCAATATCCTTTGCAGCCAAGTAGTGTTAATATTGTATTAGGCAATTATTCGCAGCATAAAAAAATCAGAGGTCATGATGATTGTGACGTGTTTGTTCCCGGAAGAAAACTCAAGACTACAGTGGAGGCGTTTCAGGGAGTTCAGAAACAGTGACACTGATGTAGAGAAAAGCTCTCACTGGAGGGACTTTATAACTGTGCAGATTTTACTCAAACAGCAACATTACACATTAAATGTTGAAGAGCTATTCACACGTCCATGTAAATAAATGCAAAAACACTACAGGTTTGAAATGACATGAGGATGAGTGAATGAATTTAAAAATACAAAATGATCATTTCGGGGAAACGATCTCTTTAACACATCTGAAAGAGTTTTATTTGACACTCAAAGTCTGACATCCGGTAATGGCCATTTTACGGACACAGAGCCTGTCAGATTTTTTCCGTTTTGACATGTTTAGATCTTGTTTTTATCTGAAATGTCTTTCCATGAACATATCACAGATGAGTAAATTTCTTCCTCACTAATCTTGCTGTCAGAGCCGTGCGGGAGACTGCGTGCGGCCTCTGACGGGCACCAGAGGGACAGACGGCTGTGTCTTTGATGGACGTCTCGTGTTATTGGCGTCTGAGCTCTTTGAAGCCGTTTGATTTGGTCTCATGAGGGATGAGCTCGTCTGACTGCAGTTATCTGCACCTTCGGGGAACGGAAACGAGTGCTTTACCTCCTCCCATGATCCCTTGCTAACCCTGCTATGCACATGCACATATAAATGCTTTCAATCTTCAAGATTTCAAGGGCATGATGCAAACACATCAAAAAGAAATTAACAGATGCCATAAGCTTTGACATGTTTCTTTTAGATGGGAATACCTTTATTGCACCTTTCATTCTCTGTCACTATCCATCTTAACTGCTTTAGTTCATGCTTGTGTGACTGTGCTTGAAGATCAGTACTTAGTCAATACCAAGAGAAAACTGTCAACTTTACCCTTGATTTTCCTCCAAGCATGTATATAGAAGAGATATGAGCTCTCTGAAGCATCATTATTCATTAATCTAAGACAAAAATGCATATTATTTCCCTGGTTGAAGAGTAACATGCCATGTGAAAAAAATATTGAATTAATTTAAAAAAATTAAATAAAACCTGCATACCATGTGAAAGTCAATAATTAATCAATTTAATACATCGATAAATAAATAGAAATGTGGATAAAAAGATTTGATCAAAGAAACACACTTGCATTAAATATTTTCTGTTTATTTTTTTCTCATTCAATAAATTATAATATGCATTTCATAAAAAATATTAAACGTCTTGCTTGGTATATATATATATATATATATATATATAAATAGGTTGTAAATATAAATTGTAAAATACAAAATATGAAATAAATTATATATATATATATATATATATACCATACACTTAAAATATATGTACATAAAACATCATTGATATTGTAAATAAACAAAAAAAATTAATATTTACATAATACATCTTGTAAATCATTTACTTTTATTTTATATATTCTTTTTTATTAAATATTCAATGGCAATTGTTTACACTATAATGTTTAAAATAAATAATTGTTTGTTTTAAATAAAAATGCAATTCATTGGATACATTTGTATTAACTTAAGAAATTAATTTCATGAACATTTTATGATGTATTATTCCATTCAGTGATATCACTGTCACAAAGGGAGGACTCAAGTGCAGAGGAAAGGAAGTTTTATTATAATAACAAAAAACCAAAACACACAAAAGAAATGCCCACGAGGGGGAAAAATATTAACTAACCACGATAACCAGATACTTGCCATAAACAGCCACAAACTGTGCAGCAAGGCAGGGTACACCAATCTGGACCACGCCATAGAACATCCAGGAATGACAACAAGACCATAACAGACTGCAAACACAAGGGCTATATATAGGGAACACATGAGGAACGGTAACGAGCTGAGAACAGCTGACAACACTCAAGGAAAATGAGGTAACAAGGTGGGCGGGGTTACACAATGACAGGACACCACAAAAGGGCAGTGTCAGGGCTCTGTCAACAGACACTCGAAAAAGACCAAACTGGAATGACAGAGCCGTGACAATCACAGATGTGAATTATAGCATGAATAACATACTTAAGGACACATTTTTGGAAAGAAAAGGGGATCAGGGCACAGCTGGATTAAAACTCATTTCGTGAGTGGTAACCTAATTCCAGAGAAAAACCAGGAGTGTTCAGATTTTGGGCCATGAAGCACATCAGTGACCTCACGACATCACTGCCGCTCTGGCCTGGACAGGACAACTGCTCCAAATCAAATTACCCACTGCAAAATAATGACTAACAGCGGAAACCAACCCTAGCACTTCTGGAGGAGCCCAAATGTAATTTTGTGTCTCATCTCATTATCTGGTATCACCGTTAACTTTATGATTTTCAATTTCTCCTTTTCATGCTTCATTTCCCCCAATTCTGCCGTGTGTTTCCCCCTGATAAGAGCCACATACTCTAATTGACACTAGAGATAAAGTCCAGAAGAACAGCAGCTAAACTGTCAGTTTATTCCCCAAATGTCTCGCTCTCAAAAAAAGTTCTCAAAGCATTTCTGCTGTAACATGAGATGCAATTCATCCAGAGGCATTTCGGGGAATTTAAGGGCACTGGGGTATTATAAGGAGTATTTGCAGTTTGGACTTATTTACTTCTATGCACTAGTTTCTTTCTCTCAAAAACAGAACAATTTACATATTACCCCCTGAAGTCCTGTAATGTTACACCTGTAATGTTAGTCAAAGTTTCTAAAAAAACAACATAATTTCGATTTGCATGATCATTTTTCACCCTCTCTCTGACCCTTAAATGCTCTGGGACATGCACTAAGAATAAACTCCTGCTTCTGACAGTGTTGTTTATTTGCATGTGCTGTATGTTTTTAGCGCCAGATTCACTGTGAACTACTATATGCAAATCAGGAAATAGCACAGAAACCCCCCAAAATTCTTATTGGTCAGTTCTGAGTGCTAGGTTGTGGACAATGCAGCAGACTACTATAGCCAACTTTTCTCAGTCTCAACATTTTTAAAGAAGTTAACTATTTCCATAAATTATAGTTATGTTTCAAACATTAATTTATTGTTTTATTTATAATAATAATAATAATAATAATAATAATAATAATGTTTTTCAAGAAATTAACTATTTCCATTTATTAGATTTACATTTATACAAATACATAGAGATTTAAACATTTATAAAAAAAACAATAATCCTAATAATCATAGTAAATAAACATTCCTGTCAAAATAATAAATAATGTATTCAAAAATAATAAAAATTTCTTATTATTACAGAAACTAGACAAACACAAATAAATAAATAAGTAAATAAATAAATAAATGCTTTTGTCAAAATGAATTAAACAATTATTATTATAATCATTATTGTTGTTATTATTATTATTGTTGTTGTTGTTGTTATTACATAACCCAAATAAATAAACATAGATGCATACATATAAATAAATAAATAAAAAGACCCCTGACTAAATAATTAATAATTTATTCAACAACAACAATAATAATAATATTAATAATAATAATATATACTGTTTAAAAATAAATAAATATGGTCCCTGTCAAAATAATAATGTATTCAACAAAAATAACTATTAACAACAACAACAAAAACAACAATAATAATAATAATAAAAAAAATAAGAATAACAACAAAAATAATAGTCTGTAAATGTTTGTTTTTACAAATTGTACTATGCAAAGGAAAAACTAAATGCATAAATAACAAGAGAAAAAAACATTAAAAAATATACTAAACATAGTACAAACATACAATATACAAAATAAAATAAAATACGAAATCACATATAAGAGTCTAAAAAAAGTGAGCTTTAAGAAAGTATTAAAAGCATCTCATATGTCTAATCTCATACGGAAGAGAGTTTTAGAGTTTTGGAGCAAGAGAAGAAAAAGCCGATCACCCACAGAACGTAAAAGAGTTGAGGAAACAGTCAGAAGGCCAGAGTCAGAGGAGAGGAGATCATGCCTCGGAGTGTAGGCAATTAAGAGATCAGACAGATAATGGGGTGCCAAGCCATGCAAGGTCTTTTTAAGGAAGCATAATCATTTTAAAATCTATGCAAAACCTGACAAGGAGCAAGTGTGGGGATTGCAAATTTGAAATGATGTGCTCTATAGTCCTGGTCTCTGTCAGGATTCTAGCAGCTGAATTTTGGACATATTGAAATTTGTTTAGGGTAGTTTTTTAGAAAGCTGCAAGCAAAGTATTGCAGTAATCAATACGAGAGAAAACAGTTGTTCTGGTCATTTTTTCTTCCACAGTAAATGGGTAACATGGAATGCAACCTTGCAATATTTCTGAGAAATGTGTCAAAAATCACCCCCAAGTTTATTAATTTTATTTGGCAGAGCCATCAACATTAAGCATTAAAGATCCTGCTTTAAGTACCTGGTGGGTTGAACCAATGATCATAGCTGCAGTCTTATCACTGTTAGGGCAAATTTGAGACATACATATTTTTATCTCAGAAACACAATGTTCCAGAAAAGCAACAGTTGCTGGATCACCTGGTTTTTAGTGAATGTACATCTGTGTAGTGAAACTTGAGTCCAAGAGATCTAAGGAGCTGACCAAGAGGAACAATATGCATGCAAAACAGTAATGGCCTCAGTGTCGATCCCTGGGGGACATCAAATTATGTGTTGTGTCCACCCATGGCAAAAAAAACTGCCTACGGTCTGATAGGTAAGACATTAACCAGTGTCAAAAGCCTGGTTGAGACACACTGAGGTCAAGAATAAGAACTGACAGATTCAGCAGCAATTAACAAATCATTAGTAACCTTCAGTTACAATGCTCTTTCAGTTTTATGATATTTGCTAAATCCAGAAATCAAGCTAATTGTTTATTGTAAGGTGAATATACAATTGGGATGCCACAATTCACTTGAGAATTTTGTTCAAGAAGGGGAGATTAGAAATTGAATTGTAATTATTGAAATCAATATACATATTTTTTTGGTACAGGTGCCACAGAAGGAATTTTGAAAGTTGCTGGCACAACACCAGAGCGCAGTCATTCAAAACAGAGCTAATCGATGCTTTAAACAAATTTTAAACATTTTGTTTAAATAAAGTTTAAAGTGTAAATCCAATTGAAGATTTAAATAACTTCTTAAATAATGGAACTAACTCTGCCCCAATATATACAGTGGTGTGAAAAAGTGTTTGGATTCATGTAATCGAGCATGGACTGACTTTTTAACGTCATGCTACAGCATCTCAATAGGACTCAGGTCAGGACTTTGACTAGGCCACTCCAAAGTCTTTATTTTGTTTTTCTTTAGCCATTCAGAGGTGGACTTGCTGATGCGTTTAGGATAATTGTCCTGCTTCAGAACCCAAGTTTGCTTCAGCTTGAGGTCACGAACAGATGGCCGGACATTCTCCTTCAGGATTTTGTAGGTAGACAGCAGAATTCATGGTTCCATTAATCACAGCAAATCTTCCAGGCCCTGAAGCAGCAAAACATTCCCAGACCATCACACTACCACCATATTTTACTGTTGGTATGATGTTATTTTTATGCCAAGATCATCAAGATATTTTCAGGCAAAAAATTATACAAGTTTTAATGTTCTTTTTGCTTAGCAGTGGTGTTCGTCTTGGAACTCTGCCGTGCAGGCTGTTTTTGCCCAGTGTCTTTCTTATGGTCGAGTTATGAACACTGACCTTAACTGAGGCAAGTGAGCCCTGCAGTTCTTTGGATGTTGTTGTCTTTTGTGACCTCTTGGATGCGTCGTCGCTGTGCTCTTGGGGTAATTTTGGTCGGCTGGTAACTCCTGGGAAGGTTCACCTCTGTTCCATGTTTTCGCCATTTGTGGATAATGTCTCTCACTGGAGTCCCAAAGCTTTAGAAATGGCTTTATAACCTTTTTCAGATAGATCTCAAATTCTTTCTTCCTCATTTGTTTCTGAATTTCTTTGGATCTTGGCATGATGTCTAGCTTTTGAAGACATTTTGGTCTACTTCACTTTGTCAGGCAGGTCCTATTTAAGTGATTTCTTGATGGAGAACAGGTGTGGCAGAAATCAGGCTAGAAGAATTGAACTCAGGTGTAATAAACCAAAGTTAAGTTATGTTTCAAGATGTGTGGGGGTCATGTTTGTTTTTCATTAACATTGACAACCACCTTTTTTTAACTAGTATCATCTTTGACTAATATTTACATTTGTTTGATGATCTGAAACATTTAAGGGGCACTCTTTTTCACACTACTGTATACTTTCTTTTAATGGTGTAAAATTAAAAAGCTATTCAACTAAATGTAATTTTCGGTGAGGGGCATCTTTTCTTCATTGCTCTTTATTCGCAAGAGCAAGGAAATTCCTGTTTTCAATGCATCCCCTTAAATGCAAAAGATTGACTGTGAGTGTCACAGATTATACGTGAAGCACACACACACACACATAGCCTCTAACCCCAGTACACACAAACGCCTGAGTCTCTCTGCTGGTGATGGCCAAAAGAGAAGGACAATATTCTGAGAGGAGGATTTTTCAATGGAAAGAAAATGAGAGAAATCTTTCAGTGCGAGATGGCCTCTATCGACTCTCTTTTCCAGCTTAGGGACTGCTGGCAGGAGGTACAGACACAAGCTGTACAAATGCAGGTAAAATGTCAAACTCTGTCCTGCAGCAACAAGATTACCTGCCTCGTGTCAAATGAGCTTTTTCACATGCCTCGCTGTCAAGAGTGTTGTTTGACAAACTCTTATATACCTTATATGCTGTATAGTTTTTTTCTTCTTCTAGATAAACATTCCCTCAAATAATCTTCTTCTATCACCATCTTGAAGAGACTGTGGTGTAATCCTGTCTGGAAGCTCAGATATCATCTCTCAATAAACAGAATGCCACTCTGAGCTCCCTTGTGCAGTAATATTCTGCTGTTCATTCGCGGATTGGAGACCAATAACTGTCTGGAATGATTTGGCTGCCGTATAAAAGGGACCCTAAAGGACAGTCAGACCTGCCGGTACCAGAGAGGGTCCAGATGATTCTCTCGGACAGAAAACAGCAACCTGACACATTGCACAACCCTGAGAAAAATGAAAAGAATGGAGAGAGAAAAAAAGTTTGGACTTGTACTCCTGTATACTAGCTATAAATGATAGTCCTAACAGTATTCAGGTACAGGAATATTCTTCACATTCTTTTCACTACTTTCTGTTGTTTGATTAACATTAATGACACAGACAGCAGCAGGTTTATTAGGCTACTGTCACTTTAAGAGTTGCATGGCTCCAATATACTGTTACACATGCACCTTTTTTCCCAACTGTTTATTTTCACTTAAGACATTGCTGAGTGTGTTTATATGAACACTCACCAAGACGGGTGTTTTGGCCTAATTGTTAGTAAATCATAACAGTAGCCGATGGGTTCGGTAAATTCAATTCAAGCAATTCATCCTGAACAGCTCAGTCAATTAATTAGGAACAGTTCATTTAAAGAATTTGTTTGTGAATCAGACTACGCTGTATGTTTTTAATTCACAAAAATATCCAGCTCATAGCATGTTTATGAAACATGGGAAGTAAGGGAGCCCGATGTTGATTTAGCAGTCGCTTTGATTGATTTTCAATATATTCATTCAGAGAAGGATCTGTCAGACCACTTCAAGCTGGGAACTTGAGTCTTTTTGAGCAATTAATTCAAAGAATTGTTTATGAATCTGACTACAGTGGTTGCGCTGCATGTATGTTTACGCTCACAGCCTGTGAGAACAACTCAGAAAAGCATGTTTTCTTGCCATTGTTTCGCTTTACACAGTCCTTTTATCACCTCACATTCAATTCAGATGGCAAACTCCCTTTCACAGCTCAAGTAAAATATGATTTCTTTAGCTGCGGCACGAAGCGTTGCAGGAAACACTGATGTAGGAGAAGAAAGACTGCCTGTGGCTCTCTCTCTCACACTCTCTCTCACATACACACACACTTACTGGAGTTGCGTCCAGTTAAAAGCACTTAGTTACTGACCCATGGGCCGCAGATGAAAGCCAGAGACACTTGAATGATAAGGTCATAGAGGAGGGAAACCTGCAGCGTCAGTGGTTTTGGCCCTGTCATTAAACTCCACAGCTGAAGATCACATTTTAGTTTGACATTTTCTCTAACCTGTCACTGAATATTTTTGAGAGATTAAACACCTTCTAAAGTCACCGAACATTAAGGAACAGAGCTAAATGACAACTTCAAACTCATCAAAGCAGACGGTTGCTGGTCATTTCCCGTTAGAATCCCAGGATATATGTGCTACTGTACCTTTAAGATTGATATATAAAAACGACCTCTGCTGTGATTGGCTAACCTCTGCGTACTGCCGTAGGTCGCATTGTCGTTTATCAGGCCAAGGGACGTTGCTGAATACTGAATAGGTTTTGATATGTAAATGTGCCGGTCACATTCTGCTCACTACAGTCCCACACTTCACCTGCACCACACACATATATATTTTAAGTTGTACAGTATACTGTGTTTTGTACATTCTATGCACATTGTTGATTGCACACTACAGTTAAAATGTTTAATAAGACTTTCCCTTTCCCCCTCAATTTTATGAAGTGAAGCGAGTGATTTGTTTGTGCAAAAAAACACAATTGACCAATTTATTTGCAAAATATTAATACATGCACATAATAATAATTGTCAATGCATCCACGTGCAACAACCTGTCTCGTATCAACACAACATGCATGTGTCGTGGTGCTCTCGTGAACATGTTGGAGAGTCATATTTTGTCAATAAAGTGGTAAAGTGAAGGCTTCAAGCAGGTCGTTGTCTGACGGAGGTCATTGGATATTTGTAAGGGTTTGATTCTGACTGATGAATATGGAGATGTTGTAAGTTATCCGAGGCACTCAAATGCAAGGCCTCAGATAACTACCGAGCACAGGCCCCCTCCTTCCATCACAATCTTGGTAGAAGAGATATATTGTCCTTTTTATATCTTTTCTGTCTCTCTCTCATGCTGCAAGTTTTAATCTTCAAATGCCTCTTTCTGTAGTCAAGGCCAGTAGGACTGGAAACAGTCTAGATAGTCAGATAAAATGTTTTAAATTCAAAATATCTCTGTATGTCAGGTGGGCATTTCATATCATATCATGTTGAGGAAGACCAATGTGTGTGAAGATGAACTGGAAAGTGTGCAGACAAATAATGTCAAAATGCCAGTCTTGGATAGTATGCAAGTATTAGTATTATTTTTAGTATTATTAGTATTATTAATTCATAGTATTATTTTTTAGGTGAACATAAACAGTTGAGAAAGAAAATACATGTGTATCAGTATAATAGATCAGTGTGTCAGGTCTTAAAGTGACAGCAACCTAATATATGTGCTGCAAAATTATGAGATGATAAAAATACCTAGATGGCAGTTTTTCGATGTCAAAGTGAAAATAATGAGAGAAGAGTAAACCACAAGCCACAGAGGCGTTTGAGCTGGTGTGAGTCTTTGCAGTTTACATTGTAGAACAAAACATACAAGTATTGTCAAGTTATGTTTATCACTGACCTTGTTTTACTCATAAATTGAAACACCTCATTATAAAGAACCATTTGGCAATCTCGAGGGAACCAATGGCGAATTAGTCTTGTCAACCCTCCACGACTTCATAGATTTGATTTGATTTTTGTTACAAAAATGCAGATTTTTCTTCTGATAATCAACATTATACCCGGAATATTTTGTACTTCAAAAGAACAAGAACATATCCTGTTTATTACGACATGACCCCTTAATGAGCTCTAATTTCTTGCCGTTTATGGGCTGTAAAAATGGGCTGTTTCTGGGTTCACTGTGGTTGTTGGTTCTGACTGAACCGTGAAGAGACATCAGCCTGTGTAAAACCCCATAGATCTGCTCACCGGCAACCTCTGATCTCTCTGAGCCGGCATAAGACCGCCAGGTCAGATAGTAAATCCCCATGGGCTGAACCGCACACCCCATCATCAACCCAGGACATCGGGAAAACCACTAACAACTAGCCGACCGAATCAAATGCTTAACATGATTTACACGAGTACGACATGTTCCCGGAACATCCCTCGCTGGACCCGCAAAATTATTTCTGTCAGCCGGTCACTGCTGTCTGATTTTAACAGCGTGATCCATAAAAATAAATGTTCCAATTAGAAACAAAAAAAGGTTTTATGGCCTGATGCAACAATAGAATCTTTTTAAGACCTACAAAGAATTAAGGTGCCTCTCACACAGGAAGCAATCTAATGATCAATCTGCACTATTTTTAATTGTTGGACTTAAAAAACATTAGGTTTTAACCCTTATGCAGTGTTGAAACCACCTTTTGTGTTATAAGTCAAAAATTACCGCACTTTAAAAAATTATAAATCATCTGTTATTCTGTATTATCCACAAATAATTGGATTCAATCTTTTTGTCACCTTTATGACAGGTTTTGAGTTTATTTTTGGAACTGGCTGATTGTAGGACTCATTGATCTCAGCTTATACTCTTGTGAAATAAACATTATTTATAGATAAATTTGACAATATTCAACAAAATATGGAAAACATCTGCACTGTTTATCATCTGCACTTTAATATTAATATATATATATATATATATATATATATATATATATATATATATATATATATATATATATATATATATATATATATATATATATATATATATATATATATATATATATATATATATATTTAATATATATACCAGGTAGTTTGTTTTGAAATGTTTTTGCTTTGTACAAAACAGAACAAAATCACACTTGTGGTATTCGTGGTCAAAAATGACCAGCCAACAAAAATAAAATGCTTATAAATCTCTCATTATGCTATATTATCTCCAAATATTGGATTAAATCTTTTTGTCAACTTGTTTTCATTCAAATAGGACAGGTTTGGTACTTGTTTTTAAACTTGTATCTGTATTGAGTTTATATTGGTCAAAAATTACCATCCATTTGACCAAGTTCAGATCAATGTTTGCACAAGGGTTTATTTGTTAATTAACCCATTTATGAATATCACCAGCATTGCAAGTAGAATAAATATTAAAAACATTATTATAAAATTCATAAATACACACAGAAAATAATAGACATTACTGTGCTCACACTGATATTGGAAATAATATTTTTCATATTTCATATGTCATACATATAATTCTCAAAATGTGTAAAAACATGAATATGCATTAATAAAATGTGTGAAAACGAACTTGGAAACTGACGAAATTGATTGAAGGGCCATAAATTCAACTGAAAAACCATGCAAAAATGTTTTAAGCAATCACAAAGAATCGCTGTTTTCAAGACTTTTGAAGCAACCATTCAATTTCAAGAGTAGGTTTAGGTGGACAGAAATGTAGTTGCATGAACAACAATGAAAGTTGATCTAAGAAGAGCATTCAAGTTCTTGAATAAATGCCGTTGAATGTGGCTGCAGCATCCTCTCTGAAACATATTCTTCTCTCTCCAAATGCTCGTCACTCATTGAACATTTTGACTCCATTATGCACAAGCTCTTTACCATGAAAGTTCCACCGTTGTGCTTCTGGATTGAAAACACGATACTCTCTCACGAGCAGTTAGCCGTATATAGAGCAGATGTGACTGCAGAAATAGACATCAGCAGTTTCAACTCCAGCTCTGAGACCAAAACAAACGGCTTGTCAGGAGAAATGAAGCAGGCCTTCATCTCACACAGAACAAAACAACTAATGCCAGAGTCCAGGGCCTATGTATGTGTGTGTGTTTGTGGTTAACACAAATGTGTATAATGACCAAATGCCTTACTATTGACATACAGTTTTATTACAAAGACTGTTGTTTGTAATTCAAATAATGCAGAACGTTTTCTGTGATGGGTTTGTACTGTATAAAAATCATTACACCTATGGAGCGTCCCTGTAAACCACATATTCAAGGATGGGTGTGTGTGTGTGTGTGTGTGTGTGTGTGTGTGTGTGTGTGTGTGTGTGTGTGTGTGTGTGTGTGTGTGTGTGTGTGTGTGTGTGTGTGTGTGTGTGTGTGTGTGTGTGTGTGTGTGTGTGTGTGTGTGTGTGTGTGTGTGTGTGTGTGTGTGTGTGTGTGTGTGTGCGTACGTGTCACAATGTTATAACAAGTTATGACAATGTTCCTGTCCCCGTTTAAAAAGACAAAGTCACAGCCAATCAAATGTTTCATGTTTAAAGTACAACTCTGTGAGATGTGATTTTAGACCAATCAGATCTCACTGTGGGCGGAGCTACCAAGCAACTTGACCTGACATAACTGATTATCCTGAGGTGAAACGATGGATTCAACATATCTGGAAAAAAATGTTTTGTCGCTTCTTGCAGTGACACCAGGTTTGTATAAACACCCAACTTACAAAACTCACAAAAAAGATTTAACACTTGTCACTATGTTGTGCCTGTTAGAAAAGGGTGTGAACATGTTTTCAGTTTTGCCATGGAAAACAGCGAAAACATGTTTGACAATATGAAAAGGTTCATGAAGAGACTACATAATAATAATAATATGAAATCAAAACTATTTTGTGGCTTATAGTTCAAAAATAGACTAAAAATATTGAATCTTGTTTGCATTAACACAATCGTTAATTTACAAACTTATTAATTTACAAATAGCAAATCATGGTTCATGGATGTGATGTAAATGAATACAAATTAATGAATAATAAAATTCATAAAAAATATGAATGCTAACAGTAAAAACTGATATTAAAATTAAAAAAGACAATTTACATGATTTTACTGTAAAATGTAACTAAAAATAAAGGATTCAATATCTAACAGCCCAACTTCCTATTTAGAAAACACCAGAAAATAAAACTCTGCTCATCAAGCTATTCAATAGAGTCTAAATCTTATCTAAAAGGTGTATTTTATGGTTGGGTAAGTCTGTAGTAATTATAATTTGCTTATATTAACAACAACACAATTGAATGGGAAACCCCACAAGGATATATAAAAGGTGGCTTGTGTGTTTCACGCTTCTTCTGCTTTACTATTTACAAAGGAATTTGATCATGGGGAGGAAAGTCAGACGACTATTGATTTAACAATCAACAGCTCTTTATTCCTAGACGACTGGATGCCTGTATGTCTAATGCACATGGGGAAACTGGATCATTTTGAAAACAAGTTTAAAATGCATTTCTGCTTTTTGATGCGAAACATGTTGAAAAGGTGAGTGAACTACAGGCTGTAAAGAAAAGTGCAAGGTTTGACCAGCCTGGTTAAAATAAAGATCTTTTTATGAAACAAATAGTTCTGATCAGGGTAGTCCTCACCAAGTCCTGCGCTCGAGGGGGCCCGAGGCGAAAAGACCCCCCACTCCCACTCCCTCAGAGGGCAGCATTCACACTTAATCAAATGAACCGCACAAACCAGTTTGAACACACTCTAAAACGAACTCTACTGGGATTGCTGTGTTCATTTTAATAAGTGCCATTCAAACTCTTGTGCGCACCAAACAAGCGGATCGAGTCCTTAAATGATGGTAGCTTTCCTGTAACTCCAAGGTCATGGGTTCGATCCCAGGGAAAGCAAGAACTGCTTCAATCTTGAATATAATGTGAGTCGCTTTGGATAAATGCATAAATGTAAAAATGATGGGTGTCAGTCTGCTTCCATGCAAACTCTGGTGCAGTTCAACAGAAATATGATTTCAACACAGACTACAGACATCTAAACAAACTAAAAACAGGATATGATGTTAAGGCCCAGTCACACAGCGAAAACGCATGAAGAACGCACGAATTACGCACAGATTTTCATTTCTGCGCGGCGTGTGCGTCATATGCGTAATTCGTCGGTGGAACGAACGTTGACCGTCAGTGATTGTAAGTGGATGTGCATCGAAGGTGGTTTGTGCGTGATTTTGAGTTTTGAACGGTTAAAAAATGTGTGCGTTATTCATGAGTCGGCGTGCGTAGTTTATGCGTTGAGTATGCGTGACATGCGCAGGACACGCGTCGGCCGTCAGTGCTTATGCGTTGGAACTGGTTCGAAAGCGCGCACATCCACTGACGCCCCACCTTCATATCACTCATGAACCGCGCACCGTGGCGCACGTATCACGTTCATTCCACTGACAATGTGGATTCTGAAAGTGCTTGTTCGTGGAACGTTTGCGAAGCGTGCGTGTTTGGACGCGCTCCGTCAGTGATTCATGCATCGGGCGTGCGCCGAATGTTCGTGGAATACTTTGGTCAATTTCTCGACGTACAAGCACGCACAAACCCAATCTATGCATGATTTGTGAGTGATTCGTGCGCGATCGGCTGTGTGACTGGACCTTTACCAGAGGCAACCCTAAAAAGGACAGAATGCTCAAGCATTCCTGGTTTTTCTTGTCATAGGTTTCCCAACGTTTCACATGACAGAGTCATCAGAACCATGTAGATCAGCTGATCTTTGATTGTGTGCACATTTACACATTGTATAAACTCTTCATTAGTTCTCAGATGGTAAAAAAATTATATCACGATTACACATATAATGTGCAACACTTGTTCTTATCTGTCTGTGTCTTCTTTGTCACTTCCTGTCTGTCGGGTATTCTTTGTCACTTCCTGTTGGTGAGGTCTTGGGAACACTTCCTGTCAGTCGTGTCATCTGTGCACTTCCTGTCTGTAAGGTCATTGTTTCACTCCCTGCATCTGTCGTGTGATCACTTAATTGTTAGTCTACCCAGGTGTTTGTCATTCCCTTGTGTATAAAGCCTTCTTGCATTTCCCTTGTGTTTGTCTGTTGTTAATGTTCAAGTGTGTGGATGGCTCCTGTTCTCCTGCTGTTATTCTTGTTTGGCGTTATGTTTAGTTCTGTTTTTGCACAGGTGTGCTTTTTTTGTTTATATTTAACGTCTTTTGGTTTTGTTTAATAAAAGTGAGTTTAGTTTGGAACCCGCCGCTCCTCAGTCTCCTCGTTATGCATCGCACACGTCCCAGCTGGTTACATAATGTATAGCAAGCACATTTAGCCCGGAACACAACATTGTTTTTCTTTATTAATCTTCAGGTTCGGCCCTAAAAATGACACAATATGAACACAAATTGAACTAGTGCTAAATATATTATTTAATTTTTTTGGTCCAGACCAAACGAACCAAGAGAACCGAACTACAAGTGTGAACACACCCTTATTAAGATCACGATTGATAAGTTATCTATTTTGCTAGCAAAGTTTTGATACAAAATGATGTGTGTATGTTCACAAGAGACGTTTATTATGCCATTAGAACTAAAGGTTCATGAACTGGAACAATTTTAGATTTCAGGAATGCACTTAAAAGTTGGTTCCAGTTTATTGTGACCCTGTATGAAATTCAGTTCTCAGGTAATTCAGTGCAGACTGGCCGGCGGAAATGCACAGTGTTTGTGCGACTGACAGCTGACTCATGCTCTGCCATGTCAGAGAACGAGCTCTGGATCTGTGGATTGGAACGGCATCTAGAGCACCTCATCACAACACCACTGAACCAAGGGTGGGGGTGGGGGGGACCGATCCAAACAGAGCAAATGGGTCACGCAGTTGAGCTCCAAACAGACCAAGCGCCTCCCTCTCCGCCCCCGTCAGCTCCTCTGATCCAAACACAAACTGACACCTCATAAACATCCTGTCAGAGGGCTTCATCTCACTCACGTCCCGCTGCCTCTGCTTCTTCTCTCTGCTAAAGACAATAGATGCATTAATTACTCAGAATTCAATCTGCGTGAGAGAGAGACCTGCGACCTGCGCGCACAGGGTAAAATGAGCAGTCTAAAATGGATGAATGCACATTTCATTCCATTAAGAAAAGAGGTCTTTTTCATATTACAGACTTTTCTGTCACTGCACATTTAATTTTCACTGTGTTGCATTTCTAATATTCCATTTTATTTTTCTTCTTATTCAGAGAAAGGACATACTGCACTTGTGAGAATCAAAATTAGCACTTTTCTGAAGAGCAGTCTTGGGTCAATGATGCCCAGGATGATGAAATGATAATGACAAGAGTTTTGTTATTAGATTTATCTAAAAAGTGTTGTAATTACAAACTAAAATGCTTTAAAATGTTGAGTACATGTCTCATTATTTTCCAAAACTCTTGGTGTTGTACAATTTGACTAACCATTCCATAAAAAAGTTTTGGGAGGTTTTATTAGTTCCTCTTTACAGCTGGTATTAAGATGGGTTTTGAGCAATCAGACCACAAGTAGACGAGGGAGACATTGTCCAGTTTACGCTTTGTGTTTTGTCCACTTTAACCATTTCTGTCCTGATTTCTTCAAGGTGAGGGTCTATAAGTGGGTCAAATATTTTACCCATTTTTCCAAATATTTCGATCTAATGGACGCAATTTACATATGAACGTGACTGATGACGATGGAAAAACATACAGAGAGCATCATCTTTTCTGCTCTGACAGGCGCAAGACCATGATGAATGCTGTGAGTGTGTCTACTAAATCAGGAATGGTGAGACAACATTTTTGGTCTTCAAACCAAACTTGGGTCTTTAGCTGACAAAGATTAATGTTTAGTCATCAGGTCAATGGATGAAGAGCAGGTGGTCTTCTGTGGCTGGTCGGACACATTCGACCACATGACCATCTACACTACAAAGTCTTGTCGCATGACATTCACAGTCAGCTGAATGGCACAGAAAAAAATCATGTATATATTGTCCGAAGTCGCATATTCTCTTGAGCATGTACTTATTTTGAATTAGTAATAACTTTGCGGCCACTAAAAAAGTATGTTCTATATATTATGAGTGTGTGTAGTATGTGTATTTTCCCGCATATAACCCGCAGACGCAGATAATCCGCACCCTCATATAGCCCGCGTGTTTAGGGGTTTTGTGTAAAAAATTGTTGACATAACCCACACCTGTATATAACCTGCACCCATAGATTGATGAACTTTTTTTGTGCGAGTTCACATTTCGAATTTCGAATGTTGTTCGCATGACGTCAATTATCCATAACTGTTCAGCTCGGTACACAGTGCTTGTGAGCGAAATTCAAACAATAAGAAAACAATCACAAGTCAGAATCAGAACAAAAACTCTCCCGCTGTGTAGCAGCACGTCCCTTAAGAAGCGATTCTACAGGTGTTGATCATCGGATGAGACGAGAAGAGCCCGCCCTCATGCAGCACAGCCAATCACGTCTTCTTGCATGATTGACAGGTCAGACAGCCAATCAGCACCAGCTGTCAGAGTGATAGTACAAGCGCCAGAGACAACAACCCTCGCAAGAAAGAAAAACAGAAAGAAAATACAGCAAAAAAAAAAAAACCCGCTTCCGTCCTTAGGGACATAAATATATTGAAATATTATTACGTGCAAAAATTTTGTGATATAGCCCGCACCCTTATATAACCCACCCCCCCCCCCTGCGGGGTTTGTAAAATCTGAAATTATATGCGGGAAAATACGGTAACAAACTACATTCATCATGCTGTTTTATCATGTGATCTACCAGCATCAGTTACTTTTTGTCTACACTTTAATGAGTACCATGAATTCAAACATACTTCTTTGTTTCACATATTGTTTTTCGCCTACTGTATAGCAGAGAAGTTTGAGATTCAGATGCAGACTGAGCATCAATGACAACGATGGCGGATTTCATATCACATACTTCCGTTTGTCCCTAGTGAGCAACTCCCAGTGAGTTGATTTGGATTTTCTTCAGGTATTACAGACTGTTATCACTGAGCATATGACAGCTACACGCTTAACTTTCAAATCACTTCTGAAAATCTCCAATGAAAACATCCACTGGATGAAAATAAAGGAAATCCTGTAAAGAAAGAAAAAATGGCATCTCTGTTAAAGGCTCAAATCTTTATGTGTTTACTCTCAAAGTCACAGACAACTGAGATCCAAGTAATCTGGTAATGAGACTGTCAATCAGCGGGATTATATTCTCCACAGAGCCGCACCAGGACAGAGCCTTTTTTCCCTCCTTGTCCAAAGGCTTAGAGACAGAGGTCGGATGGATAATTGCTGTTTTCCTTCGCTTTCCGCTTAACCAACTGCAACATTTCAATTGCCCATTAAAATGCTAATGGTTACATTAATTGTACACATGGGCACGTTAAAGGGTGAGCCGTATGAATGTGTTTGCTTAAGTAAAAAAGGACCATCTTGCTTCAGGTTAACATATCCCAGCATGCTCTGCATCAGATTAACACAACACAGCATTCTCCTCTTTTTTTTGTGCTCTGAACATGAATGAATGATATCACATGCATGAAACTTCACACCATGCTGCTTGTTGACTTGCTGTGCTTGCCTGACAGATACATATTCCTTATACTTGCATACCTATACTTATATCTCAATCATCTCCCAAGCTCAGGAATCAGTATATCATCTTCAAATTAGGGCAGGGTATTTAGGATACGGGTTCCAGGTATCTAGGTTTCACGGAGCATTGTGGGACTTTTCAGTGAGCGAATGTTTGAAAGCACTGGTAGGAATTGCCGATTGAGATCAAGTCCTTGACAATTGAACTAGGAAGCTGATTACATAGAAAACTTAGGGTGGGGTTAAAGTCCCCCAGAAAACCAATTTTCTTGAAATATTAAAATCTATTTAAAAATAATTTATTCCATATTTTAGTCAGTTGGCATATTTTGCAATGAAAACCATCTGACATGTTCTGACGTATGCGTTTCAGGCCATCAATCATGGCTGCTGGACCGGTCTGGTCCCGTCTGAGGGGGTCATCGCACTGATGGCCCTGAGAGAGAAACGTTCAAGAATTCAACGCATCAATCATCCCAAACTGGCCCTTCTGCCCCGCGGCACGCTTCACCGCTGTCCCGAGTCTGCCACTGTGACGTTTTGATGGGGCGTGCGAGCCAGCGGTAAATCGACATCACAAGGTGAACATCAAAACACACGCGCTCGTCGCGATTCCCCCAGCATGTTTTGTTTACGCGCGTTTGACAGGCCAAGCACAATGTCTCCTCTCCGCCGTCACACGCGGTCTGTTCTCGTTTACAGCGCTGTCAGCGGGGGGCTGAGTATTCTGGGAATTCACACATGGAAGCTGTGCCCAAAGGGCGTTTTGTTGGAAATATGGCCCAAAAAAAATTCTTGACCTTTCTCATATGAGCATCATGTTAATGCCGTTTAACTACTATGAGGAAAATCTGGTGTGGGAGATTTTTTAGCTTTTATCGCCATCAGATATACCTCCAGACCTGTAGGAGGTGCAAATGAGTTCTACTTATCTATTTATCTATCTATCTGTCCGTCCGTCCGTCTGTCATCTATCTGTCTATACGTCCGTCCATCTGTCATCTATCTGTCTATCCGTCCGTCCATCTGTCATCTATCTATCTATCTATCTATCTATCTATCCGTCTGTCCGTCTGTCATCTATCTATCTATCTATTTGTCCATCTGTCATCTATCTATCTATCTATCTATCTATCTATCTATCTATCTATCTATCTATCTATCTGTCCATATGTCCATCTGTCATCTATCTATCCATCTATCTATCTATCTTTCCAATTGTCATCTATCTATCTATCTATCTATCCGTCTGTCCGTCTGTCATCTATCTATCTATCTATTTGTCCATCTGTCATCTATCTATCTATCTATCTATCTATCTGTCCATATGTCCATCTGTCATCTATCTATCCATCTATCTATCTATCTTTCCAATTGTCATCTATCTATCTATCTATCCGTCCGTCCATCTGTCATCTATCTATATATCTGTCCATCCATCTGTCATCTATTTATCTATCTATCTACCTATCTATCTACCTATATATATATATATACCTACCTATATATCTGTCTGTCCGTCTGTCTACATATTTTTCATCCGTGTTGCTTCTCTGCTGTTCCACTGATTCTTCATTTTATCATGTTCTCTGAGCTGTTCATTATTTAAGTGCATTACAGAAAGTATTTTAAGTTGGAATTCAGTGTCATTACCGAGATAAGAGGATGTAAAATGACCTAGATTAATTCTGTTGTAAATTCATTCTGCGGGTTATCCAGCTCCCTTTTCTATGAACTGTCTGGAGCGAGAATGAGGTTTTGCTTCATTAAATATCAGCACCATGATAGAAAATAGGAGCCCAAGTGGAAGTACAGAGACTTCAAGGAAAATACCATAAAAGAGCTGACAGAACACAATTTAGAGTAAAGGAGCAGAGTAAAAACTCAAATTTGATCCCCCATCACCATTACTGCTCTATCTCTCTCTTGTTCTGTCAGTCTGTTTACTCTCTCTCTCTCTCTCTCTCTCTTTCAGGATGCCGTGATGTCTGGTGTTGAGAGTCTGTATTTTAGGAGTGTGATTTGAGAGCTTGAGGGAATTTTGGTGTGAGGAATAAAAGACATGCTATGACACCAAACGCATCCAGACAGAAAAGAAAAGTAAAGAATAAGGCAACGAATGAAAGAGAAAAATGAAAGAGATGCAAACAATCCCTCACAGACAGGCTTCATATATTTAAAGTCCACTGATAGAATTGTTTTTATGCACTGGAAGCGTCAGATATGCTGCAATCCTTTGGCAACTAACAGACAACAAATGCAAATGTCGAGCCTGATGAAGCAATAATGTCAGATTCAGTTCAAAGCAAGGTTTTTCACAAGAAGAGTTAA
This sequence comes from Rhodeus uyekii, assembly GCA_037043235.1. Taxonomy (NCBI): domain Eukaryota; kingdom Metazoa; phylum Chordata; class Actinopteri; order Cypriniformes; family Acheilognathidae; genus Rhodeus; species Rhodeus uyekii. The sequence goes on from JAWRVZ010000066.1 coordinate 1,221,571, forward strand.
ATGTTTTTCCTCTGAGGAACATCTGGACAGCGTGTCTTAAAGTAAGTGTTGACAAGGTTCTTAATGAAGTTTTCTTGCGATCCCTGGTGATGCAGTGCTAACTTTAGCTTGGCAGGCACATGGGTGTAAAGTGCATAAAATATTCCAGCCACTTTCCATGAACTCAACACGGATCACATGCTCTTCAATCATTGCATTAGAAACCAGCTCTTCTACACTCATTAACATGGCCTGCAGGAAAACACCAACATCTATTTCTGTCTAATTAGCATGGGGAAAATGCTGCAGTGCTGGAATTTCATTGGGAATGAAAAGCTCAGCAAAGTGCGCTCAGGAAGAGCCATGACTTTGAGTGAAATTAAGTTTACTTAGTAAACGGCTTTGCTTCAGATTAACTTTAGAGAGTTCGATTTTAGGATGGGTTTATAGACTGATTTTGGGTTTCGGGTTTAGATTACAGCATAATTAATCAAAATAATTTTTGTATTGCAGTATGGCTTAGTGAGATTATTGAGCCACAAAACTATGATTGTATTGTATTTTTGTACATTGTAAAAAAAATAAGGCGATGCCTTAAATTTAAGTACAATCAACTTGGATTTTTAAGTCATTTAAACTTAAATTGCATGAAACTGACTTTTTAAAAGAAATTGAATTTTGTGTAACTATTTTGAAACAATTAAAGCAATGTAAAATCACATATTGCCATAGCTTATTGATCATAAAATCATTTGACAGTGTAATTTCAAACACTTTTGGTAATAGAAATGTATAGCATTTTACCAGAAATGTTTTAATATTATTATTGTACCACAAAAAAACATTTATTTCGATTATTTTAACTAAATCCACAACAAATTCTATTTTATATAACTTAATAATTAACAGTTACTATTTATATTTTCTTTAATATTCAGTAATATTTAATAATATCACATTAAAACCATTTCATATATATAATTATAATAGAGTTAATAAAATAATTATTATACATTTTATTTTATGGTACAATAATATTATTTAAATGTCTGTCTGTATTAATTTCACCATGCACTTTCATGTTGCATAACTTGGCGAGTGGAAAACGAGGAAAAGCCGTTTGCGTTTATAAAGTTTGGCTGTGTGTTTTGCTTTCACTCACTCAAAACTCTTGTTCTCTGAAAAAGTCTGAGTTAAAAAGTCTGACTTCTTTTCAAATCTATGCCAATAAACCCTTAAAGAATTTTTTTTTTCTTTTGGCAGCAGAACAAGTGCAAAACTTTAATTTGAAGTAAAAAGGCATGGTTTATTGGTTTGAAGTTTTTGCACGTCCTGTTTCAGTGTGATTGTGTGTCTTTGTGTGGATGTGCAGCAGTATATGATATTAAATGTTCATTGTATCGTAGTTTAATCTCAATATAAGACAAAACAATCACAGTGTGATTTGTTGACTGTATTGTGCAGTCCAAGTTTAGCATTTGGGTTTGAGGTCAAGCGTTTGATATTTCAGACAGCAGAGATGGAGGAATGGGCTGGCAGTTTATGTATTAGCAATGACAGGTGTGTGTGTGTGTGTGTGTGTGTGTGTGTGTGTGTGTGTGTGTGTGTGTGTGTGTGTGTGTGTGTGTGTGTGTGTGTGTGTGTGTGTGTGTGTGTGTGTGTGTGTGTGTGTGTGTGTGTGTGTGTCTAAATATCACTTTTACAGACCTTTTCTTCATGCATGCTCTTCCCCTGATCATCAGCTCCTCAACATGTTTATTGTACCTTGTCAGAGACACATTTCTCCTCTCAGATTTTTTCTTTGCTGTTAACAGATCGGCGCTGTCCAGATTGTGATCTCCATGTAGCCGCAACCCTGAGAAACATGCCTCTGTAAAACACACAAGCTTCACACCTTCGAAGTTTTGATCACGTTTCTCAGTTCGACTTGTAAAAGTGACACCAATTAGCTGCCCCGAGATTCTTCCGACAGGCGGCACACACGTACAGGAAAACTCTTCAGCGTCACGCTGTGCGGTGGCAGATTTTTTAGCGCTGAAGATTCACTTCTATTGTACGCCACTTCAAAGCTGCTGAGCTTTCAGAGATAAAGCCAAATCCTTCAGAAATGAGGGTTATTACATTCGTCGGCTCCGAGGGGCCCAAATGCTCCTCCAATCGCTTTAAATTACATAGCATTAACCAGACAGACATCTACAAGAAGTCTTCGCCCCTCAACAAAGTGCTTGTATTGTAGTTGTTTGCACCGGTCAGTGCTGAAAGGTGTCTTAAAATGGTTCGGTTCAGTTCAGTGGATTTTCATTTCTTATTTCTCTATCAAAAACTATTGAAGCTTATGTAAACTATGGAAGCTTGTTGAAAAGGTAACTGCAACTTTATCTCACAATTCTGAATTTTTCTTACAATTATGAGTTATATCTCACAATTGTAAGTTATAAACTAGTAAATTGCATCTCTTGTATTTCTGACTTTTTTCAGGATTCTGAGTTCATATCTCACAATTCTGAGTTTATATCTTACATTTAGTATTGCACACACTGTAGTGTTCTCGTGCAGTGTGTTGAAATTCTGACTAAACACCAAGTTAAACCACAGCCAATGAAGACAAGGTCGTAGCAAGGTTGACATTTACTTTCCCTTTATCTTGAACATGTAGCATATGGTGAAAACTGTAATAAACAATACAACAACATTCAGTGTCCATATCTTGGCTAATCGTTCAATTATACATACACTATACACTATAAACTGTAACATAAACAATAAGTGCTATTCGGAATGTAGAGGCACTTATAATAGCTGTTAGCATCAATGCTAGCTCGTCTTTAATAACTCATTAAAGATCTTTTTATAACAAATACTTGTAAATATATAATCTTAAACATGTCTAATGTCACCTCGAAGAACTTACAGTATTGCCTCTATGATATTTTATAGTGTATGAATAAGATTGATGTGTCTGTTTTGGCGTTTTCTAGCGGAACCAGAAAAGCGCTAACCGGAAGTGACATCGTCACATAGCAAATTATATTAATATTTACAAATGAGGATGAAAAACAAAAAGCTAAATACAACCAGTGCAAACAAAAAATAAAGCATATATTAGAAAATTATATTCCTTAGAGGATAACACACACACACACACACACACAAACTGAATTGCTGCATTAGATGTAAATTAAAGAACTGTGAGTTTATATAGATTTTTTATATCATGGCAGAAATAAGTTTCTATAAATAAGCTGTTTTTCGTGATTAAACCCACTCTAAATCAGAAGCAACACTGCAAAAGGTAAATGGCTTTGTGCTGTGGGCCATCTGATCTGGCTTCAATCTTTTGGCTCCTTTTTTCCCACAGGAAGCAGATTTGCATGGCTATGTTTTTTTTAGATTCACCCTTGGGAAGTTGAATGCATTTCTTAAAGATGAGAAAAAATATTATCAGGTTTTTCTGAAATATCTTTTCATATATATTCATGAGTCCAACAGTGTCCTCTAAACACAGGCCTGTTGTGGCTGTGTAACTTATCTACTGGTTTAACTGTCCCTCACACTAACTGAAACACACACACACAAACAGGATGAATCATCACAAGTTATGACTACAGAATGTGCAACGGTGTGTTGCATTAGACTCATTATTTATGGTGAACGGCACGAGTGTCCACCAGGGCTATTTCTGTGTGTGTGTGTGTGTGTGTGTGTGTGTGTGTGTGTGTGTGTGTGTGTGTGTGTGTGTGTGTGTGTGTGTGTGTGTGTGTGTGTGTGTGCGTCACACGGTTGTGAATTACAGCAGCAGTCGGATGAGGAAAAAACAAATTAGAAATGCTGCCTAAAATAAGGAGTGCAGAGAGAAGATAGATCATTCCCTCAAGCAAGAGAGAAGACAGACACAGCAGATAGACCTGTGTGTGTGAAGATACAATAAAACAGAATGAGGTAGAGCGAATCAAAATGAGGAAAAATGAGCCACAACAAGGTATGACAGAGGTAAAAGGGGTAAGGATGGGGTAGATTTAAGCTGAACTTCACAAACAGAGTGTACCTGCATCTTTATTATATATTAGAATAATTATTATAATATATAATGAATTATTATATGCATTTATTTAACATATTGTTGTTGTTTCAGTATTATTATGCTAATACGTTTATGTATTAGTAAACTTTATAGAAAACAAATTAATGTATTTAAATAATTACAATTATGAATGTATTAATAAGCATAACATATTTTATGTTTTTAGATATTTTAGGTCAAGGAGTATAGTTATTTAAATTTTTAACTGAATATGATGTGATGATCTAGTCTTTCTCATTACTTTAGAGCCTGCAAATAAATGTTTCTAAGAAGATGGAAGGTAGATTTGCAATAAGTTGGATATGAAAGAATATGTAAAAAGCTGTCAATATTGCATTTGTTAATTGAGATTTGGCTTTTATAAACTTCATAACACACGCACACACTTAAGCAACAGGTGGTGCCGGTTACTTGTAGCAAAATGCATCCTCTGTGCTCCACATCTGACATTTGTCTCTCGGGCTTTTAGGTAAAGAACATCAGTGTGAGTGCAGTTCCATGGCAACAGATTCTTTGAAATCTGTTATGGAGTCCATTGGGGCCCGAACAGGTTCTGATCGCTCATCACAAACATCTGACTGTGAAAGCAGCGCTCTCATGTTGTGATCTGTTTGATGAATTACAATGCTTCACAATCAATTATTAAGCATCATAATTAATTACGAAGCTTTCAGTTTCACCATCACCCAAAAACAAACAAGAACAAATCAAGCTATGCAGAACTAATAGGAAGAAATAGGCAGTCTGCAAGTAATGAAAAGATGTGCGTGCAATTGTGTTGCATTGTTATTATGCAGAGTTGTTTAAATATGATAGAAATGAAGCAAAAAAACACAACAACAACAAAAAGACGTGATGACTGAAATGTAGTATCGCATTATCGAGCAAGTCCATTGCCTAGTTTCAAAGACAAGGCTTAGATTAAGCCTGGGTTAGGCCTTAGTTCAATTAGGCATTTAAGTAGATTTCATAAACATTCCTTAGAAGAAAAAAAAAACATTACAGGAGGGGATTCCAGAAAGCAAGGTTATCTTACCATCAAACATGCCCTGAACTCTACTTGATTAATCCAAACCTTGCTTACTTGAGGTAAGTTGATTCCAGAAACGCATCCGGGAGTAAGTTCGTTAGTCCACAAAACATTCCCAAAAGAGCAACGAATCCACGAGTCATCACTGAAACAGGCAATAAGAAAACGTCTTACTACATTTGTCTTCTTCTTTTGTTTAATGCCGATTTAGATACATGGGGAATATCGCCACCTATTTCGTGGTTTTGTCTTTTTGTTTAAATTTTTTTTTTTATAATTGTGAATAAGAAATAAATTGTTTATTTAACACTAAATAATTAACAGTTTGTGAATCAAAGATATCATGGCTGTAAAAGTTATTTTTTTCTGTTTAGTAATTTTGCTTGAAAGGTAAGAAAAATTATGATAAAATTTTACAATTTTCTATTATAGCAATACATTAATACATTATAGCATGGAAAACATTGGTCTAAACGTCTAAACATTTTATCTATGTATGTATGTATGTATGTATGTATGTATGTATGTATGTATGTATGTATGTATGTATGTATGGATGGATGGATGGATGGATGGATGGATGGATGGATGGATGGATGGATGGATGGATGGATGGATGGATGGATGGATGGATGGATGGATGGATGGATGGATGGATGTATGGATGGATGGATGGATGGATGGATAGATAAACACTAGTTTTGTTTAATATTACTATTTACTGTTTACTTAGTGACACAGTATAAGGCAATATAAGATAAATGATAAATGTCATAAGAAAAATCATTCAGTTAATCAAATAAATAATGACCTCTGTGCACAGTGTAAATTCAAGTTAAAAATATTACAGTCACCCACAAAAGTGAGAAGCACACACTTGAGGTATAGAGAGACAATAATTAAACATTTCTAATTACAAACTTTCTCCAGGGAATAATTGGATTAGTGTTTTCTCTCCGTGGCTGCTGGTGTTGCGTTTAACACAGTCAGACAGAGAGAATTCAAGAAGCATTTGTGATTCTCAGTGATGCTGAAGTCAGGGTTTATGTGACGTTACTGAAGCTCCACTCACCCTAACCTCCTTTAATGTGACATCTGTCTTCAAAGCACTTCACAGTTCTGTCAGCCAATCTGGGGAAATCAGTGCACGATGACCCACATATCCCATGATCCTCTATTTTTTCCTCTTTGGACTGTCGTTCATTTATTCATTAATCTGATTTCAACGCAGATATGAGGTGGATCCTTGACTGTGTGAGTCTCTTTCAGGGAGGATCGCCTTTGTTGTTCTCAAGATGCCAAGATTCACTGACAAACAATCCAAGATGGAGACCGTCAAAGTTCAAAACCAAATTAAAGCTTTAAAGGTTCACCCCAAAATAAGACTTGTCACTTTTTCTTTTATATAATAAGCCTTTCAAGCTCCAAAATGGCCACACAAAAAACACCATAATACTATCGTGAAGGCACATTTTGACAGTTTTGTGCGGAAGATGCACTGAAATTTGAGTCATTATTTACTAAAAACAAACAGTGTGATCATGGGAAAGGGAATGAATCATTCTTTTGATTTGGATCGTTTTTTTATTGAATCAGCTAATAAACTGAATGATTCATTTGTGAATCTGGAGAATCTTCATAACTCACTGACTCAAAAGGATTATTGAAAGATTTCCAGTGAATAACAATGAAATTTTTCACGCCAAAAAAATAGATGTGTGTCCCGCCTAAGTTTCCGTAGATTGTCTTGTAACCACTCCCCCTTGTTTGTTGTTGCCAGGTGCTCCTTGTTTCCCCATCTATTTATACCTTCATGTTCTCCATTGTTTTTGTCGATCATTGACGTTACGTGTGCCTGTTGTGTGGATTCCCGCCTGTGTGTCCCTTTTGTGTTTCCGTAGATTGTCTTGTAACCACTCCCCCTTGTTTTTTGTTGCCAGGTGCTCCTTGTTTCCCCATCTATTTATACCTTCCTGTTCTCCATTGTCTTTTTCGATCATTGACGTTACGTGACCCTGTTGTGTGGATGTTCCCTGCTTCCGACTTTTCATTGATTGAGTGCCGTTTTGTTTCTGTTAATGATTAAAGTGTTTTCAGTTCTAAATCTCCATGTTTTCCTCGTTTCTCTCCACATCGTACTCCAGTGCTACATCGCTAACAGTTAGTCGGTGTAGAGCCTTATTTCATATTTTACATGAATGAAAACGAGCCTGTGAAGGACAGAGGAAGATTTGTTCTATGGTTTTTACTGTAGTTTAACAACATGACAACTGTTCAGCTGACAAAACATCTTTTCAAAGTGTGGACAAAAACTCAATGAGAGTTTTGACCTTTCTACAGCATGTTCCATTGTAAAGACTAAATTGATCCCAACCTCTTTAAATTCAATATGGCATCTACCCAAAAATATATGATTCTAGAAGACTTGGAATATAGTTCACATACCATATAAACTACTTTTATGGTGCTTTTGTCTCATTTATTGAAGTTTACACTGCAAAAAAAGATTTTCTTCCTCAATACTTTTGTCTTGTTTTTCACTACAAAGTTCTTAAATCAATACAGTGTATCTGCCAATGGGGTCAGAAAAATAAACTTAATCCAAATGGATAACAAGTTGTTTTTTTTAATCCCACTAGCAGATATTTTTATATTTTATTTTGAAACAAGGATAGTTACCGTGTGTCATTTTTGTGCCTTAAAGAGATAGTCCACCCAGAAATTGAAATTCTGTCAACATTTACTTGCCCTCAAGTTGTTCCAAACTGTTTCGTTCAATGAAATCATGTTCTTCAAAATACAGTGGAGTTCGGTTATGTCTCCGGCCTCGGGGGTTGCAAAAAAGCATCGAGATAACCGTTTAGCGAGATAACCCATATAACATATATAACATATATATAATATATTAACATATATTATATATATATATATATATATATATATATATAAAGAAAAATGAACATTTATTGATGTACATGATGTGAGTTATTAAATGAGAATGTACATGCTCGAGCTTTTGGTATCTTTTTACACAACAGTGTTGCCGCGATTTGTTTGATGAAGCGATTGGCATTCATTAAAAAAAAATCTACATACACTGTACTGTGTATATGTTTGCTAACAACAAAAGGCCTATGTAAATGCATACGTCATGGAGTGAGCGGACCGCGATCCACGTGCAAAGCAAACTCAGTGCATGCGCAGTGAACTAGGTATGCAAATTATTCACGAAATAACCATGTGAAGTGCCGATTTTGTCCCTCTTATGTGCTCGAGATATTAGATTTCGGCGGCATTAACGAATCGACATTAAAGAATTGAAAATACTAAGACAAATAGGGAGTTTGTCGGTTCCACTTCAAAAACGTCGACATAATAGGATTGCCGAGTTAACCGTGACTCGAGATAAGTGAACTCCACTGTATCTGCTTCTGTGAAGACAAGAAATTCATAAAAGTTTGGAGTAAAAATGAAGCGCACACATAGTCTACTCTGGTCCAGAGACCTGATAACTCCTGAGAGGATCATTTGATCGAGTCAATCCGAAACCAGAAAACATATCAGTGTGAAACTGCGGCTTTGTCAAACTCAACAGCTCTGGCCAAGCTTTGATATTAACTAAACGCTATTGGCTATTTTTTTAAAGGGCGGAGCTGTTCGATATGTCTTCCTGTTTCAGTGAAAATTACGTCAACACATTGAATCATGCTGAGCATTTCAAGGCACTTCAGTGGGCCTTTAAGAACGTTTAGATATTTGTACTGGAAAACAAGAACAAATATTTTTGTAGTGTATTCCAAATGCATTGTAATTGAATGGATAAAGACAACAAGCACAACCTTTCAAAATATCTCCTTTTTGTAAGAACAAAGGTCATACGGGTTTGGAATGACACGAGGGTGCGTAAAAATTGACAGGATTTTCAGTTTTGGTTGAACTATCCCTTTAAATTATTCATCTGTTTCCTAACAAGATCGTGTTTCTCGTTCTGGTTTAATATAAACCCTCTCCGCTAACAACAGAACAACCCATGCACTGCATTTACCCGAGTGGTTGCTAAGCAATAGTCTGACGGCCTCCAAAGCCACCAAATCATGAGAGGAGGATGCGATCGATATCTTCCAGCATCTACATGTCTGTGCTATCAAAGATCAACAGCGGAAACATTCTTGAATTTCATGAGAGGATTATGAGATGTGTGCATTGAATGTCAAGACGGGTGGGGGTTTATTTACTGTTTGTAGCCAATATGGTGGAATTTCACACAAAGAATATAGTGGCAATATGCTGCACACATTATTTGAAATATGTATTCCAAAGCAAAGCAAAATGAAATGACGTTTCTGGGTGCTAGAGCCACCAGAGACAGATAACCTGAATCTGCAACGCTAAAGTGAGTGTCATGTGAGGCGAAAAGGCGAAAAACTGCTATGTGGCGTTTCACACGTGTCTGCAGTTGAGAAGAGCATGTGAGATTGTGAAGGAGAACATTTAATGTGTGTGTGCGTGTGTGAACTGCGATAAAATATTTAGAAGTGTCACATTGTAATGTTATGCAGGCAGGGATGATATAACAAAGACACTTTTTGTCCAATAAGCCAGGAAAATGTTTTTACACCTTCCAGCTCCAAGAAATCAGTCTGTCTTTATAATATTAATACCCTTACAAACACAATGACAGATCTGAGTGTTATATTTGTAGCTGTAATAGCCCAAACCTGTTCCTCAGCTTTCTTTTGACTCCTTTCCGAGCCTTTTACTCTAACCAAAAGAGATTTGACAACTTATTTTTTATGAAAAATTTATGACAGATATGAGAGTGTCGGGAGATGAAGATCTCTGGTGACGTGATTTTAAAAGATCTGTGATCTCTTGTTTAAAGAGCTTATAAATCAACCCTAGAATCTTTCTGTCATAACCGGTCCAAGAGTCTGAGAATGAGTATGAGCTTTTGTTTGTCAAATAAACCTGGAAATTAAATTTAGCGATTATTTGTGTAATCCCATTTTAGCATTCATACTACCCTACTATAGAGTATGCAAAATGCAGGATGTAAAAAGGGTGAGGCGAAGCATATGACCATCTACATTCCATAATATCTCTCGAGCTTTAAGTAAACTGTGCCCTGCTATTTCTTCAGACTTGCCTGCTATATCTGAACTTAATGACATTAGACACTATATTGGAGCTCCTACAGACAACTAGGACACAATATACAATATTATTTTAGTAGGCATACCAGGAAAATTGTTTTTTGCTAAATAAATAAATTTATTATTTTTCACCATTCTTTATCGATTTCTTCTTTGGAGATATTTGATATATGGATAATCCAGTTTCTGCAACTAAAGTTAATATAGGAATTCTCCAACAAGTTTCATGCATAGGCTTCTGTCTGTGACTAAAAATATAATGTTGTATTAATGCATAATTGTTGAACATTACTATCAGTTTATAAGTACAGGTCTGAGATCACTGGATAAATGCCTCTATTTTGGATTATTTTCTAGCGTATTTCCTTACACAACACAGGAATCCACACTGTGATTCACAAGTTTACACTTAAAAATAATCAGATAGAGTAAAGAGTTTGCTTTTCTTTTCTTTCCTTTTTTTTCTAGCTTGAACCCAGATTACTCCCGTCATACTCCTAGCTGTTCAGCAAAGAGTGAGTCGTCAGGATTCTGGAGGGATGCTGAAAACTGTCGAGGAGCGTATGAGTCGTCTGTGTGTATGTATATATATAACACCTACGTTCCTCGACAGATATATATATATATATATAGGCTTCCTCTCATGCAATGTCCTACCTGCCTGTCAACGTATGTAATTCCATACCTTCGTGCACCTGGCGCAGACATCACATGTCATCAGTGGGTTTCATGCTATGCAGAGTTAGACAGACGTCAGTCACAAGCACCACAAACGAAAAACAACAACCTTATGCTGTGTTAACACCATGACTTCTGTCATTTTGAAGAGATGGAAACACATGACGTTATACTCAGAGCTGCTTGTGACTCGAATGTGTGTGTTTCAGTGTATCATTATCAACAGCTAAAATAATCTGCAGCAGTCAGGTGGTACAGGTCAGTGCTCTATAAGTTGTTTATGTTCATTTTTATTGTAACGTTATGTGCTTTGAGGCATGAGCGTCACTTTTGTTTATTCTCTGCTGTAAGGGGTGTGGCTTTGGAGATGCTCTGAAGGGAGGGGTGGAAAGCTAACTCGCTAATGCTAGCCTCTCAGAAAATTGCCTATTTTACTTATTTTACTACCTACCTATCAAGATCCATTTGTAAGGTTCAGCTTACTGTATAAATTTTTTTTATATTGATTATAATAAAACATGCGTCAGTGAACCTGGGCCTCCCAAAAAAAGTCATTAGTGATTTGAAGTTACAGTAACATTTCAAATGTCATCCACATGTGTTATGTACAGCATGTACAATAACTTGTATTGCCAGCAGTTCATCAGTTAACAACGCAGTAACTTTACAATGTTGTGAAGTTTGGAAGATGTTTTAAACACCCGCAGAGAGAATAGGGAAGAATATTTTTTTGAGGTGCACTTCTGTGAGTAACTTCACAGTCGGTTCACTTCCTTTATTTGGTTCTTCCATTGTTTTCATGACAAATCAAGTCAATGAGAAATGTATCCATATTTATACGACTGCAGTCATGAATAATGAATCAAGCCATTTTTACATAAATATAAAGTTACAATTTCTGTGGGGGAAACCATGTAGCACCAAAACCTCATGAATGTGTTTACAATATTATAAAAATTCATATAAAAACAATAAAAGAATTATGGTGCACAACATTTTATTTTGTTTATAGTGGTAAATGCAACACTATAGAGAAACTGTGATGGAAATGTTGCATAAAAGGGTGAATAGTAGACAATTATGAGATTAATAATAACGCAATACAAATAAAAGCTGAAATAACTGAATTATATCATTGCACCTAAATACCAAAATGTAAAATCACCTACTTTATTTTATATTGTTATAAATTATTTATTTATAATTTTAGTCACTATCTAACAGTCCATTATTTACACGTTCTCCACAGGTTGATCACTTCAGGTGAGACCTGCGCCAGCAGCTGTTGACACAAAGTTCTCCTCTCCTAGAAAAGACAATCTGTGATAAATTCAGACATAATGCTGCGCCTCCTTTCCCGTCACCTCACATCTCATATTTATGAATATATTTATTTTGTGGGCTGTTTCGGATGATCTAAGCAGCAGGAATCCAAAATTCCTTGTTAAAGACCAGAGCTCGTCTGAGAGGTAAACACAAGCTGAAGTGATTTTGGAGAGCAGCAGAGATAAATAGACCAATAAACTAATAAACGAATCATCTAACTAAAAAAACAGCTCGGCCAGAGTGATGCAGGCGGAGGTTCATCTCTATTCATGTTATGTAAATTGAGGGGCGGCTTGCGAAAACGTGGTTGAGAGAGTGAAAGGGTATTAGTCATTTGAAAGGGTCCGTAATAGAGAGGGAGGAGAACTATGCAGAATATAGCGAAGTGTTCAATGCTCCCAGTCGAGCCTTCATCATAACTGTAGATTCAGTTGGTAGGGTTTCGTGGGATACTATAGTACAAAAAGTTTACTGAGGTATCAAGAATTTAAAGTACCTTCTTATTGCAAATGCACACATTATTCGGGCTTTAGCATATCTTTAACTGCTCTGAAGCAGGGGAGTCTCAAGAAATGCAGGATATCCTGCTATATTTTTATGTAGATTTGAAAAATCGGGGGTGAATTATGTATATGATGTATATTACGATGTTATGATAAACTACATGCATTTCTCCACTGACGTTTTCTATGATGTTTCTAAGGAATCTGAATTTAGGAATTTAAGGCAGACTGAGATGGAGAATGGCAACAAGGTTTGTGTAACATTAGCAACACATTATTAGCAGTTTGATAGCATAGTCAAGCAAAAGGCTAATCATATTAATTGCAGTTATATATCTGACGCTGTGAAGAGCGATATCATTTTACAATAATAGCAATATCAAGTTACAGCGTTTACTATAGTAACTTGAGTGAAGTTGAGCGAGTGGATCTCTGTGAATGAGTGGAAGCAGGGCTCATTTGCATATTCGTGGTAAATATTCACTACATTGGGACTTTAAAGCAGTTGACCAATCACAACACACTGATCTAGCCAACCAATCAGAGCACATTGTGCTTTTTGGGAGGAGGGGCTTCATAGAGACAGGAACTAAGCAGATCGTTACTGACAGACTGGGAAGAGAGGTGCTGCAACAATGTCAAATATGGGTAAAATAATCTTCTTTCAACATTCAAGCATGAAATCCTATTTTAGTAGACCACTAGAACAAAATAAAGCTAAAATAAAGCTTAAAAGTACTATGGAACACATTAACCTTCTCCAATGTATGGACAAAAAGATACTGAAATATTTTGCTTACTGTCTTCTTTTGTGTTCTTTTGTGTAAATATTGAAAGAATTTTCATGTTTGGGTGAACTAACCCTTTAAGAACCAATTTAAATATGCTGTCAATTTAGTTTACAATTTACAGTGTCAATGTTGAGGAGATATTCAGCCTTTCCGCCATTTTTACACACTGCTGGAGCTTCTTGCGTTAGAGGACGCCGGTGATCATTCATTCTGCTGAGCTTTGGAGATGCTGTTGATGGCACCTGTATGTGCAGATGGTGTCAGGTTGGCATCTTGGTGTACTGTTACATGTTCTCCACAGGCATCAGCGACAGTCGTGCCACGCACTGGGCTAGCAGCGCTAAATCAGATTAGCGCTCCTGATGGAAGAATGCTAGTTCCTTCATTTCGGAAGCACCTGTCGTGTCTCCCTAGTGCAGTGAGACGGAGCTAAACAAACACATACAGAGAGAGAGCAATCTCCAGAAAGCTAAAAGTGGGAGATAAGGGCATGGCTCCAGGTCGGATAGGACTTAGAGGTTATCTCCAGTAATTACTACCCAAGCGAGAACAGGAAATGATCACACACGGCACAACAAGCAAGATTCACACTCGTGGGGACTCGCTTATTGTGGTGCCATGTAATACTACTATGCTGAGATTTCAGTGTGATATCATGATGCCTCTATGTGAGTCCAGTGAGAAGTAACTCGTATTTCAAAAACCTTCTCCTTTCTTACATTTGAACTCTGCTCTAACTTGTGCACTAATCTAACTTTTGATGGTCCTAATTTGTAAGCCATTTGTACAGTATCACCATATTACTGTATTATAGTACAGTAATACCTCGATTTACGAGTTTAATTCGTTCTGAGAGATAGCTCGTAACACAAAATTCTCGTACACCAAATAAAAATAAAAATCACTCAATTCGTTCCACACGACCATAAATGCCCATTTTAAATATTTTGTTTTGTTTTACCCTATTAATTGCAGTTAAAATTATAATCATTAAGATCTCATATAAATACTAATTAATTGACAATTAAACTCTAAAAATACAATTTACTGTAATGCACACTTCAGCTTTGAGTAGCGTCGTTGCTGGCGTGAAGGAGACGAGAGGAGGGTTATATTGCTTACAGGGAGAATCTTTCTTTCTTACTCATCTTGAGGTCATTGTCTATATGCTGTACTGTACGTATATATTTCACTACGTGAACAATAGCGATCACACTTAATGTTAACAACACGAGGTAAAACCGCTGTAAATCACTTATAAAAGTATCACTGTGGTGAATGATGCAACCAAACAGAGCGACGCTGAGAGAATGAACGAGTGAAGGGGTGATGGGCTTTGTGAGAGGCTGTCGTTACGATATTTCCAGTAAAAATGCGCGCGAAGATGCTGAGCGTTAGGACTTTTCCACAGAAAAATGCGTATGGGCGAGGGGAAAATCCGAAGTCAAATACAAAATCACTCATAAACCGAGGTATTACTGTACTTTGGAATTCCACTGTGATATCATGCTTTAATTCCAGTTTCATATCATAATGTCACACTGTGATTTGGGTGTCTACATCATACCTCATTGTGATTCATGTGATTTTAGGTAACTCTGATTTCAATGATAAATCACAAATCCACAATATGAGTAAAATTTTGATGGCACTCTGTGATTCCAGTGTGATATCATGATGCCCTGTTGTGATTCCAGTGTATGATGATGCCACATTGTTATGTGAAATGACAGCATTTTGATTTCAGTGTGATATCATGATGGCACTATGTGATTGCAGTGTGATGTTATTAGACTGTGCTGTGATTTCATAACACCGCAATGTAAAAGCAATGTGATGTCATAATGCAACTCTGTGATTCCATGTCATTCTGAAAGAGCAGTGTTATGAGATTAATACAGTCTAGTGATGCACTCCTGTTCAAAATTCTGCACAATGATCACCGGTATTTACCAGTTTGAACAAACACGATAGGTTATCTACTAAATTCAGATGTGCCCTGTGTGGTCACAGTTACATGACCCATTAAAACCACGGTTAGACATTGAAAGATGCATTAATCTGATATCACACGCAACTCAGAGAAGTTCATCTAACCAAGTGCAGAGAAAACTGTTCCGTCAATACATATCGCTCCACTGTGACCCGAAAACTGATATGAGTCTGAACTGGACTGCCAGATTCTGATGAGCTTTGGCAGTAAAGGCCAATAAACAAAGCACATGTATTTCTTCTTCGGCATGGATAGATCAACCAGTTCGGTCTAAAGTTCTGTCAGGCTTGAAATGCCAGAACCCCATTCCGGTAGACAGTGACCCCTTGCTGATTCGGACAACAGCTCCGGTATAAAGAAAGACATGCATGTCGGATATCCTCCAGTACTCTGACAGCTACTGGCCCATCACATCAACCATGAAGAAAAGACCATCACAACCACCATGGGCAAGGTCACAGTACAGGATACAGCAACCATGTGTTTAACATTTTAGCTGTCCATCTGCTTCCTATCTGACTCTGTATAGAACAAACCGTGATATTTCCACCTAGAAATAAAACAACTTTGTTCACCTTCAATATATAGTAAATATGAAAGCTGAGAGCTAACACACACACACACACCTTCCCTGAGGGATTAGATGTTGGTAAAAACATTATGAGAAATCAATGTTTCAAACACAAAAAAATCTTGTTTCCCCTAGCAACAGGTCTAGCACTCTCGTTTGGATATGAACCAATTAAGACCACCACATTTCATTCAAAGGTGCATTAATACACACACACACACACACACACACACACACCCAAGCTTAAATGAATATAGGATTAAAAGATGAAAGGTGAAGTAGGGGTTTCTCAGCAAGAGACTGGATCAGAGAAAGGAAAAGATTAATCCAGGTCTCACTGAACATTTACCTTCTCACTCCATCCAGAACATTTAACGTTAATGAACAAATACCAAGCTATAAGAGCACAAATGATGGGGGAAGAAAGACTGAATGAAATAATGAATGAGAAATATTCACAAAAGATTTTTATCTTTTTACTACCTCGTATTTTATGATGAAATCAAATTGATTGATTGATCGGTTACAACTGGCCCCAGTATTACACATATTTCTTCTCATTATGACACAGTAGACTGTGAGGTAAATATCCCACAATGCAATGTACTCTACTTGGCCTACCATAATAGTGATAGATGAACCAGAAGTGATTAAAGCTGTAATTTTTAACATCTCCATTTGGATTTATTTTTTGATCATTCTGCCAAAAGTTCTACAACATTTACGTAAATTGTAATTAAAAGCAACAACAACAAAAAAAAAAAAAAACGATGCTCTTAGCCAGCACAATTGAGTTGGTGATGTTATGTTGAAAAGACCTAAGGTGGTCTTTTCAACAGAGATGACATAATGTTCAAGAAACTCTGCCAATTTTTGACTGAAGTCTACTATCTGATGTATTGTTGAAGTGTTCATGTCATAAAGAGCTCAGATCTCTGATCTTGTGTTCTTTCAGACGAAAAACCTCAGAGTGCTTAGATGTCAGGCACTGTCCGCCCCATTCCACCAGCACTGAACCCACAATCAGCTCCAGGGGCAGCAGCAGGTAGGACTCGTGGGAAATAAAGTCTGGATATGCAACAAGAAGCTCAATGACACTTCTGCTTGACAAACAGGGCAGTGTCCCAGTGCAATAACATTACACATAAGCCCACACATTTGTTAAGCCTAAAGAGCATTTAAAGGGATAGTTCACCCAAAAACGAAATTAATATCATTACCTATCACCAGATCCAAACCATGTCCATCTTCAGAAAACAAATGAAGATCTTTTTATTTATTCCTATAAAACAACATGCACATGGGCTACCAATCCCTTAATATGCAACAAAAACACACGACTTTGTTTTAACAGAGGATGTGATTGGATAACTGGTCTAACCAGTGAAACAAGTATTGATAATTCTAAAATGCTTGAGTCATCAGAATGATTTGGATTTCAAACCTCATACGATCGTGTTTCAAAACACAAGGTAACATGACCATTTATTTGCATTCCATCTGAGCGCTCTGAGACAAATTCATTTTAGAAAAAGTCACACTTTCTTTTTGGAATGCAGTTATGTCGACGGCCTCGGGGGTTGCAAAAAAGCATTGAGATAACCGATGATCGAGATAACCAACAGCCAATATGCCGATTTGTTTGAAGCGATCGGCATGCTATAAAAATGTACATACACTGCATATGTTTGCTAACAACAAAAGGCATACGTGCACCAACTAACAGCAGAGATTTACCAGTATACAATAAAAAACACTTTTGATTCTCGATACAAACCTTTAATTATATTCTCCAACATTGCAAACACAATTTCGCTCACAGCGTAAACAGTCACAACACACAACACACATAAACACATTCGCTCATAACACAGTCATTTCGCTCTGACACAGTTCTGATAGTATTGCACAAGCGGTTACTATGGTTTCTTTACAAACTCTAAAATGCTTTGTTGCTTTTTGCCTTTAACGGTCTGCTTGAAAACAAATGCTTCTAACCTTCTATCAGTAACGGCGTCTTTGTCGATGTCAATGTAATCTGAGAATTCCTGGAGAGTGATGCTTGATTTTTCTGCCACTTCCGCGAGTTGTTCTGCGACTGCGCGGCACTGTGAGTGAAGCGTCACTGGAGTGAGTAACCATATGGACCGCGATCCACGTGCAACGCAATGCGCATGCGCAGTGAACTAGGTACGCTCATTAGTCACGATATAACCATGTGAAGTGGCGAATTTGTCCCTCTTTTGTGCTCGAGACATCAGGGTTTGGCGACATAAAATAATCGACATAACCCATAAGAAAATGCTAAGACAAATAGGGAGCTTGGCAGTTCCACTTCAAAAATGTCGACATAATAGGTTTGGCGAGTGAACCGAGGTTGAGATAAGTCAACTCCACTGTAAATGCTTTTGGTATTGATGACTGTGTTGTTTTGCATATGCATCTACTAACATTTGCGATCGCTTGTTTCTGCTTTTTATTTGTCTGTGTTTTGATCAGGAGATTCTGTCCTCTTTCAGAAGATGCGTAATAGTGTAATGTGTAGAATGTGTAGTGTAATGTGTATAACACAACTGAAAAAACTGAAAGCAAGAAGATTACTTTCAGAAGAAAGAGTTAAGGATGGGAGAAAGTGTTTTAACACTGAGATGAATGTAATGTAAATAATTGGCCTAAGTGTTCATTGTTATGGTTTATATTTAGCAGTTAATGATTCGAACCCACATAAAGGCTGGTGAGGAGAGTAAAGCTGCAGAAACAGATTCTCACTGTACAGTTGTGCTGAAATCACATTGAGTCTCTCTCCCTCGCTCATAATATCTATCCAGTGTTCCTTCATTTGAACTCCATTGATCCTAACATATTGATTTTTTATGCTCGCAAAATGAGCTTTGCCCGTTAGATGTGGTTATGCAGGCAGCTGCGAAAGAAAAGATGGATAATGCTGACCACAGCTAAGATGAAGACATAGATTATGTTGTTTCAGGTGGAGCTTTGTCATTTTAATTGTGTTGTACCTTTGCTTTATTCAAAGTGATTTGGCGCAGGAGAATATTGTGATATATTTTCCTGTCCATCTGCACAAACAAACTGTTGGAAATGATGGTAATCGCAAACCAAATCGACTCGTCACCTGAAACGGCCGTATCACTCAAATGACCTGAGAGCTTTTTTCACTTTCAGAGGATGCCACATCAGTACGATGACATTCCTTACCATGATGGGATCCTTATGGGCCATTCATGTAAAGTGTGATTTGATCATTTGACTTCGTAAGTGCCTGGATTCTTGGTTATGGTGACTGTTCACATCATAATGTTACTGGTGGGCTATATAGCTAGCAAGTAACTGATCACAAGTGGGATGCATTGTTGGTTTAAAAAAAAGGTAATCTATAAATACATTTAAAACAGAGGCAGCATAAGTGCAAATCCCAAAATTTGCCTCAAATAAACAATGCTAAAAAATCAAACGATCATTCACTTATGTTATGAGCTATTATACAGACAAAAAAGCCATGCATATTTAACTACACATTGTCATATGAAGAATGAGCCTACCCTAATAGCACATCTCAGAGATGTTCATTTGATGTGCTTCTGGAAAATGTACTTTTTTTAAAGCGTTTGCTCATCTGCAATACGTCTCCAGGACGTTTCCTGTCAGATGTGAAATAGACATTTAGAAATGTCTTTAAGATGTTTATGATTTATAATGTCTTGCCATCTGAAAGACGTTTCTCAGATGTTTATTACACAACAGATGCTTTCCAGATGAAGAACAAACATTATGCAGACACATGTGTGCAATCTGGGTACACTCATTTTATTCTCACATTAAACTGACTGGGAATCAGAATACACAGCTGTTGAACCTCAAAAAATAACTGGCTCAAGAGAGCAATCCGTTTGGAAGGCAGACCACAGAATGTGCCACATGCATCATGCTGTATATGTTTTTGATTCACTAAAAGAACCAGCTCATTGAAGTGATTCATTCAGAGGACAGACTACCCTGATAACGACGTATGTTTTTGATTCGTTAAACAAATTCGCTCATTGAAGTCATTCGTTCGGAAACTCTCAGACAGGTTGTAGCCTAAAGCTTTCAGCGGCAATGTGGATTGATGTAATTTGGCAGACGTGGTGTGCTGTAAATTCAAAGAAGAGAGTCAATCAAAAGCTTCAGAATAGCATTGCTTTGCTAAACGGCCTTTAAATGGCAGGAGCCATCAAAATCAGGCAAAGCAACAAATTAATATTATTCAACATTTCCTAGTTTTTACAGAAAATATTCAGATGTAACCCCTAATAGCTAGCATTTTCATAAGTAACTTTAATTACAAATTTTTCTCAACGTAACTAACAGATTATTTTGTGATTTAATTATGTAAATTATGTTACTTAGAACCAGGGCTTGGCATTAAAACCTGCTATTTTTTGCTGCATATCGATACTGAAATATCTGAAACACTTCCAATATTCATTTTATGCAGAATAGATACACAACACCAGCTGCACTTTCTCTCTCTCTCATCTCTCTGACAGCGAGTTACTCACAAACCCGCCTCCCCTCATTCACTCCATTCATTTGCTACTGAGGAATATTGTTGGTGTTACAGGACTTTTTGCACATAATTTGAATCATTCGTGCAGATTTTGTGCTCACACCCAAATTTTTTTTTTTTTTTTTTTGCTTATTGCGAATAAACTGTCAAATACACATGATGTCAAAATGCCAGTCTTGGTGAGTATTCAGGTAAACACAGTTATCGTATTTTCCCCGCATATAACCCGCTGGTTATACCAAGTTTTACAAACCCCACAGGGGGGTGCGGGTTATATAAGGGTGTGGGTTATATCACACATTTTTTACATGTAATAATATTTCAATATATTCTTTTTTTCGGTATTTTCTTTCTGTTTTTCTTTCTTGCAAGGGTTGTTGTCTCTGGCCCTTGTGCTATCACTCTGACAGCTGGCGCTGATAGGCTGTCTGACCTGTCAATCATGCAAGAAGACGTGATTGGCTGTGCTGCATGAGGGCGGGCTCTTCTCGTCTCATCCGATGATCAACATCTGTAGAAGCGATTCTTAAGGGACGAGCTGCTGCACAGAGGGAGACGCTGCTTTTTCTTTTTCTTCTGATTCTTACTTGTGTTTGTTTTCTTATTGTTTGAATTTCATGCACAAGCACTGTGTAGTGAACAATTATGGATAATTGACGACATGCGAGCAACATTCGAAATTCGAAATGTGAACTTACACAAAAATATTAATAAATCTATGGGTGCAGGTTATTTAAAGGTGTGGAATTTACCAATGATTTTTTACACAAAACCCCAAAACCCGCAAGCTATTTGTCTGCGGATTATATGCGGGAAAATACAGTAGTTATGTTTTAAGTGAACGCAAACCGTTGAGAAAGATGTGTAACAGTACAATAGATTTGTGTGTCAGGTCTTAAATTGATAGTAACCTAATAATAATCCTAGTTCCAAATTATAAGATGATGTTAAAAATATCTATATGGCTGTTTTTACTCATGGTATCGATGTCAAAATTGTGTCAGGGGCAATTCTGAGTGCTAACTTGGAAAACCATTAGCCACAGTGGCTTGTGAGCAACAAAATTAATGTCGAGCCCAGTATAGAACATACTTTTTTGTAGCCATTTCGGACAAGGATTTGTTTAAGAATTGGTCTACAGTTGTTGCACTGGTTTCAGATGCATGCATATATGACTTTTCTACTTTAGTGCGGTATTCCATCCATATCAGAAGAACCACACTTGCGATAACCATAAATGGAATCGAACGTCATTCAGCTGTGGTGTTTTATTATAATTTCTTAATGAAACTGGTTCTGAATAAGAATGTAAATGATCTTTAATGTAGATATAACGTTTCATTCTCTCCTCGCACACCTGGGTCCCTCATTTAGTTTTACTGCTCTGATAAATGCTCAGACAGCATAGGAAATAATGACCCGTGTCCTTGACCCATCTACCGCCATGGCCGTTCCCATACAGGACTTTTACAGCTATATATTTTTTGAGGAAAATAAGTTATGACATAATAATGATCGCACAAGGTCACCAAAGCACCTGCTATTAAATAAAACTCACAAAGTCACACAAATTAAAAGCATTTGCATAATTATATTCAAGAATATTATTTGCCAAAGGGATTTGAGACCATTTGTTGTGGCTTTTGTCAATCTTACTCCCATTTATTTGCCTAATGTGCTAGAGTAGATAAAAAAAAAACAATGTGACAGGCATGCAATGTATAATTACAATTTATTCTCTACTTTCAGATTTTTCAGAACAAAAGTAACAAGAAAGTAATTGAACTGAACGCTATTTGAAAACAACTTTATCTGTCAAGGTGCTAAAATGCAAAATGTGATGGAACGTAGGCTTCTATTTATGTGTAGTAGGGGGAAAAAGGCCTCATGATTATTGTACGAATCAATTTTATTTGTCTGTAGTTTTTATGCATCAGACCCATGCAATAAATATGGATGATGATGTATGTTATTAATCTAGTTTACAGAGCAGTTCAGCATAGTAACTTTCAGTGATCATGCATTTTGGATCTGCACTGATCTCATGATCAGTCATCCCGTATTAGTATCGCTCTCCTACCATTTAGAGTACAAACACTTGAATGAGTTGTTTTCAACCAGGTATCATCTTTCCTCTCACAGAAGAACCAGGCTGGATTCAAGAATGGCCATTCAACCGAGACTGCATTACTGTCAGTCACTGAAGCCCTACAGATTGCAAAAGCTGATTCCAGATCATCAGTTCTTATTCACCTGAATCTGTCTGCTGCCTTTGACACTCTGAATCATTAGATGCTTCTGTCCACCCTCTCATCACTGCACAGGAACTTCACTCCACTGGTTTGAATCCTATCTCACAGGTAGGTCTTTCAGGGTTGCCTGCAGTGGAAAGGTATCCAAAGCATATCAACTTATCACTGGGGTTCCTCAGGGTTCAGTTCTTGGACCCCTCCTCTTCTCCATGTATATCACTGGGACTCATACACATGGTTTCTCTAACCATTGCTATGCTGATGATACACAGCTCTGCGTTTCATTTCAACCAGATGATCCCACCGTAGCTTCACAAATCTCAAGCTGTCTGGCATGGATGAAAGAGCATCACCTGCAGCTCAACCTGGCAAAGACTGAGCTTCTCGTCATCCCAGCCAATCTGTCCTTGCAGCATGACTTCACCATCCAGCTAGGTTAATCAATGATTACCCCATCAAGGTCAGAGAGAAATCTTGGAGTAATCTTTGAGAACCAACTGACCGTATTCCAAAGACAGTTCCTTCATGCAGGATTGCGCAACACAACATCAGGAAGATCACGCCTTTCCTAACTGAGCAAGCAACAAAACTTCTCATCCAGGCCCTGGTCATTTCTAGGCTTTTACTTCACTGCTCTTCTGGCTGAACTTCTACCACAGGCTCAGCACTCTCCTACCTCCACTTGCTTTTATGAGTTTACACCCTTACCAGAAACCCACGATTGGTCAATAAGCGATGGATCATGATACCATCACAGAGAGGCATAAAATCACGGTTCCTTGCTGGTGGAACAATCTTCCAGCCTTCAGCCACAATACAGAATTCAAAACTGAAAACTCATCTCTTCTGTGAGCATTTAAAATTCAATTAAAACAATTCTATGCTTTCACTTCCTTTAATCCTTCCCTTTTCGAGCTTATGCTACTCTAAGCAATGTCTGAATCTCTGTATTTTGAGCAGTTCTTGTGTTTATCTGCCTCTTCACTCATTTGTATGTCACTTTGGATAACAGCATCTGCAAAATGAATAAATGTAAATGTATTTGTGAGGTGCACAGTGAGTTACTCTGTCTTTATGCTTCATAAACTTACTGATGACTAAACGTAATTTAGCATAGTAAGTAGGGATGTTCCCGCAGCAGAATACTATGTTCAGAAAAAAAAAAAAAGTGCATTGTACTAAAGGGATTTGGTGATGGGGGAAAATATGAGATGCGAGGATAAACATATATTTCAATACTTTTGCATTCTCTCACAACTATAGAGTTGTGTAATAATATTGTATATCATTTGTGGGTATCAAGGAGGGGTTTTGAAACCACGAATTCGCAATCACACACTTTCTGTGTATGGCGAATGAAGGTATTGACCACACATTTTACAAGATAATATATTTGTCATTTTCATTTGTCAGGATCGTATCAATTGCAGGATAAAATCTTCCCACATCAGTAATCTCTCCTTACTCGCTTTATGTAATAAGTGAAAACTGATGTGCTGTAATGTGAACCAACCCTTTGCGAATTCGGATTTAGGCTTCAAGCACATCCCTAATTATAAGACTGAGTATGATATACTATAGTTTACCATTTACTAAGGAAAAAAATTGGAATAGCAAAATCAGTGCAATGGGAATTCCCTCACAACATGTGATCAACTAACTATCACTGATCACCCTTAACCCTAATTAGCAGGCTACTCTAATTAATAGGTGACCCTAATTATTGTCAAGTAGATGAAGTCAACAGTGCACAATAAGGAGAGGAGGAGAGCGTGAGAGTGTTTTCAGACAGCGCATCTAAGCTGTTCTGCGTTGTTACTGTAGCACAGTGGACCCATAAGGGAAACCGATAAAGCATATTTCTCCTGCTGATGCATTTGAACAGGGAAACTGCCTGTGAAAATGATGTCCCTGAACTCAATTAAACCAAAATTAAGAGACAAAATTAGCCAATTTTTTACATATTACAACAATTTGCACAGTGTGATTTCTCATTAATTTTTATTAACTGTTTTTGTAATCGTTATATTGCATATTCTGTAGGTATGACATAATCAAGATCATAAGGTCATATTTGATTTCACAGTCGGAAGTGAACATTATCTTGAAAAATTACTCTGAAGACTTGGAAAGTATTGCTTGGCCAGTAGTTGGCAATGCCATTTGTAAATAAACGAATGTAAAGAATATAAAGACGGTCCTTTGAGCTACTTGTCAATTGTTTTTATTTGTAAACATGCACTAAATACACGTTTGCAGCATCTAGTTTTTAAAAGTTGCACTTCTATTAATGTGAGATTAGGTTTCATAGAACAACATGCACAAGACAAGTCTGTGCAATGCATGTTACGTAAAAAAACAACTGCTGGTTACGGTTACATAATTACCAATAGACCTAGACGGATACTGATAGATATGTTCTGTAAAAAGTACATTTTTAATGTAAAGAAGAAAAAAAACGTCTCTATGTTTAGTTGGCTTTTTTATAAGAGGTCTGACCCGAATCATTCACACTCGGAAAGAGTGAAACCCCGTCTCAGAGAACAGAAAGATTAAAGAGTCTGACCCTTCAGGCCTCCATAGACACAGCGCGTGGAGACTGTCACAAATGTATTTGATAAAGGAAACTTACACACACATACTCACACACTTGGGCCGCACAGAGGAGAGAGATTACAGAAGATGCTGTTAAAAAGGAACCCGAGGCCTGTGCTGGCGTTTTTAACCTTGTTTTGGGGAGTGAAGTCTCTGCAGATGACAAACTGGCCCATGGCATCAACAAGATGAAGTGATACTTCCACTGTCATATCAAAAAGAGCAACTTCAGGCCCCGTCACTCTCGGAAAAACAGACAGAGGGAGAGGAGGAGCGTTTTATGCCTGAGGACATTTCCAGATCAGAGATGGTCTTTCGTCCGTGGAGGATCTTTGTGCTGCTCACCTGCTCAGCTGAGACCACATGGATGTCTGTGGACGCCCCGAGGGACATGTTGACATCTCTGATCTCTGGGTCTTGGTCACTGGGAGTCTGTCACTCAGGTGATTTTACGGGTCGGTGCCCATGTCAAAAGACACCGGGAGACTTTTTTATTTTCGAATAGCCCATTTTTTTACTAACAAAGACACGGTTTACATCTGGTATTAAGATGTTTCACAAGTAGAAGAGGGAGACACAAACCCATTTACACCTGATGTTTTAGATCGGAGGCGACGGCAAACTTAAGGAGAGCAGCAGCTTTCGTTTCTGCTCTGACAGCCACAAGACCACGAAATTTAAGGTAGCATGTATCTTCGTCTTTTTTCAGTGTTTACCAAGCTTGAAAACTGATGAAAATAAGTTGACTATTGAAAAGAACAGCTGAACATCATATAACATATAACATATCTGTACAAAATGTGACCGCACAAGTTAGCTTAAAATAACTTACATACTAGTTGTCACACTGTCACATCACAAGGGCTCATTGTTTGTATTCATTCAGTCACATGTTCCTTTGTTTCATTTTAATCACCATGGACATTAATCATCACGGCTGTTAAGTAATTTCTCTTCATCACCGTGTATATTTACTTCTGCCTTCTCAATCTTGTGTTGTTGGTTGTTGTTTGTGTTGGCTACATGTGCGTAGAAATATGGCTGTTGCTATCCTTTCATCTATGTTTGTTTTTCATTAAACTGTTCATCTTCATCATGGTTTTTGTCCATGACAGAACAACCAATCACAAAATTTGGAAATGTATGAATTTGTGGCAGAGATCGCAGCGGCTGCACAGAATAGCTATGATCTGGGGTCTCATTTATAAAGTGTGCGTACGCACAAAACGGGGCTGGAAACGTACGTACGACAGTTTCCACGCAAAAGGTTGTGATCAATAAAAAACAAACTTGATGGGAGAATGTGCAGACCTTAAAGCAAACTTTGAGCAGTGCATTCACACATTCTGGAGACAGAGGGAATTGGCGACACAGATGGTTAATTTTAGTTTATTTTTTGGTGTATGCAATTTTTTACTTTTAAGCGTACGTAAACTTTTAGTAGGGATCCTGTGCACAGTTTATAAATGAGACCCCTGGTCACCATCACTGGTAAATTCTGCCATCTCCTCGTCACATACCACTTGGACAGCGAGAAGTAGATGTACCTGGTCAGGGTGAACATGTCTGGATTGGACTGGAAGGAGCCCATCTTCTGGTGTCTGGAGAGATTGCCTACAGCTTTCCATTGCCAAGGTCATGGGTTCAATCCCAGGGGAAGCAAGAACTGATTCAATGTGTTCCTTCAATGCAATGTAAGTTGCTTTGGATAAAAGCGTCTGCCAAATGCATAAATGTAAAAAAAATTCCCTGGTCCAGTACCGAGAGCCTAACTCACCACCACCTTCAACTGTGGAGACATTGTGACATCCACAGATGGAGAGCTACCACCCCTACCACCCTCTGTGACATGTCAGTCAGAGCCAGAAAAGAGGACAGAGCTGACCCTCGTCCCAGAAGTGGATTTCCAGAATTAGTCTGACCAGTGGAGTGAGCCCACGACACCAGCGACAGATCTGTCGGACAGGGACAACAAGGACCTGAAAAATTAGACACTGCCTCCCACCCGGTAGCATCCATCTGCCCTGAATCATCGCTGTTTCTAGACAACACTGAGAGTTCTGTAACCATCTCAAAATCAGAAGTATTGTCATCTATCTCGACAAGTGCACCTCTTTAACCAGTCCTCCGGCCCTGCCTCTGCTGGATGCCTGCAGTCCGGCTCTATCACAGGGAACGGTGGAAATAAAATTTTGTCGCAGGTCCTCCAGCAGCCTGTGCGAGAGAATGTTGTGGCTCCGCCTCCAGCCTCAGATCCCTACACTCCCTACACACCTTAGTCTGCCGACTTGTCGGTTCTGGCCTGGGTCCTCTGGTGCAACCCTCGACATGGTGGCTCCACCAGGTTTCCTCCTCCTACCGACTCCCCCTTTGTCAGTTGTCGCTCCAACTCTGCCACGGACTTGCGGCATGTCCGCTGTGTGACCCCTACGACTACAGCCAGCTCCTCCTTCCCTTTGGCAACACCTCAGTCCACGATTACAACTGCTTCGCCTCGAGTTCCCATCACCACGTCTTCACCTGGATCTCCTGAGTCAGAGGAATCACTCAGGCCCATCTGCTCTATGTCTTCCAGGACGTCATCAGCTATCATAAACCTAATGCCATGAACCTTGTAAACGTCGATAAATCCAGTGACTAGTTCTTTCTCAGATTCTCTGACTTGGCCATGCTAACCAATGTGAGAGCTATAAATTTACCAGCATAATGATAATACTACGAAAAAATTGCATAGTGAGCCAATAAGATTGGTGTATGAATTTTGAGGCATTTTTGGATACAGTGTGAGTCTGTCAGAGCGCCATCTAAGGCTAAAGGCTCATGACTTCTGAGAAACGCTCTCTGCTAATGAAAAAGGAGGTGGACTGGAAGAGACTCTTATGTCTTGCAGATATAATTCCCTCTCTGAAAATTCCTCTTTTATCTTTATTTCAATAAGCTGTTGAGCTTCTGAGAGTGTTTGAGGGTTTTGAGTGTGCAGTGGCAGGACTGCAGTTGAGTTTAATAAGAACAGTGATCTCTAATGATGCTTTGCTGTGGTTGTGGGTGGTAATGTTAAACACTATGGGGCCCCCTGGTGGAGCCCGTCAAACTGCAGGAGCTCCACCCAAAACCAGCAGTCAGCTGACTAACATGTGCCTGTGATGAAGCCATTCCTGGCTGTGTGTGTGACAAACACTCACATGTTCTGGCCACCATCTGTAGAGCAGAAATGGACCTGGCAGGGATATCACTGCGAGATGACAGACATCAAACCAATTAGAGGATGGATGTAGCGGTCTGGAGTTCTGTAATGCATTAAAATGAATAAAATGATCCATCATTCACAACATAGTCACAATAAAGATAATACAGAATGACCCAGATTCAACCAAACACACCACACCCAATATTGAGTGAGAAACTGTGTGTGTGAGTAAAGCACTCAGACATGGAGAGAGAGAGAGGAAAACACGGAACAGCGAACATTAGTTAAATGTGTCTGACAGGACATTATTAGGAGAGAGGCATTTTTCAGACTGGGACTTGTTCTGGACCAGACTTGAATCATGAGTACAGACATTTGTAGAAAAACAAATGGGAGAACTTTAGCACGGCATCTGTAGAACAGGAAGTCACACCTTCTGGTTAAAAGAGCCAATCACCTTGCTAGTTAACATTTCATCGGGAATGCACATCTGTTTTTTGTATATTTATTTCCAGCCGTTAAGATGGGAATCAGTGCAACTGGGTTTTTTGCGTAGAAAACGATTTTAGCCAAGATGGCCGCCATGTAGACTAATTTACCTTGAAGGTGCAGTAAATGTTGATGCATAAAAACCTGCCCAAATTTCATATAAATGCATATAAATTTCTACATTAAAACAAACTTTGACCCCCCCCCCCCCCCCCCCCTCTCCCCGTCAACAATCGTGAATAGGTCCCCCCGTAAACAATCGAGTATCGCACAACCTTTTGTATTATTTATAACATTACGCATTTTGGGCTGGTAGTTTTTTAAATGGGCGGGTTTTATGCTGTAGTTGGGCTGGAAATCTTCAGTCCAATCTGGCAACACTGTTTGAAGAAAGGCTGTAGAAAGAGAGATGGCTGAGAGACATTACAAAAGAGAAAATATCAAAGGAACATAACTGAAAAAAAAGTATGTTCAGACAAGAGCTTTAGGAAACATGTTAATATTAGAAAAGCTTTCCAGCCCTGTAGAGACGAATCAAGAAAGACTGAAAATGGACAGCGAAGTTCTGTTGTTTGGGCACCATACTTGAGTAATATGGGTTTTGCTGTTTCACAGAACCAAGAAATGCTGATATTGTAATGCTAGCCATAAATACAGGATAGTTTTGAGTGTCATTGCTTGTCTGGAGCAGCTGGAGACTAAAAATAAACTTGTTTCTTTACTCGTGTATGTACTGTATGTCTATTTTCTTTGACTTCCTTGAAATTCATCAGAAATGTCATTGTCCGAAATCACCCACTGCACCTTTGTGACTGTACTTCCTTCACTGCTGTGGTGCCCCCTGCATGCAGCACGTGTCTGAAACCGCTCATCTGATCGCACATCACATGCCGCAGGTCAGTCCGAACACTAAACCACACTTACATGTGATTGAAAGCCAGATTGACATCAAACCCTCAGGACTTGTAGTGTCACGTGTACTCAAAACTGAGTGTTCTGGAAAGGTACTGGGACGTTTAGTTTCAGCGTTGTGAGATCCAAACCCTGCTGAGATGCTGTGAGAGTTGAAATCAGCCTGCTGGAGATAGAGACACCCACACTACATAGAGAGAGAGAGAGACTCTTGCATTAGTGTATACTGAAACAAATCCTGCCAAAAATGTTTATAGAGAAACCAAGACTAAGCAGGGCTGCACTGAATGTCTATATGCATGTGGTATGGTCAGTTGCTCATATTCATTTTGCAGTGTGCAGTACATATCATTTACAGTATCCATTTATTTTATTTTTTGTATGCATGAGACACTTGTATTACTTACTACATCTGCCAAACTATACACACTGCTGAGTTAAACTTGTAACAGTGACCAACATGCACTGCATGGAGTTTTTTGTATCCCACAATGCAATGTACTCACAGTGCTAGTGTACTATTCGTTGAAATATGTATCATTGTATAGTGCACACTCTTTTAAATACTATTCAAAACAATAAACTGTGAGCATATAAACTTACAAACTGTTTTTTGTTAACAAAAGAGAGTCTTTAAAGGCTCCCTGCAGTTTTCTGCCAAAATTGTCAAATAAGTGGGCGTGCAACACAGGTAGTGCAATATTTTTTATACATAGTTATTCTTTTACAGTATTTTTTAGCATTTTTTGGCCAAAGTATTTTAAACCACAATCACAATTT
The DNA here is from genome assembly GCA_037043235.1 of Rhodeus uyekii. Classification (NCBI taxonomy): domain Eukaryota; kingdom Metazoa; phylum Chordata; class Actinopteri; order Cypriniformes; family Acheilognathidae; genus Rhodeus; species Rhodeus uyekii. The sequence goes on from JAWRVZ010000066.1 coordinate 1,252,458, forward strand.
TAATCTGAAAATATGCAGTTAAGATGTATTCCCCAAACCGTGCAGCTCTAATCGGGACAAACTGTTTGTTACTTGCTATTCAGTTATAAATGGTTTAGAAGGAGGGGCATTCTCATTCTAGAGAGATCTGATAAGACAAAAATCTGTATAGGGCAGGATGAGTCATCAATATTTTCTATTCAGTTTTATATTAGCTTATAGATGGCTTCGGAACTAAGACATGACAACTAAAATCCACAGAACTCCAACTTTGTCAGTATGCATTTCTACGGTAGCCATAAAAATACCCTAGTATTCCATTTAAAAAATAGCTATGGTTTGACTATCCTGCCTTGAATGTCCTCCCTCTTCTGATTGGATTTCATATCTCTTAGCCTTCAGCACTAGGCATCTCACTCTCCAGAAAAACCAAATGAAATGCTATTGCAGTGTCTTCATCAGACTCTTTGAGCACATCAGACAGAATAAAATAATGTTAAAGAGCAACCCGTTCACGCTGTGGAACATCAGGCTATCGGGAGGAAATGTCTGGTGTCAGAAATAATCTAATGACTCCAAGTGTGTGCGATGTTGTCACAAGAGCATCTTGGTTTTACAGTGTGTGTGTGTGTGTGTGTGTGTGTGTGTGTGTGTGTGTGTGTGTGTGTGTGTGTGTGTGTGTGTGTGTGTGTGTGTGTGTGTGTGTGTGTGTGTGTGTGTGTGTGTGTGTGTGTGTGTGTGTGTTTATGATAGTGACAGTTATGCATGCCTGAGGGCTTTGTGTGTTTGTTTGTGTGTGTGTGTGTGTGTGTGTGCGTGTGTGTTTGTATGTAATGGTGTGTGAATGCTAGCGGCAAAGAGACAAGTTTAGTGACTCTTAATTAGCCGCTGCATACTTTACATTGTTGACACACAGACAGTGTGTAAAAACTCAAACTGTGTAAAAATCAGTATGTGCATAATTAGAATGCAAAGAGACAATGTAGGTTTATGATCTAGTATTGTCTAGTGAATTGATTAAAATAGCAAGCTAAAATAAGCATTTGGGGCACAATTATTCCCAAATTATTTGTGGTGCGGACAAGAATGATACCTCAAAAAAAAATTGGGGTGAGATGTAGGCTATTCGGTTTTTGAATAATCTAACAATGTAATGTTTTTATGCCTGCCATATGAGATGAAATCTAAAAATCCCATAGACTTTTGACACCACACTTTTTCAATGTATGAAAACCAAACCCCACAAGTAGTGATCTTAAAACAGAATTAAAACCATTTTTATATCTCCATTCATCTTAAAAGCTTCGACTGTTTCTATCCAATAGAGACATTAGCGGTGTACAAACTCCCCAGACGCTGGTTGAACAGACAGAGACAGAAAGCACGTGAGCGAATACAAGAGAGACAGAAAGCACGTGAGCGAATACAAGAGAACGGTTTTCTTGCTTTGCTGGAAGAGACTCCTGTTGTAGAAGTGCAGAAGTCTCTGAAGTACACACACTCACACAGAGAGACTTGGCCTCGGGAGGGAGCAACCCTCTTTCAAAACACACTTTAAGTGCTTTTCAGGGCTGTAGCTGCAAACAGCAATCTGCATCAGTCAAGACCATTTCAGAGCTTCTCTGAGCTTCACAAGTCTGCAGGGACAGACAATAACAATTATTATAACCTTAAATATTCCTTGATAATAGAGAACTTGATTTGTACATTTCCTGAAGGAAATATGAGTGTTGTTTGTTCACGCTTCACTGCTGGGGTGTTCACCCCTGCTGTGCTGTTGCTACAGAGTCCTCCTGTGTGACTTTTAGCATGTTGCTATGCTATTGACAGGTTGTTGTAATGCATAGCTAAAGTGCACAAAGTGGATTCTAGTGTCTCTGCTTGGCTGTAGTACACAAAATGTTGTTTGCATGCTGGTAAGCAGAGCTGAAATTCTACAAATAATTTTTTTGTGTTGCTGTGCTGTTGTCAGGTCGTATAAGTATGCATAGCTAACAAGGCATACTAATATGTGGTTGGCAGGATGCTGCTATGCAGTTTCTAAAGTATTGTTGGTGTTTAGCATGCCATTGCTATGCAGTTCATAGGCAGTTGCACAGAGTAAAGTGCACTAAATGTTTTTCTTAGCATGTTGCTGTGCAGTTGCTAAGGTGTTGTGGGTGCTCAGCAGGGTGTTTCTATGTGTAGCTTAAGTGCTCAAAGTGGATTTTAGTGTTGCAATGCAGGTGCAAGGGTGTTTCCCGGGGTGTTGCTATACGTAGCAAAAGGACACAAAATGTTGAATGCGTGCTGCTATGCTTAAGAGCACCAAATGTTGATTGCCATGATGTTGCCATGCAGTTTTGGTCAAATTGCGTTGTAAAGGGGGTTTTTTTCCTTTTACTGTCAAGCTGTGTGGTTGTTAGGGTGTTTGAGTGGGTGCGTTTATGGTCCACCAAATATTTAAAATAGTGGTTGACAACCTTTTTGATATGAATATTTCAAATGAATTAATGTAGATGGAGAAACTGCTGATCATTTAGAAATAGCACATTTTAATTTCCTTAGCACACAAAAAAACTTTACTTACAAAAAAAGGTTAATACTTCTGGGATAACTCAGATCAAAAATTTAACCTTCAACATAAGGAACAGTAATAGTGATTCTTACCTTAGAAAATACCCCTAATTACCATTAAAGCTGACAGTTGTCAAGGATAGTATGGAAATGGGACCTGAACTGTGATGAGAGCGAGAGAGAGAGAGAGACATAATTAGAGTTTCGCAGTCGATCTCCAGCACTCCTGACGGTGAGAATCTCCTGCAGGCCCGGATTTTCAGCTCTGGATGGTTCTATTTTGGGAGTCGTGTGTCTGTTTGGCCTGGTTCCTGTGGTTCCTGTCGAGCAGATCTTCTGCTCGTGCTGCTATACACGCCATTTCTCTCCCTGACATTCAAATTTATATTCTGCCTGTTTTCCGTCTGACCTGCTTTTCCCATTGGTCTTCGCCAAATGACACTAACTAAATTGAGCTTAAGTAAAACTCACAACGAGGAAATTTGTCGGATGTTGACCCAGCGATGTCTTTAGAGCTGCAAAGTTCTGGATAAATTGAGAATCACAATTTCTTTTGTTTCAAATGGAGATCACGGTTATCCAATGACACTTAACAGACAAGAACAACTTAACAAAATAACACAAAATGTTAACTGCTGCAATTTATTTAAAAATGTTTATTTGAATGGTTTTAAATGGTTCAAAGAATCATAAATACTTCACTTGTTTCATTTCTGGATGAATTAGTATTTTTGAATGAATCTCTTGAATGAATGATTCAATGACAAATACATTTTTAAATCACTTGCCGCCACCTACTGGTGCAACGATGTAATTGATACAATCTTTATTGGATTTGCTTTATTTTGATTGCTTCTGTAGACATTAGTGTTTATAACCAAGCAATAAACACAGTCTTGTCTTGTTGCGTCTGTCTACACACGCGTCTGTATCTTCCAGGTCCTTCACGCTCCCGTCTGTGTCTCTGCCCAATCACTGCCCAAGTCTCGTCAGCTGTTCATAATCCCATGTTAGTCAATGTATACCCTCCTGTGTTCCTATGACTTGGTCTCTTATTCTATCAGCAAAGTGGAGCGTGTGCGATGCGGAGAGGAAGGCGAGGAGAACAGGATCCAAACAAAAAACACTTTATTCAAAATCGAGAACAGAAAACGGCATTTCACAGTCCAAAACTTTAAACACTGGAGAACGGCATCCACACCCACATAACATCCACATAGGAACGTCAACAAGAGATCAAGACATGGGAACACAGGAGGGTATATATTGACTAACACAGGATTATGAACAGCTGACGAGACTTGGGCAGTGATTAGACACAGACGGGAGTGTGCAGGACCTGGAAGATACATAAAGGAACCCGGATGTGACAGACGTGATGAGACAAGACTGTGACAGAATAATTGTCATTTAGGAATAAAACTGTGTTTGTTTGAACTGAGATCGCAATCTTTTAATGATTAATCAATTAATCATGCTGCTCTACTTGTCTTGCATTCTTTCTGATACATAAACTATTCATTAAAACAATGTCTTTGTTCAATATCTGTTAAAAATATTTTCAGAACAATCCATAAAAACACCACTCATGCACCTGAATGGTAGCAGGCAGGTGGTTTGGACACAGTGTGAAGTATTTTTTTTCTTCTCTCTTCAAAATATTTCCAGTTTCATTGAAATGCTATCAAGAGGAAGATTTTAATGTTCAGAGGTTGCTATTTCATTGCAACTCACATGAGTTCGGCTGTACTTCAAAACATCCTATGGGAAATAAAAACAGACAAGAATGAGGTAATAGTTGACATACTGTAAGAATATAAAACATTTTAGACTTTTTAATCGCACATTTTGGTACCTTGTCAAATCTGAGCCCAGTTTGGAAACATTACAATCTCCTAAAAGAAGACGCGTGAAATTACTGGGTTCTTTTTCTCAGAAAAAGTCATTTTATCCCCATTTAATATCTGTGATAATATCTGAAGAAACATTCCAGACATGCATGAGATCTTATTTGTTATGTATCTTCTCATAAAGCCTGAATTATAAGAAGTGCTCAATAGACCAAATCATATGCTGTAATATTAACAGTTTCCTTGAAAAAATGTGAATATTTCGAATTGATTTTCCTTCGAGAGACTGTGAAATGCAGGTTTCACAGCGTCTCGTATTGCTGTGATATTCAGGACACCACACACACACTGAGAAGGCTTCTGTGATGTCTCTCATGCTGCTGGGATTCAAATGGGGAGCTTTATAACTGCAGTACTTTGTGATGACACATTTTCCTCAGATAAAAGTACATTTTCTTTGGTCTGACCTGGAAAAGAATGACCTGGTGCCCTGTCTGCTGTTTTCATGGTCTGCCTCTCGACGTGAATGTCTCTATGCGTGTTCATAGCACCAGTTTGATTTGGTTTGTGTTCAGCGGAGAGCGGTGCGATATTGATGGAATGTCCCCCGTAGCCCAGAAAATTTAATTTCCCCAACAGTCGTACACATCCCACAGTTCTTAGTCCTAACAGAATAACAGCTACCTAGAGCAGTTCTGCTTTTACACACACATCCTGTATTTAAACACTCAATGGTGAAACACATTGGAAAGTGTTGATAAGTGTTGATAATAGCGTTCAATAGCAATGCCCTTGCAATCACATAGAAACCTGCTAAACATCACGAAGCATGTGTCTGAAGCCTAAATCCGAACTCGGTAAGGTACAGAAAATGAATAACGCATTCTCCAGAGCCCCTAAAGAGAACACGGTTAGGGTTTCTGTGATAGTCTATTATATTGTAGTGCATCAGATTTCACTTATCGCGTAAAGAGAGTATTGCCTGCTACAGACTGTGCAATTTCAACAATCCTATAAGATCATTACAAATCACAACATGATCTAATACATGTAAGTAGACTGTATGAAGATGACTCCTATTGAATCGTAGGCTATCACACAAGTATTGAAGAATAAAGCATTATCAGCATGTGCCAGTGGTAAACAAACTGAGCGAGATGAATCGCAGTTTCTCAATTATGAGTTTTATGTGTGCTGAGAAAAAGAGGAGGAAGCTGTGGGGACGATTTGGAAATCCATTGCCGCTTGTATATATATTCTTTTCTTTTTCTTATTTCTTCATATATTCTTTTCTTTTTCTTATTTGAGTAATTTATAATCAAGGTAGTGATTTTTATTAGTTAAAGCCTTTTTTGCTTTTCTGTAGTTTTCCATAGAGTAAGGATGAATATTGTCTGCACGTCTCTCACCATATAGAACATTTTATCAGAATGTTTTGGGAAATCTTTCTGTGGATAGTTGGAGCCTGAGCCGAGAAGCTGTGTATGTGTGTGCGTGTGTGTGTGTGTGTGCGTGTGTTAATATGGTCTGTATTGGTGAGGTGATTAACTGGCACCATAAGGAGATGGAATCACTTGTTGTTCGCGACAAGCCACGTGGAAGATCACTAATCTTTCAACCACGTGATCAATGAAGATATGCTTCAGACTGTCTGCTCTTGTGTGGAAAATTACTAGTTTTGTTTATCTTTCTTTCTTTCTTAGCCAATCAGAATCATTTAACCGTCATCATTGACGTAGTTAGTACCAGGGGCGATTCTAGGATTTTGATTTTAGGGGGGCTCAGCCCCCAATAAGGGTATGATTAAAAAAATATTATTTGACTATTAGGGTAGGGTGGTATGCTAACCTTACTGCAATCCACTATTCCATGATTACATTATGTAAACTGCAATGCATTTATGACAAAGAACTGCACCGATGCAGGTGTAATATCACAGCATTAGCAATCTATCAATAAATGCACGCACACACGACACACACCTTGATGTTCACTCTGCTCGGCGCCCCTGCAGATTGAAAAATGCGCTAAAACCAAGCAGACTCAGATAAGGGGAGGAGCCGAAACTTGACGCAGCTTGCCGCCGTTTCAAATGAGTTTTTTTTAAAGGGGACTGAAGCGATCAAAAATTTATTAATCAAATATATTTTTTAGGGGGGCTGGGCAGAAGTTTAGGGGGGCTGAAGCCCCTCTAAAAAGGGCCTAGTGACGCCCCTGGTTAGTACCCTCTGTTAGAGTATAATTGCTGTAACAATGTTATTGTATTTGGGGCGGCCTATGAACTCCTTGTGAGACCTGAAGCTTCTGCTGATGAAACTGCAAACTAAACTTCACTAAAATGTCTTCTATTGACTGCACTTCTACATATTCTACATACATTGTATTGTAGAATTCTACATATCTGGTCCTTGGGTCTTAACTGTAATTCCCCTACAAAGCAAAAGAGGAGGATGTTGACATGGGCGTTGCTAGGGAAAAGAAGCCAACTTGGCATGCCAATTTTGTCAACAGAGCTTGAGGTAAGTCGTTTTAAGTTTTAGTGCCACGATCAATATTCCATTTCATGTTGCACTTTTATTGGCCAGTCGGTAATGTCGTAGCACCAATCACACTGTGAGATGATCATATTAAATTATCACAGGCTATCTTTGATCGCAAGACTGTGACAACGCCCATCTTTGAATCTCTCTCATTGTACGATGTAGGACCACCGTTTAGGTGCAACGACCACAGAAATCGCCACAATTGGTCATCTTTCACCTGGCATTGCCCAGAATCGTGCAATGTGGTACCGGGCATAAGGAGAGATTCCTGACAGGACATGGAGGGGGATTTGGGGGATCTGGAGGGGGATTTGGTGCACAACAGTGTCATTGAGCTTTCCTGTAGATAAAACAGTAGAGCATGGCGCTTGCAAGGTAATGGGTTTGATTCCCAGGGAAAGCAAGGACTGTGTACCTTGGATAAAGCGTCTGCTAAATGCACAAACGTAAATGTAGCAGTTTTGCACTTTCGGTCCAGTGAGAACCAGGGCTAACGACAGCCTCGGATCTCAACACCAAGCCCAAAATCAAATTGCACTTCCAATGTCAGGACAATAGCCCCACAGTAATACCCTAAAACCAGCAGAATGACGTCACACAACCCACAAGGCCCGGGAAAGCCCCGGAAGAAACCCCGGTTCACAGGCAAGGAATCCAAGAGTTTCACAAGAGGGTGAAAGATTTCCACAGCCATATTTGACAACAGTCCAAGTTGACCAATAGACAGCTGTTTGGTTTGAAAGTCATTTCTGGGCATGCAAAATTTCACTAACCTTTACGGGTGCATGCAGAAAATGAGTAGTTTTCCTAACTAGATTTCAAATCATTGCTTTTTTGTTGTTGTTACCTTAGCAACTATCTTGATCACAGTCTGGAGTCCTTTTTAATGGAGAAACTAAGCATGAAAATAAATATTCAAAGTCTTCTAAACCCAAAGTAGGTTAGTGTGAGGAACAGAGCGTGTCTTCATAATAAATTAATAAAATGCTAAATATTGAGCCTTTAACGGCATACTGTGATTAATTTGTGTAATTTCTACAGTAATGTTTTGGTCTTCTGATCAGAGAGAGCTTTCTAAAAGAGCTAGTTTGCACTGACAATAATGCAAATAACTTCAAATCATCTCTTAATGACTCCAAGGCGCACTCTAAATAAGATGAAACATTCACGTGGCTTCGGTGCACAATAACAGGCCTTCATTTCATTTACAGCTGAAAGTTCATTTGAAAATAGTTATTTGATTAAATGCTCTCTGGCTTCAGCCTGCAGCAACCAAAATCTAAAAGGAAAACCCGAATGGGAAGATTTTATTCAGAAATAAAGATCCTTAAAAGTGGCACATACAAATTGAATGTCAATTCAAGTCTTCACAATTGAGCCATCACAAACCGTAGCACGTGGTTGTGGTTGATATTAGCTCAAAATAGCATGCACGGATGCTTATAGCGCTTCAAAATCCCAGAAATAGTGTTCTGTGGACCTTTGACAAGGTGTTTTCAGTGTACTATGATTCGGAAATCACACCAATTCCAATCTTGAAAGCCATTTAGGATAGATAGTGTGTTCTGAAGTTCAAATTGTTATTCATCCCAGGTCATCCTCATGAAATAAAAACCTCAAGCTACTGCGTTTGTTAAAAGGTCTACAACAATATAATTTTCCGATGATATGAAAAACAGGTCTGATAGGTGATTTGTGATTTGAGCAATGGAGATGGCTAAATCAGGCTTCCTTTTAAAAAAATAACTATTGTCCTTTATTGTACAAAGCTGTGATAGAAAAACTAATCAAGTGATATTACAAGAAATCCTTTGTTCCCCTTTTCAGCTTTGTTACCTAAATTAGAAGTGGGACAGGAAAGATAACACAGTCATCTGTGTGTATCCCCATCATAAACGCAGACTGAAATTATTCAGCTATATTAGTGGACTGTAATTAAAGGGGCAGAAGGGTTTGTTAACCTCGATGTATCAACGAGAGGACAGACTGTAGTAACAGGCTGGAGAGAGGGCTAATTAACTCAAGAGCACATGTGCATCTCGAGATTTGTACAGGGTCATGTATGTTTGTGCGGTCTGTCTATTATATAGTGTAAGTAGTTGTACAGTGCTCTTGAGCCATGGAGTAGTTGACCTGAGGGAGAAAACTGGTGGCAGAAGTGGAGTTTAATGTTCAATGAAACAGTGTAATCATCTTGTGACATATATTAGAGTAAAACAGCTTCACGGACAAGAAAATTGGGGCCGGACTTGGTTCCATGGGGAATTGATTGGATGGTTGTGGTTTGTTTTTGGTGGATCTCACATCAGTGACAGGTTTCTCCGTCCTCACACCTGTAAAAACATCATCAGAGAAGAGAAGAGACGGCGCTGCAAGAGGGAGCAGTTATTTTGATTAAAGATTATGAGGGCACAGATAAATAATTGAAAATAAATACTGCAATATTCTGCAAAAACATTTTACATTACATTTTGCGTTATTAATTGCAGTTTAACGTTTTGGGCAAACTTGTTGCACTGTTTCTTAAAAAGGAAAAGACATTGAGTTATTCTGAGTGCACTCATATGAATGGGCATATCATATCAAAATGAGGAAAAACTAAAGCAGTCTATATGAGAGTGACTGAATGCTCCACTTTCTCTCTGAGGGTAATTTTGGGGGATTCACAAATGACTTTGCAGGAACAGCCATCAATAAAACCTGTGCTGCGAACAAGTTCATTTGTTACGTCGATTTCATGATTGATTTCCACATTGAGCTGATTCGTTTCAAACGTTTGCGCTGTACATTAACTATTCATATTCATAATCTATGTCAGTCACAGTGCTATAAAAAAGCCAGCATTAAAGGAATCGTTCACGCAAAAATGAAAAGTTTTCGTTAATTACTCAATCTCGTGTCGTTCCAAGCCCGTAAGACTTTTATTTATCTTCAGAACACAAATTAAGATATTTGTAATGACATTTTTTGAATATGATTTTTTTTTTATTATATTTTGAAGAATTCCCGTCTTACTTCCTGAACGAACCTATATAGGTTCGTAAAAAATTTGCATAATCTGTTGGCTGTCCGTGAAGGACTACTTTACCCGGCTCTCAAACACTTGCTTTGTGTCATTGAAATGCTGAGAAGACTCACGCTGGAATTGTTACTGTTCGTATCTCTGTGTATAAAGTCCTGAGGAAGATCTGTGGCTGGAGTTCAGGTATATTGTAATGAGCGTTTCATTTCCAATACGTGCTGTAAGTGGTAGACCAATCATAACAGACTGAGCTGAACCAATCGATCACAGATATTACCTGCTAATTCTGATTTTATTCCAGCTTTACCTCACAATTACCAAAACTCTCTTTTCTTTTTAAATAACTCCTGAGTGGATCGCAGGAATCTGCAGATACCAGGCAGGAGTTTAGGGATTTAATGAGCCTATGTTCACTTCCTGCCCTACAAAGGAACCTCCATTAACTGAGAAGATGAAGATATCGGTCCTTTCAGAAACTGAACCTTACAAGAAACATCAATTACACTTATTTTACTTGGTTAGAGTACCTAGTTTTCCCCCCAGAGTGCTCTGCTCTGTGGTGAGTAATGTTCAGCTCTTGTCAAGTCCACTGTGGCTGCTGGCTTCACGCCAGTACAGAAAGCACCCTGGCCGTGAAGCTTGGCAGGGTTTGTCAGAGAAAAGTCCAACCTCGAATTCTAAGATCATTACTGAAAACATCTCCACAGGCACACTCAGTGCCCACATTTGAGGGAGGAGAACCTCATTCCTGAGCTAAAAGGAGAAATTATCTGAAGAAAGTTTTAGAGCAGTGATGTTGCTAATTACCCTGAAGCTAAAGGAAATGATGTGATGATAATCTTGTTTGGATGATGGTGTCACAGGAACACACACAATCTCAAACTACCTTTAACTATCCAGGGAAGTGACGTCAAAGACAGTAGACGGAAAAAAATAAGGGCCTATAAAAAGAAATATAAATACACTATACTGTATTTGTATCCAGTGAAAGCAATAACATTCAAATGGGATTAGAACAATGAGGAAGAGTAAATGACTCAATTGAAATTTTGAGTGAACTAGCTCTTTAGTCTCTCTGGTCTAACGAAATAATGAAGAGGCAGGGTAAATCTAACCGGTTAAATTACTGAAATGTTTACTTGTGGATTTTCCATTGCAGAGTCTCTTGGCACAGGTTTTTTTTTCCCTGACACATCCGTGACCCGGTTTAACTCAGCTGAAAGTGGAATGAAATATTAATGGAATTAAGTGACAATCACAAGCTGGCAGTAATCTCAAGCCATTCGTCAGTGCAGCTATTATGGCTTGCCAAAGGCTTTATTTAAGCATAAAAAAGAACAACACACATGGTCTCCTAATAAACTTCTACATTTATAAACTATATATAAAACTTAACAGCATGCTTATTTGTGTGGCTGTGTTTTTATAAGTATTATCATGTTTGGGTATTATGCATATATATATACATATATATTCTGTATATTCTCACTTCAGCTTTTCCGTTCAACCAAAAAAGCTTTCCAGTAGCTCAAACAGTAGAGCGTGGCACTTGCAACGCCAAGGTCATTGGTTTGATTCCCAGGGAAAGCAAGAACTGATTAGAAGGTCAATGTGCACCTTGAATGCAACGTAAGTCGTTTTGGATAAAAGTGTCTGCCAAATGCACAGAATGTAAAAATGTCAAATGCTCTCTAGAATCTGAAGCCCCAGCCCATACATTATAAAAAGATGCTGAAGCTGTGGACGCTCAATTGTTCTACACGGTGAATGTCACATAGTGCACTATATAGGGGACATTGAACAATTCAGACAGTGTAAATATGCTTTCCATTGGGGTGAAGTCTGGTTTCATGTTAGTGTCACGTGAAATGATAACACAAAGAGGTGTCACGCACTGTGGTGCGATGCGGGAGGATGACGTGGAAGCAGGTTCAAACTGAAATCACGTTTATTAAACAAAACAAAAACACTTTAAGTAAACAAAGCAAAACAGCACACTTGTGCATATTCTTCAAAACCCTGGAGACCATGAGATCATCCACACTCAGGAACATAACATCAAAGATTGACAAAGACATGGGAACACGAGAGGGTCTTTATACAAGAGGAGATAGGGAACACCTGACGAGACTAACAAGGTAAGTGATTGACACCACAGGTGCAGGAAGGGCACAGGAAGACACACAGAAGAGAGTGAAACAACATGACAAGACTGTGAGAGGATCATATGATCAAGCTAGTCGGACCAGAAAACATGTTGGGCCCATTTGAATTCTACACAGAATGCTGTATTTTAAAGAGATTAGGAGAAAAAGTTAGAGATTAGAAGCAAACTCCGGCTTTACCGAGCTCAATGGCTCTGGCCGAGCTGTCATAAACAAAACGCTATTGGCTATTTAAAAAAGGGGGAGGAGCTTTTCAATATTTCCCACCTCGTCTTTCTGTTTCACTGGAAATGATGTCAGCAAATTCAATAATGCTGAGCGCTCAAGGCACTTCAGTGAGACTATAAGATATTTAAGAATAGAAGAAAAAAGACCGCTTTTTGAACTATCCCTTTAAAGCTGGTATATAATTGTAAGCATGTTAAATACAATCAAATGAGAATGAAATATCTGTGGAGTGAAACTGACCTGAACAAAGAATTCCAATCTAAGCTGTATTAATCAGTATTAATGAGCAAATGTAAATGAGATGAGTCTGTTCTGACTGCTAAAGCGTGGGTAATTGTTCCCAAGGGTGTCCTGAAAGTAACATGAATTTTAAATCCTGTCTATTATTGATTATATTTAAAACCCATTTTATTTCAAATGGAGCTAAAACAAATAAAAGGCTGTCAGTCAAACTATGCAGTGCATCTTGTCCCCATCATATATGTCTAAATATTTTAGATAAAATATTAAGCTCCAACTTTTTAAATGTAGAAATCCCCAAAACATTTTATTATAATAAATCTAATGAACACTGAGTGAAAATTCACTATAAATATTAAATCATTTCACTATGTTGCTTAAAGTGGATATATATTTTCATTTTTGTCATGTCTCTGGGTGATAAACTGGAAATTTATTAAGAAATATTTAATTAACAACAACGTTCAAAAGTTCGGGTCGGTAAGATTTTTAAAAGTCTCTTCTGCTCAACAAAGCTTCATTTATTTGATCAAACACAGCAAAATTATGAAATATGACAATTTAAAAGAACTGTTGTCTACTTTATTATATTTTGATACGTAATTTATTCTTATGATGTCAAAGCTGAATTTTCAGCTTCATTACTCCAATCTCCACTGTCACATTCAAAAATCATTCTAATATGCTGATTTGCAGAAACATTTCTTGTTATCAATATCACACTGCATATGCATATGACGTCCTCCAGAGCAAGACATCGATGAATAGTTATACATCATATACAAAGCTGTCCTGTATTTCAACCAGTAGAGCATTGGTGTTTACAGCGCCAAGGTCATGGGTTCAATCCCAGGGAAAGCAAGAACTGATTCAATGTGTTCCTTAAATGCAATGTAACTTGCAATTTATCTTTTTTATTCAAAAGGAAACTGCTCTCATGATTTACTTATCTTTAAATAAATATTTAAATATCTGTGATATTTACAGTAAATGTGCAAATTGGTTTCACAGACAGGGCTTGAATTAAACCAGGATTAGGCCTTAGTTCAATTTGGGCTTTTATAAACATGCCTTCGGAGAAAAAAAACAATTACTGGTGTGCATCTTGACACAAAACAATGACACTGACATATTTTAAGATCTGCTTTCAGTTAAACCAGCTCAAACATGCATTTAAGTCTGAGACTAGCTTAAGCGTTGTCTGACACCAGGAGATGGTCTATTATTTTAGCCGCTAAATAAATGTCATTAAAATGTAAATATTTTAATTGGTATGGAAAGCTTGTAGATTAGAACTAAAATAATTTAATTGAATGGCTCATTTCACAACTTGACCAAAATTATAGTTCCATATGTGCACTGTGTTAAAATCCTGATTCATAGCAAATCGTGAGTTCAAAGTATTTTTGTCAACTAAATGCATAATTTTTTGGGGGAAAAGATTGGGAATGTATTCTGATAATACAGTATAACACCCCACCTTAGAATTCAGTTACAACTCTTCTAAATAATTTACCAACTGAGCAAGCAATTAAGAAATGGCAGAACAATCACAGCAGTGTGTATATGTCTCATTATCCCGATGAAAATAATCGTAATTCTTTGGCCAATTATGTCTTTTCCACATACATTTGTAAATAAAACCACCACGAGTAACCACCATTTTAGATTATGTGGTTGAATAATTTAACCACTTGCAATTCAGCTTTAACATAAAAGTGTTGTGGTAAGCTTGCAGAATTGAACTAAAACCTAAAAGTCCAGAGTAGCTCATTTCACCATCTCATCATGTTTCTAACCATAAAGCGTATTGTGTGTTTTGTAGAAAAAAATGTATATGCATTAATTCATGGATGTCAAAAACAAACATTTATCATTGTGTTTTAATACTACTTTCTGGCAGGCTTTCAACTGAGAACGCAATATGAACTGGCAAAATAATGCCCACTGAAACTTTATTAAGCCACACAGATACATCTATACAAGTTATCAAACTAAACTATTGTAACCCTGACCATCAAAGCAAAACAGAAATATTGTGCAATCCTAACCTGGGCATAAGTTTAAATAGCGATAGAATCTATTTACACTATTTAGCAGTATTTTATTTGCAATAAGTGTAAATAGTTGTTAGATCAGTGGCAGCTACTATTTACACCTCAGTGTTGTGTCACTCTTTGTCTGTCATCTTAGTTTCCCTTTCACAGACTTTTAGTTAGTTTTCACTGGTTCATGATTCCCTTTGTTCCGTTCCCATCTCGTTTGTCATCTTGATTACGAATGATTTGTCATTCTGTTCAGCTGTGTTCACCTTATCATCATCAGTATTCAAGTTCTTGTGTTTTCAGTGTTCATTGTCTGGTTTTGTTTATGCTACGTTTGCCTGTCTACCGATCGTTATACCCGTGGATATAATTAAAGTACTGATTGATTCTGCTTCTTCTTGTTTGTGTTTCTTCCTACAACGTACTGAGACATCTTGTAATTTAAACGGTATGCAATAATGACGTAGTGTAAATAATTATAGTTATAGAAAATTATTAAATGGATATTGTCTTATTGAGACAATGAAGCCGTCGCTACACCTTCACCTAACTCTAACCGATAAACACTTTATTATTAAACACACGTTAGTCACTTTTCAAATGTTTTCTTGATTTTTATTGAAAATAAATGAACTCGCTCTACTCCCTTTTCCAATATCCGATTGGAAAAGGGATTAGAGCAAGTTCGGCAAAAGGCAGATTTGAGTCCGGGTCGAAGTCTTCTGCCAGATGCCTTACCCCTACACTATTAATAACAGTAGCACTATTAATAACCTAGCGTCTTCCATAATTTTGTCTGATCCAATCAGAAATCAGTGGGCAGAGTTAGTGTAAATAGCCTCTGCCAACCAGGAGGGCTATTTGCACTTAGCGTAAATAAATGGTGTCCCGGATTGTTTCGGAGGTGTCACGGTCCTGTCTTGTCATTGTTCCCTTCCAGGTCCCTTTATGTATCTTCCAGGTCCTTCACGCTCCCGTCTATCTATCACTTACCTAAAGTCCTGTCAGCTGTTTCCTATTTTCCTCATGTGTATTTATACCCTCCTGTGTTCCCTTGTCTTTGTCAGTCGTTAACGTTGCTTATGTGTTGTTTAGCCGTGTGTGTGGACTCTTTGCTTTGATCCTTCCGTATTGGCACTAAACGAGTGCCATTTTCACTTCTAGTTCAAGTCTACTGTTTTTTTGTTGTAAATAAAGCTGAGTATCTGCAGTTTCGTTTCTTCGAGCTCTCCTTCTCCGCATCACTCACGAGGATTATTTATTTGTTCTGAGCCTTTTGTTTTGTAGTGTAATGGAGAGGTCGAAAATAAACTGTTGCTGAAGCAGCCAAAAGCATTGACATCATATCCAATGACATTAACCAATCACAACAGTTGCCGTTTACAGGCACATCTTAAAGGAGCCCCGCCTAAAAAATGGAACGTATTAAAATAATAAAACAAAATCCATGTTTTGACCCCCTTAAAAAGGTACTGTATATAAGGAACTCCCCGTTAAACACATGACCCACATCCTTTTTAGTTTTGGATTAGACTCAAATGTTATCAGACATGTTGGTTCAGCAACCCCTCAGTGTAATAACCTGTTTCCCCTCGGCCTCAGGCCGTCCCATCCACCGCACCTGATCATACCTGTACCTGATCATTTCCTGATTAGCCTGTCACCGCTGTGCTTTGTGGCCCTTAAAGCCTGTATATTCTCTGCGGCTGCTCCGACACAGGTTGACATTTCCCTCCGTAGATAAGTGTTTTTCCTCCAGGCCTCAGCGGGGGATATCAGGGGCGAGACGAGACGCTGTAATGATCGCCGGTAAACAAACAGCTGCTCTCGTGCACTGGAGGAATACCAAAGTAAAATTGAGGTTAAACTTAGTTTCTAGAACAAATTACAAACACATTTACATTAGAAAGTGCGGTTTGTATTGGTATTTCAGCCGGTTCAAACTGGTCTAACCCAGCAGGGTTGTTTATGGTACCGGTTGTACGTGCGTTTCGTGTGTCTGACTGCATCGAGCAAACAAAGATATCAGCTATTGTGCTTGGATCCATCCCCAGAGAAGGAAGGAAAAGTAAATTTGTTCTTATTTAACTGGAGCTGTCCGTTCAGTTCCGCCTCAGTGGGTTAAACCCAGCGGAAAGTCCTCAGGGAATCTGTTGCCGCCCTCCCGCATTCGCCTTTACGTACCTCGCTTCCCCTCTCTCGCATTATTCATAATTTAATCTCACATTCCCTGTGTAAATACAGCCCGGGCCTTTTCGTCCGTCTCTTCCTGTCAGCAAATACATCGCTTCAGTGACATGAAAAAATCCTGTCGGCTGGAATTTTAAAAATCATAATATTATAATTTAATCTAAACACCTTTGAACTGCTCTTCACTCTTCATTAATATGTTATAGTCCGGCCCAGACGGAAACTGCAGACTTTTCTCGCAATTTCTGCGCCGACAAATGGCGAAAGGGAAGGAAATATGATCAAATGTGTTAATCGGGTGTCTGCAGATTAGTAAAGAGCATTAAAATGCCTTGGAATCACTTTTTTTAAGGTTCACAAATTCACAATCACAAATGTAAGGCCATAAAAAGTCTGAAATATCTTAAGTAGCACAAAATAAAACGAACCTAGTTTACTGAGGTCTTAAATAACACTTTTATTATGGCAGTTTCACGCAGCTGAGTTAAGAGGGCTCTTAGATAAAGATGCAGCTCTACGAGTAAGTGAAGTGCCATCAGAGACACCTTAAAATTTGTCATTGTCAATCAGGTTGTTTTTTTATTGACTGCACATGAAAATTAAGAATCAACTTTTGAGCTGGAAATATATTGTACTGCATTAAAGCGTGTAAACATATTTTCACGCATATACAATGATTCTGATTCTGTAGTGCTGTTGCAATGTTAATATGGCCATAAACTGCATTTTTATATAGATTTATATGGTAACCATCGCACCAAAGAATAAACAAAGAAATACATTAATAAAATCACCTTTTTAAGCCTTCATAAAATATTATCCATCACTAAAAATATCAGAATATTTTTCTTTATCTCACAGCCCTAATAACCATTCATATCCAACATGTTAAAACTTAACACTATTTAATTAATAAATACTATTATATTACTATTTTTATCGATTTCATTTCTAAATTAGTCTTTTAAAATTTGCATTAAAAACATTTGATCTTATTTTCATTCTTCCTGGTAGTTGAAAGCATATTCTTTAAGCATCAAAGGCTATATTCATCAATAAAATAAATTTAATAAAAAATAAAATAAAACAATATACAGTTACACTTCTGAAAGTATTACAAAAATCAAATAAATAGAACCTTTCGATATTTAATATTGCATATACATTTTAAAATTGTGTGAAACCTATTAATTGTGTGAAATCTATTAATTAAATATCAGCAATCTATTGAAATTATGAATTTTATTCAGCATGGGGGCATTTTGTCTGGACAAAAGTAAAAGTAAAAGCATTTATAATTTATAATATAAGTGAGAATCTTGGTGAGCAAAAGAGTTGTATGTTGCTACTATAAAAAACACATTTATTACCTATGAAACTCATTTAAACTTCTTATGAAATGTATGACAAAAATGTGTCTCTTTACATGTTAACTCGAACTCTACCTTTAAAACTAACCCTGAGGATTTGTCACATGGATTACTTCCTTGAAGTGGCCATCTCATGTCCCCTTTTGCTAATGGGCCCTGTGAAGGGATTCAGGTGAAGTGCCCTTTAAGTGCTCCAAAATACCATTTGGAATTCACTTGAAATGTCGCTCATATACTATTTCACTTGTGTAATGTGACATTTCTGATTGAAAAGTGTAGGATGTGCTGGGATTGTATCTCTTGGGAATTTATTGGATTGTGAAAAGTGAGCATTACACACCAGAATGAAGGCGGGTGGTTCCATCACGTTCTGAAAGGCGCCCTCTGGTGTTCTGGAGGTGATGTCGGCGCAGGCAGGAAATGGCAGTGTGATCCTGTAAAGAATAGTTTCAGACAGGTGGACGCTGGTGTAATGAAGCTTAACGGCCAGCCATGACCCAGTGACCTGCGACCTCATGCTGTGAGCGACTGATTGATTGATGGATGGATGGATGAAGACACACAGCGATACTTCTGTTAATGCTGCCGGCTGACCGCTGTGTGCATCTGACCCCTCATAGCCCTCACCTACGGACGAGACAGATGAGCTAGTCTGATGTTCACACACACACACACACACACACACACACACACACACACACACACACACACACACACACACACACACACACACACACACAGAGGCTTTAGATGTTGAGATCTGAATGAGATTCCCCAGTTGATAAATATAGCATTCCTGAAGTGCGTTCCTTCAGTTTCAGGCTTGGTTTAGACGTACACAGCCTAGGAAGTCACACATATGAGAAGAAAAAAGAGACCCGCAAATCTGTGGCCACAGTTTTGCAATTCCCCTCAGTTTATAAACTGTACTCACATATTCTTAAATTGTTCCTGAGG
This sequence comes from Rhodeus uyekii, assembly GCA_037043235.1. NCBI lineage: Eukaryota > Metazoa > Chordata > Actinopteri > Cypriniformes > Acheilognathidae > Rhodeus > Rhodeus uyekii. The sequence goes on from JAWRVZ010000066.1 coordinate 1,271,603, forward strand.
GGAGTTATGAAACTGTGTGCACGGATTTGCAGGTCTTGTTTTTTTTCTCTCTCCTGTGGGTAATTTCCCGGACTGGTGTCTTTCTGCTGCGTATCTCTTTTCACATTGAAACGTGTGTGATACTTTAAGTGTGATAAATTTGTGCCATCACAGTTTACTGCAGATTTAAACAGCACTACATATGTAAAACTGTGAGAGCTTGCACCTCTGGGAGTGTAAGGAAAAGGATATAGAATAAGTTGTTTACTGAACTATTTTACTTGACTGCCAATTGAAAAATTAAGAGAGATTTATATTATATTACGGATATATATTATATTGGTAGCACTTTACAGTATGGTTTCATTTGTTAACGTTAGTTCATGCATTAACGAAGATGATCTAATCATGAGAAATGCATTTGTTACTCTATATTTGAATCTTTGTTCATGTTAAAAAATAAAACTTTTGATTTTAATGCTGTATTAGTAAATGTTGAAATTAACATGAACAAAAACTAAGATTAACGCATTATTAATGTTACCCAATGTAGTCAACTAATGTTAACTAATGAACCCTTATTGTAAAATGTTACCATATATTTGAATATAATATATATAAAAATTCACGCTCATAAAATATATAAATACAAAAACTATTAAAATATAAAAGATAACTATAATTAAATATAATACAAAATAAATAACATACATTAAATAAAATATACTAATTAAATCTTATTATAAATATTAATAAATAATATTATTTCTATATGCACACCCAGCTATTGTGTCATATTCAAAACATTATTGTATGGATGTGTATAAGGCCATTGTTAATCCTCAAGCATAAATATATACCATAAACAACTTTAAATAACACTTTTTGCAGCATTACATCAGTGAGAAGTCTATTTTATAATTATATATAATTATAAAATGTTTAATTATGATTGTGTTTTATAATTTAATATTACTGTTGAAGCCACAAAGGTCCTGCTATTAGTGCATTTGTGTCATTTGATGTATTTTAAAGTATAATTTACATAACAACAATATGAAAATGTATGAAAATAATAATAATAGTGTGTGTGTGTGTGTGTGTGTATTCTTTATATTATGGGGACCCACTAATATAGCAGTATACCAGTAACTTTTGTCTTTCTGGGGACATTTTTTGGTCCCCGTGAGAAACTAAAATAAAATAACTAGATTTAAATAAATAGGTTTAGGGGTAAGATTACTGTAAAGTATAGAATATACAGTTTGTACCAGTATAAAACTCCTGTCTATGGAAAGTCCACATAAAACGTGTGTGTGTGTGTGAGAGAGAGAGAGACTGATAAGTTCATTTATTTATTTATTTGGACAGTAGTCATTTAAACCCATTCACCATGTCAGGATTTATTTAGCAGTAATGACCAGCTGGCTGGAATCAAACTTTAAAGTCAAACAGACGCGTTTCAGAAAACTTCTTCAGATCTCTGACATCAGTTCATTCTAGATCTGATTATGAATACCTGGCAGCACAGGTTCACTCTCGTCTGCTGTATGAAGCACTGAAACCAAACACTGTGTCTTAATTAAGCAAAAGAGATCACAGCCCACAGAATGACATCAAAGACTCCCAACTTCCTTTCATTTGAGCCGGAGCGATGAGAATGGACACGTGTCTCTGTCGGCCTGCTGTCTATCTGTCTAACATAAAGAAAAGTCCACTCGAGCAGAGGACACGCGGATTTACTCAGCTAACAGGTGAACGCTGCCAAACGGCTCCTGACAGACGTCCTGTTTAATGTCCGAGCATCAAAGCAGAAACTCCCCGATGGACGGGCACACCGGTTCTTCCCGGGTAGCCAGAAACATCAGAGGATCTAAACAGGATGGGGTTCGATCGCTGGGTCTGAGCACAAGTTTGATTTCACCCTCCACCTGTTAGCAAGAGTGCGCATCACATCTGTTTAGCTAGAGTCCCAAACCTGAATGACTTTCTCTCTTCTGTGAAACATTAAAAATTGAACTACCTATGAAAGTCAAAGTTGTTTTGTTGTTTTAAAATTAAAGATTCAAATTATTATTTTCAATTAGCCCATCATTAAGCTCTACCCTCATTTGGTTTCTGTTGCTAACTCAGAAAAGGTTTACTGAAAATCTTATATAAAATTAACAAAATATTGCTGTTATTCTTATATGGGCTGGAATGAATAGGGACATTCCAAATAATTTGTATCTGTTTTTCTTGAAAATAAATGGTTTAATCACATAGTAACATGATTCAATGATGACTATCCAAACCCACAGTTGTTTCCTTGACTTGCATACAAGAAACGAAAAAGAAAAGCTTGAAAACTAGCAAAGAAAATGGCAGATGGTTTCAAGAGGAGAGGTCAGGAATCTTTCTTAAAGTGGGGTTTAGTAAAAAAGAGATATTTTAACTTTTTCTGAGACCTTCAGGACACATTTATGTTTATTTTTCATTAACAGTCAAACAGAGACATCAGCTAACGCGTTTCTTAAGGAACATCCAGTACCTGATTCCCATTCAAATCCACTTTATCAGGGTCCTCCAATGGATAAACCTCCAAAACTCCCGTCTTCGTATCTAAAAAACACATGAATAAGTGAACAGACATGCTTATGTTTGTAGAATGTAGGATTTTCTTATCATCCTGTGGAAGTATCCAACGCCTGACCTTTTCCCGGAGGAAAAAACAAACACAACCGCAGGTCCCTGAGGTCCATCTGTTTGGGGTCTCAATCACTTGATCACACACACACACACACACACACACACACACACACACAAGTATTTTCAGCGAGTAACTGTTGTCACGGGCGATTACAACCTCCAGCCGAGAGAACCGTCTCACAAGCAGCGAAGCAAATGTCAGCGACCTTCACAATGACAATAACCACCATTAAAAATAAATTAAAATGAGTGTTCCTAGAGTCTCGAGATGCTGAATATATCAGCAGGCAGAATCACGAATTCCCCTGCCGTTTTGAAACCACATCAGCCAAGGACGCTGAACAATAGCCAGACGAGGCTTTCAAACTGCATTTTCTTCCAAATCTCTACTTCCCAGTGGAAAAGCAGAATGCTGTTTTTTCCGTTCAGAGAAAAGAGCAACGCAGTCTAACAAATATTAACGCTGTCAGACGCTGATTTGGCCCTGCGCACCGTGAGCTAGACTTAGTTGGCTGCTTGTCTCGTGTTGATAACAATGCAAGTAGTTCACATAACGATGAGGATGAAGATGGAAACGTTCAGTACGGTTCTAACGATATGATTGAAGATTTGTCAGCGATAGTAGCTCAAACGGTAGAGCATGGTAATTTCAACGCTAAGGTCATGGGTTTGATTCCCAGGGAAAGAACGAACTTATTATAATGTTTTTATCCATAATAACAATGACAGCCAATCAGAATCCATCCTGCTGTAAAAGCTCGAGGATTTAAAGCGGCAGACAAGCATGCGTTTAGAATAAACAGAACGATATCGTCCACTGGTGTGCAGACTAACATAGTTTCCCCTCTCCAACTGTTTTGTTATTGTTAACTTAACTAAAGCCATTTAAAAAATAAAGCTGAAATGAAAAAGTCTGAGACAAAAAAAACACTGTCCACCATGTTGCCACTGACCTTTGACCTGGATTTACAGACAACAGCTGCGAAATAATTGGTGATGGTTATTGCTAAACAAGTACTACTTAACCCACGAAGAACCGCTCTCTTGATCTCTACGGTACACTTGACATTTTTTTTCCTGGCTTTTCAATCTAATGGCTCTTTGGCATTGTGGGGTAGCAAAGTTGCACACTTCAGTACATCACTGCTGTCTGCATACTGTGTAGCAGGAAAGTGACTTAACAGACAGCATTTTGTGTATGAAGAAACCGTAATGTCACATCTAATGGTCTAGAACAAATTCAAGTGAGCTTTAGAAATAACTACCGTATTTTTCGCACCATAAGGCACACTGGATTATAAGGTGCACGGTCGATTTTTGAGAAAATTTAAGTCTTTGGGTGCGCCTTATAGTGCAGAAAATACGATAAGTTAATATACAAAGACTTTGATGCTTATTTCTCTGTAGAAATGGAACCGTGAAAACGTCACATCTCTGTCTACTTCCTGTTTCCTCCTGTGATCTCCCAGTGTTTTTCCATCCACCTGTCTTGTAATCAATCACCTCGTTAGTCTTGTTAGCTGTGTCTTGTTCCTTGTGTGTATAAACCCTGTGTTTCCCTCTGTCTTGGTCTGATCTTGTCGCTTGCACGTCGTGTTCAGTCTGCGGCTTATCCTATTTTTTTCTATTTGAGCGTTTTGCACGATACATGCTATTTTGGTTGTGGTGTTTTTAATTATTTTTTTAGTTCCGTTATTAAAATTCTATTCAAGTTCATTCCTGTGCTTTTCATCCTGCTCTATATACAACCCCGACAACATGAGCATCTATGAATTGATTTCACCGTAGAATCACACAGGATAGTGAAAAATCAAAAGCAGCAAAGTCTAATAAACTAGGCTAAATATAATAAACTGTAATTAGATTTGCGCATTAAGCTGTATTTTAAAAACAATTAGCTGATGGGGTAAGAAAAATAGACTAATTAAAAATTATTCGCAATATATTTATTGAAAATGTATTGTTTCATAGATGTTGGACATCAAGACAAAAATAAACAATACATTTTTTTGCAGTATTTTTAACATTAATGTTAGTCTAAACAGCACATATGCGTTCCTGTGTTATGTGACAAAAAAGAGAGGAAAACAAACAAGCAGCCAAATGAAATACATGGAGACATAAATCTGAACTTCATTAAACCTAGATATTACTGACAGAGACTAGGGACTCTCGCATATTATAATGAGTTGTTTTCCCAGTCTGTGAAAGTAAATCAGTAAATGATCTCAACACATTGCTGTGACACTTCTTCTCTTAATCTGACTTTTAACAGTGTTAGTATGTACATACGTGAACGTTCAAATCGTTTTAGCTTATCTTTTAGAACCGCATCACTGATAATAGATGGCTTTCTCATTTAGATTTTTTTATGGATCTCCATAGGGGCCATTCACACAGAATTCATTTTTGTAGTAATAAGTGAGATGTAGGTCAGTGCAAGGTCTAAAGACGTGTTTTTTTTTAAGTTTCATTTATTTTAACTACATGCGTGATGCTCGTCTAGCAAGTTTACATTGAAAAAACAAAAACATTGAAAGCATTCTGTGTGAACCAACACTTAAACTACCTGAACAAACAAACAGCAACTAAAAGGAATCTTTCAAATGCTACATATGAGAAGAAAATACATTCTACATCACTCTTTCGGCTGATGATGACTGACGGAAAAGCGCACAAGACATAGCCTTTCTAACAATTGCTAAGGAGTAAAAATATGAAAATGTATGAATATTTCCACCAATTCCCCGAAATGTAAAGCAGTCAAGAATGTGTTGAATGCCAGCATTTTTTTAAGTTACATGTTATGCTATGCTAATGTGAAAACAACTGAGCTACTGAAAATGTTGTTTAGCTATTAGCATCACTACGCTTAGTTAATTGGCAATATAACAATACAGTAATTTCATATCCAGACGAATATAATTCTCTTTCACCAGAGCGTAACTCTCCTCTGCTGCTCGGCAATACCACGCTTGTCATGCCAATGTTTTGTTGCTGTTTTTTGATCATCAAAGAATCTGGTTCTGGTTTACCAGAATAAAGTGAAAGAGAAAAAGACAGCCTTTCATGATATGTATGTGTCTGGAAGTTTAATGCGCTAACACAGGCACACTGGAGTTAAATGTTACACCAGAAGAACTTCAGACGGATAATCTTCTGGATAAGAACGTGTGGATGTTTATCTGTCATTCTGTTTGAATAAATCAAGATCTTCATCCTGTGTTAAAAAGGAGTTTGACCAAATTATCACAGTTGATTTATAGCAAATCCCAATAAAGTTGTTTTGCTGAAAAATATTTAAAAAAAAATATTGTTTATATTTTAAATAATGCAGTATTTTGTGTGGTGAATTGGGTGATAATGCCTATTTTAGAACAGTCCGGTGAATTATTATAAGTTATATATTTAGTTATAATTATATTATTATAAATCAAATTATTATTTTATTTATAAATTAAAGGTTGTTATTTCTTATTTTTTAATTGATAGACGCAAACAAAAATATAAATCTCTGACAGTGGTGCAAAAACAGCTTCATTATTATAATATAATATAACATAATATAATATAATATAATATAATATAATATAATATAATATAATATAATATAATATAATATAATATAATATAATATAATATAATATAATATAAAAACATAATTTAACATTCTAATAATACATGTCAATAACAATGTTAATTAAATATTATTCTTATTGTTAATGTTTGGGACGCATTATGCTCCTCAAAACTTTTACATCATTCAATAAAAACCATACCATAAACCATAAATATAAAACCATAAATATTTATCACAACATTTGTACCTGCTGATTAATTTCTTCCATTATTGATTATAACATAATTAATAATTATTAAAATAATTTATAGAAAATCTATAAATATTAATAATTTTAATATTACTGTTTTTGAATATTAATACAATAAAATTAATAAATATGTACATTAATAGTAATTTAATATAAATTGAATTAATCATATAAATTATTAACAATATAAATTTATTTAATATTGTATAATAATGTGTTTAATATTATGTATAAATTTATCTAAAAGATTAATATACATTTTTTCATATTAATAACACCAATAAGTTCTTTCTTGTCTTGAGTCGTTTGGGATGCATCTTGCTCGGTCTTTTCACATTAGTTGTTTCTTGTTACTTGTTTCTTTGTCACTTGAATATATTTACCACAGTATAAACGGTATCACGAAATCAGTAGCACTGACTCATTCCTACGGTCGCATTATATAATGTCATATCGGCCAGTGCTGATGCTAATTGCAATTTTTGAGTCATGATTTGGGTCTGACAGTAAACTACCCTCATCTCTGACGAGTGGCGGCTCTAAAACTGGCCGCTGATTTTGTAACGTGGTCGAGCGACTCCACCCACGGGTTGACCAGATGATTGTGCCAGCCCAAACCTGCTCCATCTGCTCCCAGAATACCGTCCTTCTCTGCTGAACATACGCCAAGTGACTCACATTGGAGGCGTTTCTGCTTCTGCAGTGTTTTTCTGCAACGTAACCTGATGGCATCCGTTGATGTCAGCACGTTAACATCACACATGCACAGAGAGTCTGCTCCCGGTCTGTTTGTTTTTGGTTTACGCTTCTATCCCAGTAGCCGACGGGAAGGGTCATATGGTTTAAATGTTCCTGCTGACATTATTCACCAGCTGTCTGAATCACAAGCCTGTCAGCACCAAAGCAAAGAAGCACTGCAACCTTTCAACACACATCAGACTGTGTTTACATGTGTGTGTGCTTTTAAACACTGACAGTTAAATGCAGCACTCTCATCTCTGTAATGCTGGTGTCTTGTCCAAACACAAACCATTGTCTCTGGATTTGGCTGCGGTTTTCTGGTAATCACAGGTACTCTCTGTTTCGTCTTTTGCGTTGACACTGAAGCACTTCTCATGCACGGAGGTGTGAATTCATAACTGCAAGGCTCGTTGTAGGAAGAGGTGGTTTAGTGAGCACAATCTGTCTCCTGTTGGTTTTGTGTGTTGTTTTTGTGCGTGTGAAATTGCTGATGATGGTTTAAATCTAGAAAACCCAGCGGCAAACATCTGTTTGAGTTCTACACAAGAAAGCAAAGAACAGCAACATCACAGAACGAGATGTCTTATCCTCATTCTGCATAGCTTCACAAGCACATTTGGGAAGCTGATGAAACTAAGAACTAAGCTACATGCTAACGGTATCATATGAGAACATTGTCATCATGACATCAAATTTGATCTTATTTATTTTTTTAGGTTGCAGCAGCCTGGCATGTAACTGTGTGCCCACTTATAATAAAATGTCCAATTTAAAAGTCCTACTCCATATTTCACATGGAAAATATGTCAGATTACTGCTGATTTGGGAATTTTGAGTTTAACATACAATTTACATTAAATAAAATTGACCATATTTACTTCTAGATTATTATTCTTGCACACTATTTAAGGGGGTAAATGGTCTTTAAAATCTTAAAATATGATAAGTATAAATAGTAAAACTTTTGTCAATAAAATATTTGTGTTATATGTTGAAACTATTTAGTCAACTTTTCATTTCATGTATACATAAAGAAACAGAAGGGGAGGAAAATGGACGGATGGACACATAGATAGATAGATAGATAGATAGATAGATAGATAGATAGATAGATAGATAGATAGATAGATAGATAGATAGACGGACGGACGGACAGACAGACAGACAGACAGACAGACAGACAGACAGACAAGTACATGAATTAATGGATGGATGAATGGATGGATGGAAGGACGGACGGACAGATGGACAGACAGACAGACGGACGGACAGACAGGTACATGAATGAATGGATGGATGGATGGATGGATGGATGGATGAATGAATGGATGGATGGACGGACGGATGGATGGACGGACGGACAGACAGACAGACAGACAGAAAGATAGATAGATAGATAGATAGATAGATAGATAGATAGATAGATAGATAGATAGATAGATAGATAGATAGATAGATAGATAGATAGATGTTCCCAGTTCCCAATTCCCAATCAATAAGGCCTGCCGTCCCTTTTTAAATATAATATTACGCAAATAAAATGGGTTGTGAACGTCTTTTTATGGAAATAAGGGCTTGATCCATTAGTTTAATTAGATTGTGAAAAGTGGGCTATGATATTATTTGTAAAATGTATTTTTCCCCATCCACACAGCAGCCTTGGTTACATCAGCTGAGAAAATTATGAAGATTTACAAAAATAATTTGCACTAATGAATCATGAACAATAAGGCCACAGGCATTCGTTAAGAAAGTAAATCGGGTCAGTTTTAATTTCACATTGACTTTAAGGCATGAAATGGCTGTTCTGGATGCATTAGATGCTTTAAACCTCATGTGATTCAATCATTAGAGCTCTTCCTGTCACCACAGCTGCACACGACACATTTAAATGCATTACGCTGAGAAATCATCTCCGGATGCGGAGCCAGACAGTTTGAACGATTGTGGTTCTGTGTTATTTTGAAGGGGAAGATCGTAGCAGGTAAAAATGCTTCTTGTGTTTCTCATTAGATGCGAGAGGCAGCAGCTTTTCTCCCCCGTGACCAGTCGGCTGCCTGTAGCACAAGTTTATTTAATAATGCACAGAGCGTAAATGCATTTCCTTCACATTTCACAGCAGATTTACAGTTCGATATTCTTAGAAATCTCATCTCATTACATTATAAAACATCTGTGTTTTATAGCAGAAGGCATGCGGAGAGAAAACACACTCAGATTGATAACAGGTGTAGCCAACTATTGTTTCATGTGAAGCTCTTAAAGATATAGTTCACCCAAAAAGAACAATTCTCTAATTTATTGCTCACCCACATGTCGTTTCAAACCTGTAAGACTTTCGTTCATCTTCGGAACACAAATGAAGATCTTTTTGATGAAATCTGAGACATTTCTGTCCCTCCGTTGACCGATACACAACTACCACTTTGATGCCTCAAAAAGTCCATAAAGGGATCATAAACCATATGAATTGAGTTGTTTAATCCACATTTTCTGAAGACTTGAACGTTTTAAATAATGAACAGATTGATTTTAGGCTGACGGTCGAAGATGAACGGGTTTGGAAAAATATGACAGAATTTTTTTGGGGTGAACTGTCCCTTTAAATCATTTTAATGGATCGGTGAAGTTTAGAGTTGAGATTTTTCAATGCAATGTTGCAGTGTTTATTATAAATAATTTATCTGTGTACACAATTATTTTAATAAAATTAATGTGCCCTCATCAAAAAACCTTTGCTCTCATTTGCAGCTACATATTTTTCTTATCGGCACGGGGGCGAGGCAACATGTCATTCAAATGAGTTCGACCAATAGCAAATCACTGTCCAACAGGACAAAATCAAGTCCCGCCCTACAGTTTTTAAGAAGCTGTTTACACGTCACAATGGTTTCATGCAGGCTTTAACTTGTGAGTCAAACAACAATGATGTGCAAAAAAAAAAATGTAATCATGAATAAATCATATCAGCCTAATTTGGTTTCTACCATGAGCAGGTTGTGGGATCTGTCTTCATCCTGAAAGACCATGAACAAAATGAAGGTACAAGAAAATGTGTTTATGCCAAAAAATAATACACTTTTTCAGGGAATTATAGGTCTCTGAGAGCATGAAACAATCAAATATTGTTCCTGAATATTGAACATGCCCTTAAACGTGAAGTACCACAATTGTGAAGTAATGGTCCATTGAAATTGAGCAGATATTCCTGCTATCAAGGTCATGGCCTGCTATTATTCGTTTTCTACAATATGATTTTTCTATAGATGATACAAAAAAAAAAAAAGTACAGTAAATGCATAGTGTTTAAAGTATTTTTGTATTTGCATTTTATAAATATTTTAATATGCATTTTATAGACATGATACAGTAATCCCTCACCACTTAGCTGTTTCGCGGCCTCAGTGCATCGCAAATTTTTTTTAAATATTCATCGAAAAATAAAGATTCAAAAATACCGCCATATCAGCAGCCGTAATGCGGAAAGCAGAGTTGTTTCATCGTGATGCAAGAGAAACAGTTTCCCAGGATGCCAGATAAAGAGAGAAACTCTCTCAGAGGCTTTGTACACGCCCACGGCACTCAGACAAGACACGTGATTGGTCGATCTCGCGTTGGGAACTAATGAGAGCACGAGCAGAGTGGGAGCCTCTTTGCCTCTCTCAGAAGCAAATGTTGACGATCCAGCGCCGATATATAATTAGATTTAATTAAAATATATTTAAAGTGTAAATATAGATATTTTAAACATCCTGGTACCTACACACACATATACGTAAATTCCTAGGGGGGGCAATCCTACTTCGCTGATTTTCACCTATCGCGGGGGTTCCGGTCCACATTAACCGCGATAAACGAGGGATCACTGTATATATATATATATATATATATATATATATATAGTGTGTGTGTGTGTGTGCATTTACACCATTTACAATTGGTATTTTATAAATATTTTTAACAAAATGTATTTTAACAAAACCTTAAAAGAACACATTTTGCATTACAAAATGATATATATGTATATATATATATATATGTGTGTGTGTGTGTGTGTGTGTGTGTGTGTGTGTGTGTGTGTGTGTGTGTGTGTGTGTGTGTGTGTGTGTGTGTGTGTGTGTGTGTGTGTGTGTGTGTGTGTGTGTGCTCTTTTAAGGTTAGGTTATATTGATTATAATTCGCTTAATTTAAACACTGGAAATCTATGTTTTGCCCACATTTAGCTACGCAAACGTGTGTGAGGATCTGAATGTTCTAGTATCGGTGTGTCTTCATCAGGTTTGTCTAATTATAAACGGGATTCAGTGTCTCCATCTGCTCACAAACACAAGAACTACTGCCAAACAACATTCTCTGTCTCTTTCCATCTCTCTGTCTCTTTCCATCTCTCCCTCTCCCTCTCCCTCCCTCTCTCTCTCTCCTCCCGCAGCCGATTGATCAACAGCTCCCCCTGCAGGTTGTGCAGAGTCTGTCGGTCTCTCGCTTCGCGTCTTTGTTCTGACTCCGGTCTGGTTTGGCGCTGGTCTCTGCGTTGTTTTTGTGCGGCGCTGCCAGATTCCCAGAGGAAACCCAGCAGCAGGTGTGCGCCGCTAATCAAAAGCATCGTAAATGCATCCAGTTTCTCACAGACGCAACGCCGTTATTTTAGTTTATATGTTTGTTTATGTTGTGTTAGAGACTGCGAGGCGTTTATTGACCCAGAGCTGATAGTGTGAGACTCCCGCGTGTCCCCGCAGGGTCGCAGGATTGATGCCCGACCCTGATAGTGTTCAGGTCTGATGCACAACCAGCCTTCAACTTAAAGTGAGATCCACCAATCAGAGAAGTCGCCGCTAGCATGCAAATCATAAGTTGATAAATGTGAATTCCCTTAATATTAAAATATGCTCATGTATTTTAATATACAGCATATTTTATAATTTGTTACAGCTTCAAATATTTCATTACAGTATAGAATATATATAACATTCATAAATAAATATTTTTTTACTTTCTCGTTTTAATATTATATATACATTTTAAAATATTTTAATATTAATATGAGAAATATATCATTTAAAATATGTATTACAGTATTGAATAATTCTTAATAGTCATTAATTGTTAAATTCCTTTCATTTGTATTTCTCTTGTTTTAATATTAATGTATATTTGAATGTATTTTAATATGAATAAAATACATGAACATATATTGTAATATTTATTTCCGTGTAGAGAGTAATGCTTAATATTTATACTTTTTTTCTAGATTTTTTCATTTCTCTTGTTTTTATATTAAAATATATTTTGATGATCAATTCTAAATAATATAACAAAATAATTTTATATTAGTACTTTTTTCATTTGCCCCCAATATCACTTTCAATCCAAAAATCCCAAATTACTTTCTTTTACTGCATGGTTACTTTCGAATCACTATTTTAAATAACTGGAAGAAAAACAACCATTTCCTTGATGACATCATCCACCAGGAAGTGACATAATTTTGGAGGGAAAAACAATGGCACAAACCTTAGTAAGTATAAGCGATTGATTGGAAGGGTTTTGTAGTTTCAATGGTCTTGTATCACTTCTAAATATTCAATTGTGTTAAAATGTAATCAAAGTGAACACCCTCATGTAAGATGACGCAGTATCCAGTGAGCAATAGCTAGCATTGGCATCCTGTTTTCTGAGTAAACATCCAAGTTCTACGCATTTAACTGAGACAAACACACAGATATTTAATTACAATGCCAATGTTTTATGGGTTTAGAGGATGAGTACTTCATTCCCTCATGAGTACAAAGCCAGTTAATCAAATGCTATGATTCATGTCCATGCTAACCAAACTCTTTACTGGAGAATTTTCAACTCCAAATGCCCATGGAGAAAATGAATGGGGAGAAAAGTGGGCGATCACTGCTGAGACCTATTGAACTGAGTAACAATCAACTGTTCTGGAAAGCTCAGTGAAGTTATTCAGCAAACTCTCTCTCTCTCTCTCTCTGTATCCCTCCCTCTCTCTCTCTCTCTCTCTCTCTCTCTCTCTCTCTGTAGCTCTGACTTTTTGATTTCATGTTTTAGAGTTATCTATCTATCTATCTATCTATCTATCTATCTATCTATCTATCTATGTAAATATACACTAAACTAACAACTATACTATTAGAATATATAACTAGACTATTTTTGTTTATATAAAATTATAATATGTATATATTTTCAGCCAGAATTGTAATATCAATGCATTGCAAATTATATGATATTAGTGATGTCTTACTATTAAATAATTATTTTTTAGAAGACTCTTAAATGTGTGAAAGGAACTTAGTTTAACATCATCAGTATCTTTCTCGTCTGCTGCCTTTGACCGCTCAGAGTAGTCAGACGGTTTTGGATTGTGCGTTTTTTTTTTGTGATGCCATCAGCCAATTAGTGTTGTTGTCATGTTATTTTCAGTGCTTTCAGAATAGTTAACTACATGATATTTAATGTGTTATGATTTTACTATTTAAAGCTCAGGAGATTGTCTTAAAAAAGAGTGCTTATGAGTACTGCTGACAGAATGCTCTCTCCAGGTGTATGGACCTCAGTGTTTGCTGATCAGTGCTAAATGATGAGATTTTAGCTGAAGAGACTCCATTTAATGATAACCTTGTCTGCTTTCAACTCCCTGACTGTAGTTCACATTGCATGCCAGCCGGATATCGACTTACAGGTTGCTAGACTGTCCTTTAAAACAGAAAACACATCCCAGTGTGTGTGTGTATGTGTTTTTTTTTAACCAGTCTGAGTGTGTTTTAAAGCGAGAGGGAGTGAGGTTTATCTCTCAGAGGGTTTCCTGTTCTTCTTCCTGCTGGGCTTCGTTTTACTCCTGGAGATTTTTGATGAGTTCTTTTGGAAAACATCCCTAAAACACTGCTTTGCCTCTCTCCCTCTCTCTCTCCCCCCATCTCTTTCTGCTCTCAGCGTGAGAGAACAGGAGAATTTACTCCGACCCAGGAGAAGCTCGGTGATGGGGGAAAGAGAAATCATCATGAATACAAATACAGAGAGAGGGAGAGAATTGAAAGGTCTCCTGTTCTTCTGAATGTGTTTTTTGTTTGTGTCTAGAGGGGCATCTCGCTGTAATTATTGACTTTTCTTTGTCTAGCTCTTTTTCATCCTCTTAGAGAGAAGGATGAGTGGAAGCCTGTCATCTGTTCCCCAGCGACTCACTCTCTCAGGTTGAAATGCTGAAATCACAGAATGGCTGCGGTGTGTTGTAGTGAACACAAATGTGTGTGTGTGTGTGTGTGCAATTTTGTAGAGGTCTGTTTTAAAGGGTCACACTTTGGAAAAAAATATTGCATGTTGTAATTCGTATACCTATGCATTAGGGGTGTAACAGTATTTGCCCCGAACAGTCACAGTACAGACGTCACGGTTTGGTTCATACAGTCAGACAATGAATACAGTCAGTAACAAGTAGAGTTAAGCCGGAAACTCGGCTGAAACGAGTATCTGGTACAGTTAAAGCACTTTTGTCGAGTATGTGTACTATACGAGTAATACGAATCAATATATGTGCTCGGATTGAATAAAAATCCTCATTGGGTAGCTGACTGTGTCTGCGTTCTGTGATAGGCTAGTCACAGCGCCCCTCCCCTACACATACAGATTTGCTGTGTCCCACCCTGCTCATTCACACACAGAACACTGAGAAAAGAACAGCTCTCTTTCTCTCTCTGTCTCTCCCTCAGTCACTCAGGTTCGAGGGTCTTTTCCGTTAACGTTTAGGGTTTCTTCAGCTTCAGGTTTGTTTTTTATTTCGGTTTGTTTGTAGTACTTATTAACCAGTAGAGTTCTGGTACACGTGGGGTTTGTTCAGACGTGCCTGTCAGAGATTGATTTTTTTTTTTTACCATCTGCTGGCTCTAACCATTTTGTTATCGTGATCAAAACCATTGATCTGAAGCTCAAATCTGATGCTGTCATGTAAATAGTTTTCTAATCAGCAATCAATATAACAATTTCTGATCAACCCATATCAATTGCATGAATAAAAATAATATACTGGTAAAAGCCCCGCCCATTTCAAGACAACCCGACCACTTCTGGGTTAAATCCCGCCCAGTCCAAGTACACATACAGATAATTCATATGGTTAACAGATACAGATAATGCTATACTCGCTCGTGCCTAGTAACAAGCGATACGCACTTCAACTTAGAAGGAACGCAAGTGGTAATGCAATGCTGTTTGCTAACTGCCACAACAGGAAAAAGACAGAGAAGAAGAAACAATCCATGCACCAACCCAAAACGTGAATGGCGACTCAAGTTCAGATGGCACACGAGAACTTTCTTGTGGCATATGTGCTGAGTATCGATACATTTTTGTGACTCGCTCCACAAAGTTCCCAGAAAGTAAAGCTTTACTGTGAGTGCGCACAAATAAAAACAGACACTCTGTTCAAAATAAATGAAAAGAAACCTTGCATTGGAGATTTGTTGCTTTTCCTTTTGTACCAAACTCGTATCAAAACAGAGGTACGTGCAGAACCGTGACTTATGTGTACCGTTTCACCCCTACTATGCATGCATAAAAAGTTTGCTCGTTTCACAGCATGAATTGCCTGAAAGAGGCATAGTCAGAATTTTGTGAGCAAAGGGCGTCTTTTGTGATCTAATTGTCTTTTATGAGAAAGTGCTTTGCTGTCAAAGATGATTCTTTATGGCTTTCTCTCTTTTCACTATTATAAGTTAGGGGGCGCTATTGTGACTGATTCTGAAAGATTACAGAATCTCCAGGACAAAATACAGGCAAAGAAGAAGCAGAAACAACTGATGGCATATGTAAAATCATGCGATCATCAACATTAAAAAACATTTAAATGTTTTTAACATTTTCTTAATCCCATCCAGACTTTGACAAAAACATGATTTTTTAAAAATCATTTTTCTAAAAATGTAAACTCACCCTCATTCAGGTGTTGATTAAAAAAATTACACAAATACAAAAAATTCTGGGGGCCGTGACATTTTTGGCATGGAAGAGCCAACTTTTTGGAAAAAAGAAAATGCTGGTGGGGAAAGAGTTAATAGTGAAAGAAACTTTCTCACTTCTAAATCTAACAGTTTTATATTGGTAAACCCGGCGGATTTGTGTTAAATCTGATGTGTAATATGCAAAATTCCCAATCAGTGTTGCCAGTTGTTGTTTTTGCACCCACTGTTTTCACAGGATTGGAAATGCAACAGATCATTTGTTCATTTACATGTATTCCTGTTTAGCATTTAGTAAGGTGTTTGTAGTAAACACTTTAAATGAAAATTGTGAGTGGGCTATAAACCTAGTTCTTTCTAAATAGGATTCATTTTGCATGTGATGTTATTTTCTTTCTCGAAACTGGATTAGCCTATCATAATCCTTCCTCTTGATTCTTCCGTGCGGTATCTGCCATGAACTGCAAACGATGTGAACAAACTGTATCTCAAAGAGGTAATCCTATTCCTGAGTGAAAGTCCATCTTCTGTGAATCTGTAAGTTTTTTTTCTGTCACTATGCAGGGACTTTTGTTGTAAATTGCAGTGTGTACAACAACTCAAAATCCCTTTTATTTTAAGGCTTAATTTATGTCCCGTAGACCAGTCTTTTACATTACAATTACAAGCAACATCAATAATGTCAAAAATGTGATGTGCAGTCAAAAGTCCTGGTGTGTATTTTGTTTAAATGTGTGTTCTTTTCACCAATATGCTTGTTGTGTTTTGTGATAAAACCAGACTTAATTTGCCCCAATGGAAAGCATATTGACTGTCTGAATCGTTCCCTATCCCCTATATAGTGCACTATGAGCCATTCACCATGTAGAAAATAGTAAACGTCTAAAAAATAGTAAACTAGTGACTGTTTTTAGCCAACATGTAATGTTGGGGTGGGGCTTCAGATTCTAGAGAGCATTTGATTGGACAGAAAATCTGATGAGTGATGTCAACTTTGATTTCATGTGGACTTTAATAAAGTCTTAAAACATTGCAATATAAGTTTGAACCCAAGATAAAGACCTTGTTTACTGTTTTTTACCTGGTTTTAAGCTATTCTAAAGATAAATTAGCACTTTCATACAGGCCTAAACTACACATAACTAGTCAATTTTTATTGCTACCCCTAAAGATGATGATGATGGAAGAAAAATTGTCAATGTTTTGCGCTCCCTCAAGACACTTTGTGTTCACTTTCAACCGATTGCAAGGTTTCTCAGGGGAACGCAATACATTTGTAAGATAATGTGAAAGGAATTATTCTTTTTCCTCCCATCTCATATTTTTTCCACCACTATGTGTTCACTTTAGTCCAACATATATAAAATATAAGAAATCTTCCCATGACCCCATTTATTTTAATGTTGTAACTATACACAATTCCCATAATTGTTATGTAGTTAGGACAGTAAAATAAATGGTGCATGCTTTCAATAGCAATTAGCATTGCTTTTCTCATAGATTTGTGCTACATTGCTGGCTGTAATGTTCACAATGCAAAGCACTTTCCTCAGACCCTCCAAAAACCGTTCGGTTAACCAATCAAAACAGAGGTGCTTTACATAAAGGCATCTTAAATGGTAGAAAATAGTCATGCCAAACTAAATTATGACTTTTTTTGGTGAATGAAATCTTGATCTTGATTACGGCCCCTTAACATTTGCGTCTGATGACTGTGGTTGAGTTGACGATTTCCAGTCTACTAAAGAATGTGTGTAATCTATAATTATGTCTGTCTGTCTCTGTTTGGAAAGACCATCAGTAAAATCTGATTCCAGTAATGAGAAACCATCAGCACATCCACTGTTCACCATGGCAAAGAGCCATAATGCTGCCCAAACATTGGCAGACTGTTGATTCAATGCTGGCAATGCTGTGAGCTTGAAAATGTCATTGAAAAACTTTAATAAAGACAGACCCTGAGATAGAGAAATCAGGATCATATAATCCCACTTTAGGTGACCAAAGCCTGAAGAGACAGCTGTGCAAAGTGCAGGAACCGTCTCTGCTTGTCATGAGCTCATATTCTTCTGTAAGTTGGTCCAAACTGGTGCCGTAGGGATTCTGGATCAAAACGGCTCAAAACACTCATCTCCCAACAGATGCAAATAGTATCACATGCTGAAAATAGTATTTGTTTACAGGAGGAGTTAGATATATGATAGTCATGAGGTCTTAATTACAGGCACGAAGACACAAGCAACAAACACCTCTGTGAAATGTGTCCACCAGAGAGCGGTATTCTCATAAGTACCCCTACAGACAAATATCTTGTATTTAGGTTCCCAAAAAAAATAAGTTGTTGTGTTTGTTTGTGAAGATTATCGACATGTAAGATTCATAAACTTTTGTTGCTCACAGAGCTTATTTTCAGCTATTTTCTCTCCAAAAGCCAATGGAAAAAATCCTATTGGGTGTTTGTTAAGGGAATGAGGGTGATGCAAACTTCTGGATTGGCCTATAAAAATACATCACCCCTGCCGCACTCTTTTTTTGATCATTTGAACTACTGAGATAACATGATGGATTGAACGAGGTCTAAAGAGTATAGGATTCAGAGATCGGAATGAGTCTTTAGTGGGCTTTAGCTTTGTTTTTATAGCGCTTAACTGAGTAACTGTGGGAAAGGGATATTTTGTTTCAGAATCATTTGTAGTAAGTGCTCTCTGGCTCATATTTTAGAGGATAATGCAAATTAAGATGTATGAATGCAAAGCACTAAGAGAAAACACTCCAGTTTAATGGCTTGTTTAAGCTGTCTTATTGTAAGGGATGTTAGCCTTGTTGCTAACTTCTGCCAAGATGAATCAGATTGCCATCACCATTCCTGCAAATACATCTCCAAATCTGTCAGCGAATGCACAAAATGATTGACAGGCAGAGAGCTGTATCCAAGTCTTCTTGTTGGCTAACACTCATGGTTGCTGTGAAGAGATGTGATTTCCCAGGACTATTTTAGTTATACAGTGGCCCCAAAAAGTATTTGGGCACTTAAGTCACACTTAAAATTATCATTCCATTAGATGATTAAATATGAAACCCTCTGTGCTCAAATGCTGCTGGAGCTTTTTTCCTTATCAGTTTCGCTCAGTGTCTTTTAAGTCTAGGGCAGTGGCGTAGCCACGGGGGGGCCTAGGTGGGCCTGGGCCCCCTCATTCACATGTGCGGCCCCCTCAGATTTTCAATTGTTTAAAATCGCGACTGTGAAAAGTAAAGTGAAAACACATATCGCCCGCCGTACAAGACAATCGCAACGCACCCCCAAAGTCAACAATAGCGCGCTGCGTGCTGAACCACAACTAGTCTTGGCTGAGAGGTTAAGGCGATGGACTTGAAATCCATTGGGGTTTCCCCGCGCAGGTACGAATCCTGCCGACTACGTTATGCTCAGGCCCCCTCATTTTAAGCTGGGCCCCCTCAAAAATAAAATTCTGGCTACGCCCCTGGTCTAGGGTAGGCAATTTGTTTTGTAAACCAATTTTTGTAATACTGGTTGAAACTCTCTTCACATCCTGACAGCAAACAATAATAGAAGTGGTCTGAATATTAAAACAAACTGTAGGGGAAATACAGTTAAGACCCAAGGACCAGATATGTTGAATGAAGACCAGGAGTCAGAAGTGCAGTCAATAGAAGAAATTTTTGTGAAGTTTAGCCAGCTTCAGGTCTCACAAAGAGTTCGTAGGCCGCCCCAAATACAATAACATTGTTACAGCAATTATACTCTAACAGAGGGTGCTAACTACGTCAATGATGACGGTTAAATTATTCTGATTGGCTTAGATAAACAAAACTAGTAATTTTCCACACAAGAGCAGACAGTCTGAAGCAGTGGTATCGGGCCGCGGCTGTGGCGCTGTAGCTTTGGTGGTGAGGTTTGTTTCAACAATCCCCCCAAAACAACAATTTCCCGCGGTTTTATCAAATTATCAAACGTTTACTGGTCCGCGGCACAAAAAAGATTGGGGACCACTGGTCTGAAGCATATCTTCGTTGATCACATGGTTGACGGGTTAGTGATGTGGCTTGTCGAGAACAAGAAGTCATTCTGTCTCCTTATAGTGCCAGTTAATCACCTCACCAATACAGACCATATTAACACACACACACACACAGATACACAGCTTCTCCAAGACTGAACTCGCTCAGGCTCCAACTATCAACAGAGAGACTCTCAAAACATTCTGATAACATGTTCTATCTGGTGAGAGACATGCAGACAATATTCATCACTATTCTAAGGGAAAAAACAGAAAAGTAAAGAAAGGTTTTAACTAATAAAAATCCCTAGCTTGATTATAAATCACTCAAATAAGAAAAAGAAAAGAATATATGAAGAAATAAGAAAAAGAAAATAATATACGTACAAGCGTCAATGGATTTCCAATTCGTCCCCACAATACATATAACTTCAGTGGAAGTTTTAGGACCAAACAATTCTTCCTAATAGTCATTATGATGTCCTACCTGCCAGCCAACATACGT
Organism: Rhodeus uyekii; assembly: GCA_037043235.1. Taxonomy (NCBI): domain Eukaryota; kingdom Metazoa; phylum Chordata; class Actinopteri; order Cypriniformes; family Acheilognathidae; genus Rhodeus; species Rhodeus uyekii. The sequence continues at coordinate 1,292,334 of JAWRVZ010000066.1, forward strand.
ATTTCCAAAACAGCCAGTTTATGCTGCATTCACACCATATTGCAACCATAATTAAACAATGGCAAAACGTGACGTTCATTACATTAGCTGTGAACGTGCTCCACTACCAGATGTTTCACAACCAGATAGTGCCTTAAATTAAATACTTTTTTATCTTCATTTTTAACAGTAATTCTGAATCACTCCTATGTTCTACATGTCTGAGATGTTTTCTGGTCTCCGCAGACTCGTGTTTATATCTGATCCGCTCTGTGCTATCGTATCTCTGGACCGGATCAGACTGTGTTCAGGAGAGCATTTGATCTGACAGAAAATCTGATGAGAAGCTGAGTGATGTCATCAAAACCATTGATCCATAAGTGAGAGACTGTAAGATTTGAATATTTATATCTTCTAAATAAGATTCTTATTTCATTGTTTTGGAGCAGACTAGCTTATATTCATATTAAAAGACAAAATACTTCCATTTTGATTTGACTTTAAGTGTTTTGCTTTAAAAAATGTGTGCTATTTTACTTTGATATTTTGTTATCTAATGCAAGGACATTCAGACATTTGAAAAGTATTTCTTAAGCAAATGTCCAAATATTCTGTGGGCTGCTATCTATCGGGTAGTAGGGATAATTTCTGTGTGTGGGATTGAAAATAGCTTACAGCAGCTTTAAGCTCTCCTGTAATTTGATACCAGCAACTCCCATGAATACGGCAGAAACCGAATGTGTCGGCGAGCAGCGATACGGCGCTCCTGAGCTGACTAATATAAACATGAGTGTGTGGGATTCCAGATGATGTCATGACTAAAAAATCTATCACTGCATGACCACATACACACAGAACAACCATGGTTTATTTTTAACTTGTTAATGGCAGTGTGACAAAGAGTCTTTATGAAGGTCTGGAAACGGTTTTTGGGGTGATTTAGAAGGGTAAAGAATTAAAGCAACTCACACACATGGGTTTTTGTGTAATCAGAGACACACAACTGTAGACTTGACGGCAGGGAGGGGGTTCTCAAATGGTTTGTGTTTATTAGCGGTTATGTGTGTGCGTGAGACTTCACTTTTAGCTCAAGTCCAAGATAAGACTAAAGACTCTGAACTGCACAGCTGGTAAGCATTATACTTGATAATAATTAGTGGTGTTTGCTAAAATCTGCTGTTTTGTCTATAAACAATTGATTTGCACCTGGCGTACGATAAAACAGGCAATAAAATAGACTGACAATGAAGGAGGGACTCAGGCCAAGGGAAGACTTAGGCCTACCTTGCTGAGGTTTATGCAATACAGACTGTTTCAAAGCAGCTTTACTGTGATAAGCAGTGAAATAACAATACAATTCTGCTGTAAAGATAACAGTAAACAGTTATTATTCAGTTGAAATCAGTGTTAATTCATTTGGGTTCAATAACTGTAAAGGACATCAATTATCAAATGTTCAAATCGGCTTTAATGCTGTTCTGCAGAAACTGTGATCACACCAATAGTGTCAGTGTAGTCAAATCAGTAATATTATTGCATACTAAGTATTGAAAATATGCTAACTAATTAGTTACCTAATGGAAAAAATACTTCTTTAAACTGTATAGCGCTCTTGAATTGGTTCTTTGGAGATTAAAGTTCTTCAGGTCACATTACTTCAGTTTACCATGTTGGTTCTTGGGATCTTTAAAGATTCAGTGATGGGTCTCTAAGGGACGAGTCACAAAACAAAAGTTTCTACAAACAGAAGTTACTGCCCGGATGTTGAGGGTGTTAAAGTGTGTTGATGTTAGTGTGTCACTATGCCAATTACCATGGTGTTTTGGGTGGTTGCTTAACAATATTTAAAAAAAGAAAGGTACACTCTTCAAAATAAAGATTTCAAAAGGGGGGTTTGTGTCATTGCCATAGAAGAGCCATTTTGGGTTCCCCACAGAACTTCTTAGTGAGAAGATGAACATTTTAATAACATAAATGTAACATAAAGGTTCCTTTTCCATAAAGAACCTTTTGTGATTTGAAAAGGTTCCATGAATTTCAAAAGTTCTCCATGGAACTATAGATTCCAATTAAGATGTTTATGAGGTTTGGATTCTCACATATGGCATATAGGTAATTATTTCACATGTTTTATCATCCAATCTTCAGAACTTTAAAGGTTTAGAGAAACTCTGAGGTCCGTCTGGTTTTTGAATGAAAGCTGAATCATTTTACAGGGCAGAGAGGATGGAAATTGGGGGTGGAGAAACACAAGAGAGAAGAAAAAGAGCTGTAGTTTTTCCAGAGGGCGTTGCAGGGGTGGGTGTGTGTTAGGGGCTGGATTTGTCTTTTCATCTGGGGGGGTTCTGGGTATCATTTTCATCCATATCCGTCCCGCCCCCTCCATGAGTACACCCTGCACACACTCCAAGTCCCAAAGTGGCCACGGAGACTCTGAGACTTGGACTAAAGTGGCAAGATGAGCGCCCTGTGTCCGCTCCTGTCTGTCTTCATTCTGGCACTGCTATACCTGCTCCAGGCTGTCCATGGAGGTAAGACCACTTCATCTCAGTGTTTTAGAACTAACAATCCATAATATTATTTGTGTGTGCAAAAGTTTTGAAAACTTGCAACATTTTGTATTCTGCAAGAATATGGAGCTCAAGCTCAGAGGAAAAGCTTCAAACATCTCAAAGTGTGTGTGTGTGGAAGGTTCCCTCACAGAAAAAGTCATTCATACTTGTGAGGCTTGAGTCTGTTCTGCCGGTGTACAATAAACTCACAGTTTGCCGACCCCTCCTTCTCTCGCTTCCGTTGAGGGCTCTTTGCGTGCATTGGGCAGTCTGGCACCGGCTCGCACAGATCAGAGGTCCTGAAATAAAGAGTCACTTTCAGAGGTGTGGATCAGCTGCCCTACCCACAGATGTTCTTGCTTTTCCGCTCTGAGTTCTTTAGCGGCGCCTATGAGATCTGCAGTCTAATTAGCATGCGAGTTAAAGTGGCACTGAAGTGAGCGTTGTTACGCTTCGGATCAAAGTGTTTCTCCGTGACCAGCTGCCACAAACTCACATGATGGCAGAGATATCAGCAACACTAGAACTGATCTACAATAAGTGTTTGAGCTTGTAATCTCAAGAATGTTTTGGCATCTACATCCTGTTCTGTTAGACACCATATGAGGTCCATATGTGGAGACAGTGAGAGTAAGAGTGGTTTGAAAATAGTAAAAATGAATGCTTAACAGTAGATGTGAGACCTCATGGGTGTGGCAAGCACATGTGGGGTGTGGCACAAGTAGATGTTCAAATGGGTTTTTTAGGTAACCATTTTTTAGAACCTTTAGACAAAATATTTATACAAATAACAAATTTGCATATGTTTTGGTTGAGGATCATGTCAGATACATCAGGATTTTATGACGCATTGTATAATATGGTGAAAATGTGGTGCTCAAACTTGAGAGGGAAAATACTACTGTATACTTATTCTGCATGATTTCAGTGCAGCATTTGATAATATCTCACACATCATTCTGATAGACAGCTCTATTGTACCCCCTTGACTTGGTTTCGATCTTATGTTATGAGTCAATTAGTACAGCTGAAGCTTTTGCACATCAATACTGGTGTTCCACAGGGCTCGGTTTTGGGTCCTCTTTTATTTATTACTTAATCAGTAAAGGCACGTATACCAAGACCTATGAATTATACTAAAATGCCTTTTACTTGGTAAAAACTAAATCAAACACAGAAGGCATGTAATAGATAATATACAACAGGTTTTTCAGCAACATTTTAATGACGTTGATAATTTAGAGGCCTCATAAATTTACGTATAAAAGATTATAGTAAACTTTATTGGATTAAAGGAATGTTCTAGGTTTAATACAAGCTTTATTCACAGCATTTGTGGCTTGTTTGTTAATTAACTATTCATAAGCGCCGTCTCCCTTGGATACTGTTGCATACATGACACTACAATGAACTGATGCAAATGAATGATGCCACCAACATTCGTTTACCTTAATGTTTTCCTGTTGTTCAGTTTGTAAAAAAATATACAAACGGTGTAGATTCTCCATACACTTACAATAGAAAATAGTGAGAAATTTGCAAATGCAAACAGTTGCTAAGGTAGAATTGGTCAGTTAGTATTTTAAGACTTAGCAAAGGGTTAGCAGTTTATAGTTGATAAAGTGATGCTGTGTCCGAAATCGAATACTTCTCTGCAACTTCCCCAGTAATCCAAAATAGTATGTACGAATACAAAGCATTTGAAAAACAGTAGGTTAAAAGTCTCCAGACCTACTATGACCTACTAATTCCGGTGAGATTCTAAAGTGCGCATTCGTTGGACACTTTAAAAAAATATTGAGTTTTAACTTTGATTTTTGCTGCAGCTCTGAATATTTCTATGGCATCACTGTCTGAGAATAATTAGCTGTTGAAGTGGATTTAGTTATTGTAGGGTTAACAAAAGTTATCATGAGATATCAATATTTGAATAGGAGGTCACAACAAATATCAGTTGAGAGGGAACATTTTTAAATGAATAGAACAGAAAAGTGACAGGGCTACATAAGCTCTAGAGATCTGTGTCACTTTCAACACGGTTCTGATGTGAACATTTTGCTTAACCAATGGCATGAGTTTTGGTAGTTCAAAACATCTTGTTTGATTGGTAGTTGGCATTTGGGAAACCTATTTTACACAATCACTACTTTTACATTCCAGCTATTTACCATTAATACGATTATCCAAAAACAAACTGCTGTTGGGTGGGAACTTGGTTCTATCCATTAGTTGTTGATTGAATGGAGGTAGATCTGAATGTGAGTGAGCAGTTGATTATGGGGTTTAAGTAGACAAGGTCAATGCTAATGTTAAAAAAAGAAAATAAATATATGCATGAATGAATCGCTTACAATAAGATCAATAACATGATTTTTAAAATTGATTGGGTTAATTATAATTTCATGGCCACTTAAAAACTAATCATAAGACATCAGAGACTGTGACTGTCATGGTTAATCTGGTTTTTAGATATCACTGACTTAGTAAGCAGTGTACCAGCAACACCATTGGATTATGAAACCTCCAAGCTGCTGTCTGTTGCCACAGCAACACGTTACACAAACATGCCTGTGAGCTGGTAAGCATTTAAGGCTATACAAGGAGTGTGTGTGAATGTGTGTTGTGATTGCAGCACTGCATATGTTTGAGTCCGAGTTGGCAGGGTAATAAATGTTTGTACAGCTCTGCACATTAGATTAATAAGCATAATATTTGCATTTGTAAATTGATGAGATTAGTTTGCTGGTCTCAGAGAGAGCTGCAGTTTCCAGCGCGACAAGGGGCATCTCAGAAACAGAAGGCAAACATTTATCTTTGCTGATCTGTCAGCGGTCTGCTGTTTGTGATCGGATAATGGGACGAATGTTTCAAGATTATTTGGACGTGGACCTTGAATGGAAGTAATGTGCCACACAGAAAGACATTCATCTGTCTGTTCATCTCATGCTACTAGTTTTAGGCAAAGGCTCAATCTCAAAATCGGATACATTTTCTTATTCAATTCAGATTTTGATTTGATTAGACTCTTGGTTCATTTGCAATGTTCATTAAGGTTACATGTGAAAGAAACTCTATCTGTGCTAATACTGTAAATTATTCAAAGTGGTGTTTCAGACTGATTCAAACCAGTAGCTTTTATTAAATTAACCCTCTCATGATAGTCATTACTTTGAGATATTGGGTTTAACTGAACCAGTCATTTGCTGGTGAATCAAATTGCACTAGTCTTACTATATGTGTCACTAAAAAGCCATTTATAAATAAGTCAGGCTACACTGTTTGCACGGTATGTCTTTAATTCTCTAAAAAGAACTGGTTCATAAGAGTCGTTTGTTTGTGAATTGGACTTTACTTGTTATGCAGTATGTGTTTGATTCACTAAAAAGAACTGGTTCATAAGAGTCATTTGTTTGTGAATTGGACTTTACTGGTTGTGCAGTACGTGTTTGATTCACTAACTGATTCTGATTCATAAGAGTCATATGTTTGTAAGTCAGCCTACACTGGTCACACTGTTTATGTTTGATTTACTCAAAATAACTGTTTCGTAGGAGTCATTTATTTGCGAATCGAACTGCAAACTGTTTATTTTGCAAATTGCTTGTTTTTGTGCACAACCTGCAAGGTCAACTGAATCAAAAGACATTTTTCACCATTATTTCACCGAACACACTCTTTAAATTGTATCACATTTACAACTAGAGTAAAATATTTATTTTGTCGTGGTACTGAAGTTTGCATTGTCTAGATTTCTATTAATTTTCTATTCTTACACAGTCCCGCACCTTTCCTGTGTAGGTGGACAGTTCCTGGCTGTAATAGGCTGCAATTCAGCCAGACTTGATGCTCGATAGTCAAAAGTCTGGCTATGCAAAAACTCTCCTCCAGTAGTTGAGGCTGGGTCTACAGCGTTCCCAACTGCAGTCCCCATGGAAACCTGCCGCCCACACAGGAATCAATGCAGAAAGTTTGAAACCTTGATGCTTGAGACTTTCCCTCCTCACTGTCCTCCTCAATAAATGATATGTCAGTATGAAACACCACACACACACACACGCGCGCACAACCTCGACAATACCAGACCGTAGGGAAGAGATAAACTCCATACTCCATGGTCCTGTCATTTCATATTCATCTAATAGAATCTCATGTGGTACTATGGAGACACAGAAGTGTATTGTGGGTATATACACTGTGGTCTGGGTAGTCGTCCCCGCAGTGACTCTTGGCCAAATCACTGTCACAGTAGATCAGGTTAAAGTTACCTTCAAAATCATCACTCAACCATTGGCCCATAAACAGACCTAAACAAACACACACACCCAGGGATGTCACTGTGTTCTATGTGTTGAGTTGTTTATCCCTTTTTAAGAAGCCAGTGATTATAGTTTATAAAGTTATAAAGATGGACATTTTTCTTACAAAAACGCATTGCTTTGCTTCAGAAGGTCTTTATTAACCCCGTGGAGCTGGATGAGTTGCTTTTGTGATGGATGGATGTGCTTTTTTGGCTTCAAAATCTCAGTTACTATGTACTCCCATTATAAAGCTTGGAAGAGCTAGGATATTTTTTTATATAACTGGTTGTTTGGCTGAAGGAAAAACACATAAACACCTAGGACGGCGTGAGTATGAGTAAATTATAGTTTTCATTTTTGGGTGAACTAAACATTTAAGTCAAGCATAACTTAAATGCTCATACATGCATTTAGGGATTTGAACAAACTCCTAACCCTAAATATTAACCGTTGGCGCACTATTTAGATGTTTCTTCTAAAATGCCTTGGGGGGGACACAAATAAGACAATTGTTGACAGATATCAAGTTACAGGTCTAAAATTAATCTGGATAATGTAGCTTAGATAGTTTGGCCATGAAAGAATTGGAAGATAATTGTTATATTGAAGTGCATATTGAGATCTCTGACATTTGATTGGACATGGGTTTGAATTTATCCATCATTAGATTTTCAACTGTTAAATTGGGTTTAGTTTTTCTTTGCACTATATCATTGTTAATACTTTGCACTATATCATTGTTTTATATTTCGTTTTAGTATATTAGGGCTGCCAAAGTTAGTGCATTAACTAATATTATTTAAAAAGTTTTTTTTTCAACACAAACTAGTGCCATTTTTGTTCATTATTGAAGGTGGCGAAAATGTTTTATAGCAATAATAAGACTTTTCATCAAACCTTATGGCACTGTATCTCTGAAACTTTGAGATTGCTGGCATCTTTTTCTCAGGGGAAAGATCCCAGAAGCAGGAGACTTCAGCAAAAGTCCTCATTGGTGCCCAGGAGAAAAACAGAATTTAATATTAATGAAATCTTCTTTGTGGCTTTACTTTCTTAGAACGTTATCCTGAGTCCTACTCATGAAATGGTGAAAGTTTAAACCATGCTTAATATTATATATTAAGCACAATTAATATATGAATATTATAATATATTTGGGGATTACATTGTGATGGCCTAGTGGAGTCCCTCAGGGGAAGTTTTGCATGAGTCATCTTCATGAGACAGCACAAGGAAGACCACAACAGCACACAGTTTCCTCAGAGACACACGCTTTCCAGTCTGCTGATTAGAAAACTAGGACGGCAGCCACCATCTTGGCTTGACAAGATCATTTATATTGTGGTATCACTCGCACTAGAGATGGGCGCAAATGTCCAACTGCTGAGCCCATGCAAGAACAGATGAATGAAAGGACATCTGTAGTTCACAAAATCCATTAAATATACAGTGTTACAGTGGTGATCTAAACAGGACAGCATTTATGGCATATGGTGTAAGATATAAACAAATTCCTGTTTCCTAATCTTAGGAATCCCTTGACAGCACTAAAAATAAAGTCTCTAAAAAGGGGTTTGCCGCCTGATGCAACTGGAAAGTGTTTTAAAGTTCTGTGAAAACCTATTGGTTCTGGTAAAATCTACTGGTTATTTAAAGAGCCAGGAGAACTTGATGTTTTATTTGTGAAAAATGAAAATCTAGATTTAGTGGGTTGGCCTTAAGAACCTACGCTAAACAAGCTGAAATATACCTTTATTTTTTGTTGATAGCATTTTAAATGGAGTAAAACATAAATTATAAAGTACTGAATATTTCGCATTCTTTTTACATTTTGCTCCAAAGTAGCTAAACATGCCATGCTACTGAAATTACCATGGTGTCATGTTAAAAACAAGAATAGCTTAACCATGGTGCTTTTATATATTGAATGGTTACCATAATATGTATATTGTACTGCAAGGTACTTCAAAAAATACCATGGTGCCATGTTCAAAAACATTTAAAAAACAAGTGTATTTTGATACATACCTTTAAACCGAATGGTTACCAATGGTACATATACGAGTATTATGATATTACCATGTGTTTTGAACACAGTACCATAGTAAATCCAACAATATGGTATTTTTTTATTTACTTTGGAGTGAAATGTAAATAGCAAGGTAAACATTCGTTACTGTTGCACAGTATATATCATAGTATTACTTTGGGGTGTTTTTTACATAGCATCATGTTAATTACCAATTCCATGGTATTCTTGGAAGAACACTGGAGTAAAATGTAAATGGAATGGTAAATTAGCATTGTAATCATTCATCACTATGGTGTTACTATTATTATAACATGGTACCACCACAGCACTTTTTATGGCATTATAATGTCACAAGAAAAACCTTCATAATCTTCAAAGAATCATGTAGCTAACTCAAGACCTCTAGCTAAATGGCTAAAATAGTTCCTGAAAGCTGTCTTCTTTGTAAACAGAATTTCATTTGTGAACTTTTTCGCTTGTGAACAGTATTAACTGCAAGTAATCTTCCATGTCTACAGCGCTCTCTGGTTTGGCTGTAGTCTGTGAACGGAGGGGTGATGCTAGAACTTTCCACTGGGATCCTCACGTAGCCGTTAGCATGCCTGCGTGTCAGCTCTGACTTCTGTCCTGCATTAAACCTCCATCCAGCCAGAGGCGTTCTGGGTAATTTGCAAACATCTCTTTAGAAAGGCGCTCTCTGGAGACTGAGTGGAGCGCTGGGACAGGCCTTTCTGCAGCGGAGGGGATAAATATAACCCGCTCTCAAACGGGGCATGTGCTGCCTCAGAGGCTGCTGTTAGCAGACTGGGTGGTGTAACAGGTCGTTACTGTGAGTCACAGGGACTCAGTTATTCCGTCATCGCAGGGTTCTGTGAGCTTAAAATAAGTAAGAGGAAAGGAATTATATGAGCAGAGTTCCATGAAGGGTGAAAGCTGTCAGTCAAAGCACAACTTAATCTTTAACATAGTTAAACAACAGTCTATGCACTACTAGGATTTTGACTTGCTTTGTCATCTAAACATTCCTAAAACTGGATACATTTAAGGCATTAATACTTCAGAGACTGTGCTTTAATATGAGTATATTTTGTCTTAGTACACTGGCAGATTTATTCATTTCTTTTAAGTATAAACACGTAATCAATCAGTGCAGTAAGAAAATATACATTTATAATTAAAATACAATTTATGAAAACAAAGCTTAATATATTATGCAGTTTTGTTATTCAAGTTCATTTGTCTTGTTTCAAGGATTTCCACATAATTTAACTGGAAAATGATCCAAAAAGATTTTTTTTGTAGTGTTATGCAACTCTATACCACAACACGCTGTTTAATGAAACTCTATATTATAACACGCTCTACTGTATAACATGATTCACTGGCGCTCTATAATGGAACTATTACATATCAACTTTATACCACAACAAGCTCTAAACGCAACTCTACACAATGACACACTATAATACAACTGAATGGCACAACAGGGTATAAAGCGACACTAAACCACAACATGCTCTATAACGTAACTCTCGTAATGCAGCATTGTCTATTATGCAACTCTAAAGCAAAACTGGCTGTATAAAGCAGCTCTATTCTGCAACAAGCACTAAAATCCAAATATGCCATGGCTCTCTGTAATGCAACTCTATGTTGCAAAGGTCTATACTGTGATGCTTCATAACAGAACTTTATAGTGCAACAGTGCGTATCGAGCAACTCTATACAGCAACATGCTCTATGATGCAACTCTATACCATGACACTCTATAACGACATTTTATGACGCAACACACTCTATAGCATAATTCTATAACGTGACGCTCTATAATGCAACTCTATGAGTGTGTAAAGTATATTTGTACAGCAACGTATTCAGATGCAGCACCTTATAAAGCAACTATATTGCGTAGCATGCACCATAATGTGACTATAACACAGTGGTTCTCAAATAGTGGGGCGCGCCAGCGATGTTTTTATTGCCAGGGAGTAGGTTTTCTTGCACTGAACAAGAGCAGCAGATATGAAGTTCAGATAACAAACCCTTCACCCTTTGACGTGTATGATCACAGCAGTGTTTATATGTGTCACGTGATCAACCGCTAAATTCACACGTGTTTTCACGCAATATCTGGCACAGATCCAGAAAAAGACGCGCTGAACTGCCGCACAAATAAACAGCGGCGCCCATCGCGCGTCACAGACCAATGAACTCATTATAGAAATTAAGCGACAAAACACATTCACTTCCACATATCTGAGAATATCAATATCAGGTAGTTGATAACAGAGCAAAAAAAATTTGAACAAAAAAGAAAAAACTAAATAAATGTGATACATCTATTTTTGTGACTGCGGTATGTCACGTGACAAGCATGACGCGTCGCCATGGAAACAATAAAGCGAAAGTTCTAAAATGGGGGGGCGCGAAATATTTACTAATTCCTAGGGGGGGCATGACAGAAAATAATTGAGAAGCACTGCTATAACATGACGCACTACAACAGAGCTCTGTATAGCTACACCCTGTATAGAGTAACTCTATTCAGCCACATGTTCAATAATGCAACTCTATACCATTAAATTCTATAACTCTATGGCACAGCATGCTTCATAATGTGACTCTACAGTGCAACAGGGCGCAACTCTACTGTACAATGTTCTATATAATACAACATGTGTGTGACATGCTCTATAATGCAATTCTATAGTTTTTCTTAAAAACAATTATTTATTGCCTTATTTCAAGATTTTTGACTCGTCGAGACTTCATTTTTTATGAAAAACAGAAAGCTACTGCTTTTTTTGTGTGTATGTGTAGATGGACTGTGTGTATTTTTTGAAGTCTGTGTGGGTGGGGGGTAATAAGTTCTCTAATACTTCACCAGCCTCTCGGGGAAACATTAGCAGGGCAATTATCCATTAGCAACTTTGTGGACGTAAATGAACCTCCAGTTTGGGGGTCTCTAACGATGTGAATTTATTAACTAAATGCTCCAGTCCTCTCACAGACCCAAAATGGCTGTTCTCTGGGTGTTTGCATGCTAAGAATCCATATGGATCATTTTAATTGCAGTTGATGGTAAATTAAATCCAAGCCATTAAATGCTGCATGTTCAGCCTCTAAATTCCACAGATTCTTGACCCCATCCTCAATGTAAACACCAGAATGCCTCAGAATCTTTGCACCTCAAATATTCCCCACAAGGCATGCTATCTATTATAAATGAGGCTCTTCTGCACAATTATTTAAAAAAGCAAAATGGTTTCTGTCATTGCTCATTAAAGTAAGATCCTCAGAGCTGAATTTAAAGTAAATGTTTGACCTGTTCTCCACTCAGGCCCGTTAACGTCCAGTTAGAGGCAGGCTGAATCAAACAGCCACTCTACAGTCCGTTTGCATAACAGACAGTAAACAGACATGAGTTTAAATCAATAAAACTCTAGTAATGAAGTCAGAGGAGCTCTAAATGTTGGTCAGGTCTGGAAGCTTCTGGGGAAGGTCAGGGAATCGAAGGGCGAATCCGCTTGGAGAATTCCAAGCAGCTCCTTCAAAACACTTCATCTGCAAGTGAAAGAGCCAAGCTACATTCTTCAAAAACAATGAAAAGATCTAATTATCATTCCATATTTCCAACCTGCATGCAAGCCAATGAGCAGAGCCTGAAGTGGCCCTCAGGGGGAATTGCATTTTGATGGATGCGTGAACAGCTGCTACTGTAGGAATGCTGGAAAGCCATGAATTTGACTTCTGTTCTTCGCTATGTGCCGCTAACACAATGCTCACTCTCTTGTAATTCGCTTTGGTATGAAAGTGCGCGTATCGTAAATATTTTTCCATGTGTCCTCTTCGCAGAACCAATAATGTCAGAAGAATGCAACTTCAGGATGTTGCACAGAACAAACAGACTTTTCCAAACAGCGCCAGTTCAACTTGGCAGTCTATTTGGCAACGTGAAGTGCTTTCAAAAGTCGTGGAACATTTGAGAATGATGGATGAACAAAGCTGTATGAATCTTATAATGCAAAGTCAAGGACAATGCGAACTTTACTCTGTTTAGCGGATATGAAATTGAACCATGTTTGAATGGCTGATTCAGGCATTACCGAACATCTGTGACTGAGTAAGCAGCTCAGAGTTCCTGATGGCATCTGGATTTTACAGTCTATTCAGTGAATATTCTTCTAGACTATAAAATATATGAAAACCTTGCACAGATGTGTGGTGGAAAAATGTGGTATGCTTGAAGACAATTCACTGATTGTGTGACCCTTTGTCTTCGGCTTTGAGACAACATCAACATAATCTCCATTTATTACAAAAAAACATTTTTTTGTGTTTGATACTTGACATTTATTTAAGGCAATTTTAAAATAAAATCTGACTCTATTTACTGTATTCTTTCTGCTCTATAAATGGCAATTTTTTGCTGTCATCTCTAAACCACCTTTAATATTCAAATATCAACTCCTAATGGATGAAGTCTATGTTTCATAGAATATTCATTTTAATCATAAATCACACTGGGAAAGTAAAATAAGTTGTGAAAGCTGTTTCATGTTGATCCAGAGTTATTTACATTGAGGAAAGAAAGTTTTTGATAGTCCAGCACTTAGATTCTCAGATCAAATTTCATTGGTTAAATTCAGAAGCCAAGATTATTCAATAAACGTGATGTTTCATGTCATGTTGTCCATGCTTTGCATCTTCCAATGATCCCTACGTTACAATTAGCTCTCAAAAACTTTTTTATCAGATATATAACATATGATGGACAGGCCAGATGGAGGGAAAGGAAGCGTGTTTTTCTAAATAAAGGCATTGTGAGAGATTTGTAGAGCTGTGTTGTTGTCATTGGCAGAGAGACGCAAGACGGACAACGCCCTCGACCAACAGCCAAACCATTTGGCACCGAGATTAGGGAGCTTCTGGAAGAAGCCGTTATTCAAACAGCTTGTGAAACACGTCTCCTTTTTTGGTACTTTATTCAAAAAACATAGTTTTTCCTCCCCCCTTAGTTTTCCATGATGCAGTGGGACACCTTAGTCGGTGGGGTTTCAGCACAAAGACCCTTTCTCATAGCAGAAAAATGACTTTTGTTTAGTCTATTTACTTTATTTGCTCAGTTTTCCCTTTCCACCCAGCCCCTATCCGCCCTCTCCCTTCCCGCCGACCCCTCCCGTCTGAGTTGGATTCGCCGAGTGCCTTGTAAAGGGTAAAAAAAGCAACTCTCCCTCTTATGAGCGCAAATCCACTTCAAGGACTGCCAGTACTCAGGGCAGTGGTGATCCTGTCTGTGTGGCGGCAAAGAGAAGATCCCAACCCTTTCCGTCTAACGAAACCATAATGACTCAGTTGAGTTAATCAGCGGAAATGAGAAACGTTGACAAGGTGCTACAGCCCGCTGTGATTCAGTCTAACAAACGGCACACGTGCAGCTAGGTGAGGGACTCTGAGTAATTGCTTCACTGAAAAAACATGTTTCTTTGAGATTACAAGCTTTGTGTTAGCGCTCTATAAACATTGAGCTCTTCAAGCGCAAAAGGACTAAAACGAAAATTCTCACAGCCACACCAACCGTTTACTCAATTAAGAGATACCTCAGACTTCTGCTGTTTATTGAAGTCAATTATATTATAAATAGTTAATAATATTAGGATGTTTGCAAAGCAAGGTTTTTTTCAGATATTGGGGACCATTTGTACCCAAAGTCTCAGTATAGTATGTAAACACACACCTTACACTCAAACACTTTTAGTGTTTAGCATGGATGAGCGCTCTCGTTATTGATGTTTAGAGGGCATCTTGATGTTTGTGGTGTTCTGAGGCAGTTTGGTGTGAAGAACAAGTAGCGACCTCAAAGTTTGAGTGTGTGTGTGTGTGTGTGTGAGTGTTTGTGGGCTGTGCAGTAGCTTGAGGGATGGGTGGAGTTAGACACTCTTGTCCTGCGGTCACACATGCACACACTCCCCATCTCTGCCTGTCATTAACTCTGATTGATGGCTCTGGAATAGTAGCAGGATGCGATGGCCACATGAACAGCGATTCGTTACAGTGCTTAGGAAGGTTTTGCCTTATCTAAACTAAGTTGAACTTGATATGATTTACAGCTTTACAATGTCACAGCAGGCTGTGTGCTCTAGCTAGGCGACAGTAAAAGCTCTGGAATATTGATTGGTGAATATTGATTCTGATTGGTCAGTCGACGCTGTGGTCAAAAAGCTTTGGATTTTTTCCCCAACTTTGTCCCAGGCAAACAATTTCCTATAGCCGTTTCATATAATTCATATCAATCTGCTGTCTCTTCCTTCTCACATTATTAAACTATTTAAACTTGAATCATGACAAACGTCCATTTATGTACAGTGGAGTTCACTTATCTCGCCAATCCTATTATGTCGACGTTTTTGAAGTGGAACCGCCAAACTCCCTATTTGTCTTAGCATTTTCGATTCTTTAATGTTGATTCCTTAATGTCGCCGAACACTAATATCTCAGACAAATTCGCCACTTCACATGGTTATCTCGTGAGTTATGAGCATACCTAGTTCACTGCGCATGCGCTGAGTTTGCGTTGCACGTGGATCGCGGTCCTGGTCGCTCAATCAGTGACGCTTTACTCACAGCGCAGGACTCTCTGAAGTGAAAGCACATTCATGTTCTTACCAGAGCTGCCGTGGGTCCCACCCTCATCCGCTTCTGTGTGCACATAAAGCCCGCCTTCCCTGATTTGATTGGTCTTCTCAAATATTTTGACATTGGTCGGTAACGAGCGGCAACGACCAATGAGTATGAGGCTTAGATGAACAAACACACACACACATCCTGCTTTTGTTCTGAAGTGAGCTCTGCTCAGCGCCGCTGCGGAAACACGGTTGTTAAAAGACGGGACGAAGCTGAATTTGTTGAGAAAGCACATTAGACAGGCAGAACACAAGAAAGTATGCAATCTAGTACAGCGTGATGACCTCACGAATATGTTATGACTGTTTACACTGTGAGTGAAATTGTGTTTGCAATGTTGGAGAATATAATTAAAGGTTTATATAAAAAATCGAAAGTGTTTTTTATTGTATACTGGTAAATCTCTGCTGTTAGTTGCTGCACATATGCCTTTTATTGTTAGCAAACATATACAGTTTATGTACATTTTTATAGCATGCCGATCGCTTCATCTAATAAATAGATATATTGGGTGTTGGTTATCTCAATCATCGGTTATCTCGACGCTTTTTTGCAAACCCCGAGGCCGTCGACATAACCGAACTCCACTGTATACTGTATATGTATACTGTATTTACAATTATTTATTCTTGCCAAATAAAGTACTTTGTTGGGCTTTAAAGTCACCCTGTTGGGCTTTATTTTGTGATGATGCTTGTATGATTATGCATTTACAATTACAAGTACTATTCCAGGTTGACCGCAACACAGTTTGATATCACATATCCATAGCATTTGATGTGTATGTTTATTTATGAGCGTCTGTTTAGCACTTTGGCCAGGCTCTGATGAATAAACCACGCCCATCTGCCAATCAAAATCAAGGGTTAATGGTACTCTAAGCTGTTTAATCAGAGAGAAAGCCTGAAAGTCGTTATGAAAAATTAAATTAGCTGCAAGAGACCTTGACTAGCAATAAAAGGGATTTGAGGGGAAAATGTGAATTTTCTAAAAGTGTTTTCTACTTAATCGTGTCTGATTTTCTTCATTAGTGCCTTTTGTGATCCCACCGCATGACTAATTCAAGCACAAGGTTTGAATTAGCACATAAAAGCTTGGCAATATGAAATTGTTTATAGTTATGGAACCATGATAAAAAAAATTTGAATGTATAAAAAGGCATCAATCAAACTTATAATGTTATATTGTGTTTATGAGGCAGTTAAAAGCTTTACAATTCTCACTCTTGACTTTTGCCGTTTTGTAGTTTAACATCTTGAAGGAATCTTGAGAAATTTGCTGCAGGTTAATTTAGTCTGATTCACATGAGTAAAAGTTTCATTCAGCGGGCTTTAGTCGGGGTGGATGCCGTATATAATTTGACATGAATGAAAACGAGGCTGTGAATAATGTTCTTTGCCAAAGCAATCGTCACTGTTATATGAACAGACGTTTAACCTTAAACTTTAAACTTCTGTGGATAACATGAATGCTACCTCGAATCATGCAATTAGGCATACTATTTTCTAATCATACAATTTTCACCTGGAGAATGACATAAAGGAGCGAAATAAGCAAGCGTTATTTATTTTTATTTTTTTGCACAAATGTTGTTTTGTCTGTCATTTACAGCCTTGAGATTTTTTTTAAGGCAAGATATTTTTCATGCACTAGTCACTTTTGAGATTTTGGGCTTTTCATAACATGTTTTTTCAGACTAATGGAAAGTAAAGCACAGATTCAAAATATACATTTAAGTGTTTATTTTACTGCACTTTATCCATTTGCGTCTGTAGATTTCAATAACAATATGTATATTTAAAGGCCATTTCTCAAAGTGAGTTTTTCTCCTGCAATGTGTCAGTAAGCACTTTATATAAACCAAACTTAATAATTTTATTCTTATCTATTCAGAGGAGTTTGTTCAAATGATTTGAGCTTTATTTTATGATTTATTAGTCCCTTCTATAAAAACTTTTGACCTTAATACGTCATCACAATTAAAAAAATAATTTTGAACCCGTTTTTTAATCAGTACTCAGATTTCTTTTTGCCAATTTAGTGTATATGTCATTAGATAATTACTCATTCATATTCAGAAAACTTGAAATACAAAATGTTTTTGCAATTCTAGAAGTATGGTGGTATTTATGAGTTATCTATCAGACTTTTGACTATCAATATCAAGTTTAGCCTGCAAGAATTTCTCAATGAAGTGAAAAAGAGCCTGTCTGACCAACATACAAAGTGGCAAACCAGTTTGATTTTTCTTATTTGACATTCTGAAACCAGTGATACCGTAGTAATAGATTGTCATGTGAACTCAACTAGTAGTGTATTTCTATAATAATGCAGTAATTCTTGATAAAGGTTGTAAAGACAGTATCAGTCTGACAGAATGCATTCGTCCGTACACACCCCACAGCTCTTATTATGAGTCTGTGAGATTAAAAGACACTAATCAGATGTGAAAGATGTTTCTGTGTGTAACAGACTATTTTGGAATGCACATCACAAACTTTAATAGTCTTAAAAAGAGCTTTGCAAATTGGTTCCTTGTGTTGTTTGCTAGCAAGTTGTTTACTGCGTGTGATGTTTTCACCTCTTGAGAAATGCCTTTGAATGTGTCCAGGAACGCCCAGCTGATGTTAGAAATGAAGCGATATTGTGGTCTTAAGAAATGCATCTTGGGTCACAAGCCACTAAGAATGACACAAAATGAACAGATGAAAGAATGAAAGGCACATAGTCATCTAAACAAAGAGTCTACAGTTGAGTTGTGTTCTGAGTGTTTCTACCAGATGCCTCCCAGTCAATTTCTGTCGTCAAGCCAAACAATAATCCCCAATCTGTGTGATATTTCTGCTATCAGATTGAAGAGCTCCAGGGAAGAGGAACACTGTGAGGTGAGAGTGTGTTTGATGTGGTCCATCCGAGAAGATCTACATTTAATAAGAACGATCTGTTCTGTAAGCTTAGATCTTCTGATTTGAGGACTTTGAGAGCACTGTTTCAAACCCTGGTTTGAGCAAAGTTGAACTTTTAAAGGGGTCCCATTATGCTGTCACATTTTCAACTTTATTTAGTGTGTAATGTTGCTGTATGACCAGTGTTGCCAGATTGGACTGACGATTTCCAGCCCAACTACAGCAAAAAACCCGCCCATTTACAAAAATACCCGCCCAAGACCCAAAATTGTTGACGGGGGTGGCGACCTACACGCGATTGTTGACGGGGGAGGGGGGGGGGGGGGAATTTACAAAAATTGTGTACAAAAATTTTTTGTCAACACAAAAACAGCCTGGATGGATGGATGGATGGATGGATGGATGGATGGATGGATGGATGGATGGATGACATACAGTATTTTGTCAACACAAAAACAGCCTGGATGGATGGATGATGGATGGATGACATACAGTATTTTGTCAACACAAAAACAGCCTGGATGGATGGATGGATGGATGAATGGATGGATGAATGGATGGATGGATGAATGGATGGATGGATGAATGGATGGATGGATGAATGGATAGATGGATGGATGATGAATGAATGGATGGATGATGGATGGATGACATACAGTATTTTGTCAACACAAAAACAGCCTGGATGGATGGATGATGGATGATGGATGGATGGATGGATGGATGGATGGATGGATGGATGGATGGATGACATACAGTATTTTGTCAACACAAAAACAGCCTGGATGGATGATGGATGGATGATGGATGGATGGATGGATGGAAGGATGGATGGATGGATGGATGGATGACATACAGTATTTTGTCAACACAAAAACAGCCTGGATGGATGGATGATGGATGGATGACATACAGTATTTTGTCAACACAAAAACAGCCTGGATGGATGGATGGATGGATGAATGGATGGATGGATGAATGGATGGATGGATGAATGGATGGATGGATGAATGGATAGATGGATGGATGATGGATGAATGGATGGATGATGGATGGATGACATACAGTATTTTGTCAACACAAAAACAGCCTGGATGGATGGATGATGGATGATGGATGGATGGATGGATGGATGGATGGATGGATGGATGGATGACATACAGTATTTTGTCAACACAAAAACAGCCTGGATGGATGGAAGGAAGGAAGGAAGGATGGATGGATGATGGATGAATGACATACAGTATTTTGTCAACACAAAAACAGCCTGGATGGATGGAAGGAAGGATGGAAGGATGGATGGATGATGGATGGATGACATACAGTATTTTGTCAACACAAAAACAGCCTGGATGGATGGATGGATGGATGGATGATGGATGAATGGATAGATGGATGATGGATGGATGACATACAGTATTTTGTCAACACAAAAACAGCCTGGATGGATGGATGATGGATGGATGGATGGATGGATGGATGGATGGATGGATGGATGGATGATGGACGGATGACATACATTATTTTGTCAACACAAAAACAGCCTGGATGGATGGATGGAAGGAAGGAAGGAAGGATGGATGGATGATGGATGGATGGATGACATACAGTATTTTGTCAACACAAAAACAGCCTGGATGGATGGAAGGAAGGATGGATGGATGATGGATGGATGGATGACATACAGTATTTTGTCAACACAAAAATAGCCTGGATGGATTGAAGGATGGATGGATGGATGGATGGAAGGATGGATGATGGATGGATGGATGGATGACATACAGTATTTTGTCAACACAAAAATAGCCTGGATGGAAGGAAGGATGGATGGATAGATGAGACTCAAACTCAAAAACAGCCTGGATGGATGATAGATAGATAGATAGATAGATAGATAGATAGATAGATAGATAGATAGATAGATAGATAGATAGATAGATAGATAGATAGATAGATAGATAGATAGATAGATAGATAGATAGAGTGATAGATAGATAGAGTGATGGATGGATGAGTTGTTCATGACATATTTTGTAAACACAAAGACAGCCAAGAAAGTTCAGAAGGTCTTTGTTCCAGTAATTACTGTTCCAGGGTGTTTTTGTGGTTCCTGCTTCATTCCTGAAGGCTTTTCTGCAGTTGATCATTGTAATCTAT
This sequence comes from Rhodeus uyekii, assembly GCA_037043235.1. Lineage (NCBI taxonomy): Eukaryota > Metazoa > Chordata > Actinopteri > Cypriniformes > Acheilognathidae > Rhodeus > Rhodeus uyekii. Next base: position 1,312,942 of record JAWRVZ010000066.1, read on the forward strand.
CCTCATATTTGAAACATAGCAGTGTGTCAGCAGCAGTGGCTACAGTTAGGCATGTAACATGACATATGACCCCTACAGGTCAGTGAACACTAGGGGTCATCCATATGTGTGTGTTTAATATATATCTATATATAGTGAAGGCAAAGCAGAGACCAGTAAAGGATAACAGGACCTGTGGGAGCTTTGAATGTCTGCTCAGAATCAGGCTGATTTATAGTCCCTCCTATGAGCTGGAGACATCCTTCACGCTAATCTACACCAGAAACAGGAAAGAGACCTACAGAAGACGAGAGCTTTAAAACATAGTAAGCTTTTTTTAATGCATGTGCAGCATCCTGCAGAGAATCCTTTTTTGTACACTTTCCCTGCCAGCATTTTTTTATTTTTTTACGGTAAGCAGCCAGCCACTGCCAGCATTTTTGATCATTTTCACTAATACTTCAAGTCCCCAAGAATATTCTGTGTTATGACTATTTGAACATGCAATTAGTCAAAAGAAAGAAAAAAGCCCCTGCTTTTAAACAACGCAACAACAAAAACACTATGAACAAAAAATCATTCAAAATGCTTGCCATGATGCTTTTATTGTTTCTGTTCTTTTTTCCTGTTTTGACTCTGTACTTCTTCAGAAGATGCGTAATACTGCCCTCTGGTTCCGTCAATGGTGAGGAACTATTGTCCCATAAATAATGGAAAATTCTGTCAATGGCTGGGAAGTGTTGTCTCATAAATGAAGAATTTTTTAGTGAATGTGGGGAAGCATTGTCTCATAAATTAAGAAAAAAAATTGTTAATGTAGGGAAGTGTTGTCTCATAAATTAAGGAAAATTCTGCAAATGTAGGGGGAAGTGTTGTCTCATAAATGTAAGAAAAAAATTTGTGAATGTGGAGAAGCATTGTCTCATAAATTAAGAATTTTTTTTGTGAATGTAGGGAAGTGTTGTCTGGGAATGGTTGTCTCATAAATGAGGGACAATTCTGTCAGTGGCTGGGAAATTCTGGAAAATTCACATTTACAGAATCACATTTTTTATGGTTCTGCTGCCTTCACAAAGGCAGCCAAAAGCATCATACTAGTAGCATCTTAGTTAATTAAATTGACTTAAGTATGTTGTTGAATTAAAGCAGAGTGAATTTTTCACTAAGAGTGAAATTTTAATTCAGAAGAAATGTCTAGCGAGTCCATTTTATTTAGACCAGATTAACTTGAATGCATCATAATATGATTTTTGAACTCGTATAGACAATTCACAGATGCCGGCGATATTATTTACATCTTCACTCTTCGCCTTTCCATTTCTGACTCTCCCCGTGTTCAGCATCTCGTCAGCAGAAATTCGTCCTTATCTGTCGATGAGGTGATCGTGAGGCGGGCCGAAAATTTCACCTGTGCTCAGAAATGCATACATACACACACTGTCTGCTCAGACTTGTACAGCGTGTTATAGATATATTTGTCTGTTTGACACCATATGAAGACTGTACGAGCATCTGTCTTTTAGATCATTCACCCACACACAGATCTCAAAAGCCAGCATATGCATGATGAAGGGTGTGTTTTTCGGCTAAAGAGAGAACTAAGGGTGTTTAAAGGGCACCTCGAGGAGACGCTGACATTCAACAGGCTTGGTTTGAACACACACCTCTCTCCACACACACACACACACACACACACCTCCTCTGCGGTGATCTCCAGCTGAGCCACATGTTTAAACCATTACCCCTCCATCAGTGAGAGTTTGATACTCCGCGAGCCCTGAGCTAGCAGAACCATCTCATCTCCACTGCCTTAAAATCAGACATGTAAACCTTAAGGATTAGAAACAGTCTATGATTATAATTAAACCCCTGTGGTTTCCCCCCAACGCACACACACACACACACACACACACACACACACACACACTGAATCACCAAAATCACTGTGCACTCCTGGAAAAGATTTTATTGGTGCAATATGCTAAGGCAAGATTCACTTATTTTTAGGCCTTGAGATCTGAACCAACTCCTAACGTAATTTAACTTTACTCCTACACCGTATGTGCTGTGAACATGAATGATGACAAGTTATATAGCTTTTTAAGGTGATGTTATTAAATTTTATGGCATGTGGGCTACATTGTAACAAAAAATTCCACCAATTCAACTTAAAAAACCTTAAGTAAAATTAAATTGGCTGCAAAAGTCATCACAACTCATTTTTCTTTTCAAATCTTATCTAGCTGAATCTTGTAAAACTTTAATGAAGTTGAAACTGGTAATTGAAAAACATATTTTGCCATGCCATGGCCTAAAAAAAAAAAATCAAATAGACTTGCACTGAAGGAAGGACTTCGCCAGAAATCAGTGGTGACTTTTGCACTATATAATATATTATACTATATACTATATAATATATTATACTTTTTTTATCCTGCATCTAGAGAGAATAGCTCAAACATATCATGCCAAAATGAAAATGTTAAAGTACAGAAAGGTTTGTTTGCAGTTTAGGGTTGAGTTAGGTGATAGAAAATATTATTAACTTAGGATAAAACATGAAAGTCCCCACTATTGCAGAAAAACAAATGTGTATGTGAAGTCTGGGTGTCAGATCGACCTCTGTGATCAAACACACCAGCATTAATTCTTATAGCCCAGAGGAATTCCTGCACAAACACACTCGCATAAAGGTTCAGTTGTCTCTTCAGTTGAGTTTAAATCGCTCCACATCTACACTAATGAGGTGAATTATGTGAGAGATTGGTTACTGAATAAAACGTTTCACGCAACAACGAATTGATAGAAGTCAGGGATCGACCTCATGCTAACAGCACAAGGCTCGTGTTGTTCGATGTGTTCCCCACACGACGAGACAGCGAGAGTCAATATTTACACAGTCTTCATGTAAAACTTCTGTGTTAGAGCACAGCTCCTTTAAAGGACTCTTTATTTTCTTAATCAAGTTTTCTGGTCTTATTGTGCGCAAATGATCAGTGAGTGTGAATGTCAGAATGTCACAAAAGAGAAAAATAAATGCTTTCATAATCGTCAAACAAATAATCATCTTCTCCATCTCTGAAACGACTTGTCTTTTCACACAAGGCCACTTGCAGAGGCAAAATAATATGCATCACTGCTTTGAAATGATTTGTATTGTATAAAGCGCTGTATAAGTTTCCTTAGAAAACACCATTTATTATATCATATCATACTTTTCACAATCTTAATGATAAAATTCTTGGAAACAGCTGACATAATGGATGTTGAATCCATTGTGAATGTTCTCCATTGCATGGAAAATACATGGTCATGGCTCAGTCTGAAAACTGTAGAACTTGAGTTAAAGGAAGTTTGCCAGGAATCAGAGGTCACCATTTAAGGTCAAAAAGAAGCATCTAGGCAAAAAAGAGTTCATGTGTGTTCAAGAACTCTGTTCACAAACTGTGAGATCTCAGTGATCATTCATAGAGCAACATATGAGATCCCCATCTAAGTGTTCATAAGGGACAGGGCTTATCCTAAAAATCCCGCCCCCTTTTTACCCCTCACAATGGCTGCATCCAAAATCTCATAATTGCTTACTATATAGTAGGCGAAAAACAATACGTGACGAAAAGAAGTATGTCCGAATTCACAGTACTCATAAAAGACTAGGTAAAAAGTCCTACTACTTCTGACAATGGACACTTTACTATCCCATGAGGCCACGGGAGAGGATTTGGGAATTGCAGTGAAGTAGGTCACATGACAGCGAAAACATGGTGAATTAAGTACAGTAATCCCTCGCAGCTTCGCAGTTCAAGTTTCGCGGCCTCAGTGCATCGCGGATTTTTGAAAAATATTCATTGAAAAATAAAAATTCTAAAATACCACCATATCGGCAGCCGTATTGCGGAAAGCAGCGCTGCTTCATCGTGATGCGAGAGAAACGGTTTCCCAGGATGCCAGACAAAGAGAGAAACTCTCTCAGAGGCTTTGTACACACTCACGGCACTCAGACAAGACACGTGATTGGTTCTCAGCGCGAGATCGACCAATGAGAGCACGAGTGGAGTGGGAGCCTCTTCACCTCTCACAGAAGCAAATGTTTACGATTCAGAGCCAATATCTGACGATGAGACGCTTCCCGAACTGATTTGAAGGCCTCATTATACCAGTGCAGTAACACCATCATCAACATCATCATCATTCATCGAACCGCACAAGATACTCAAGATACTACTGTCATTGATGAGTGTAGAGCACCATAATACGTATCGTATGAGAGAGAGAGAGTAAATGTATAATATTAAGGTTTTATAATTAAAATATTAAAAATAAAATAATTTAATATATTTTAAACATTCTGGTACCTACACACACATATACGGAAATTCCTAGGGGGGGGCCAATCCTACTTCGCGCATTTTTTCACCTATCACGGGGGGTTCCGGTCCACATTAACCGCGATAAATGAGGGATCACTGTAGGTCCGAATTACTTTCATACACACACACTCATACTACATGGAACATTCTTTTCTCGCACCTTTATTCAAAATAAGTATCTACTCAAGAGAGTATGCGATTTGGGCCACAGCCAGTGTGTGTCTCCCTTTTGTATGCAGGTGAGTGACATCATGCCAACGGGGCAGTTTCTCGCACTGCTGCGGTGAATCTAACGTCAGCTTCTAAAAATTCTGCGGGGAGCTTCTGAAAGTGCTATGTGTACACTAGGGAAAATAATTCAGCATGTTTCCTCATTCTCTGGACATGAGCTACTGCAAACCAAACACGGGCCTCAGCTCCTGTGGAGCGCAATAATATTCGCTTATGACGTCTGCACATTAAGATACATTTTCTGGGTCATTTTGTTCACTGAGCGGAGAGAGAGAGAGAGAGAGAGAAGAAGAAAAAATTTGAAATGGAATTGTGAGTTTTTCCCTCCAGATGCTCATGTACCCCTCTTACCTTTTACCTTCCCCCACTTCCTGTTCAGCAGCAGAATCCAGAGCTCTGACCTTTAGGATCAAACACGCTGTTTCAAGAACACAAATGCATTTCTGTTTTAAGACGTTCTTTTTGGTCTTACTGTGCAAGATTCAAGTGATTAGAAAAATATCTTAATTTTCATTAAGATACAATAAAAAAACTTTCTCTGCTTTAAAAATAACTTTTCTTTTTGGTGACATCATCAAGACCACTTGCTATAGCTTTCTTGCACCAAAAAATGCCTCTAAAATCACTTTTCTCACTCCCACTTAATGTTAGAATGAATTAAACAGGCTGTTTTTGTTGCTCTACCTTTAAGATGTGTAAATATATATGTAAATGACTTCTGTTATGAACATTTCGCATGTGAAATGAGTAATACCACCACCACCACCACTCAAGAGGATCATGTTAATGTAACTTCTTACTGATCCATGGTGAACGTTAAAGTATTTCCTCATAGTCTTCAAGCTGTTTCATTTTGTAAGAGCAAGGTAATTCTTGAAATGACTCCTTCAAGTACCGGTATTTGTTCTTTAACAGTATAAACCCGTTTCAATGTTTTGCCTCTCACATAGACCACAGACAGAAGAAAAGACTCGTCTCAGCCTCCTATAATCACTTTGTCTCCTCTCTTTTTGTGTTCAGTGTATTTTAGGCACATCTTCAATTAAGCTTCTTGTTCAAGCACCGAGTGCTGATTTCTCATGCGCATGTGTGTGAGAGTGTTTGTATTTAAAGGTTGAGATGGTTTAATTATTATCAGTGTCAGCAGCATGCTGTGGAAACAGTGCAGTAATTCCCTCTGAGCTTGTGTTTGAGAGAAGAGAGGAGCGATATCTGAGAGAAATGGGAGGGAAGGGAATAGAGCCGAACCTCTGTGGGTCAACAGTACATTTGAGTTCAGTTACATGTGCTCAGGTTTCTGTAAAACAGCTTTCGTCTGTTGTTACCCCTGAGAAAAGCCAGCTCCCTTCAGTTCAGCTCATGGAATAATCTCTAATATCGTCCAAACAGCACTTTTATATCTTCAAGTCCCCTGTAAGAAAAACTACTCCCAGAATGCAAAGTTGCCAATGTAAAGGAGCCAAATCATGGAAAACATAATATTTATTTAGTATACACTGTAGACACATACTAACCTCATTCAGTAAATATTTGGCAAGAATACTAAGAGAAAAATGCTAGTATGCTCTTGCATTATTGGTGGAGATTAATTAAGTCCTTCCGGCTCGCTCAATGTCCGAATTCGCTCTCTCGTTTTCATTCACTCCTTCAATTGACTATATTAGTGGAGTGATGAAGGGAATTTTTAATGAGGTATATGGGGTGATTTCAGATACACCCTGTTTGTAAGCTATTGAACCATTCACTCAACCTATTCATTCAAACGTTAATTAATTCAGTAATTAAACAGTCAGTATGAGTGAATCGTTGAATCATTCACTTAGTCATTCTTTCATTCTTTTCTTGTTTATTGAACTAGGGCTGTGTTACAGAAACATCTTAACTAAGAATGCTAATTTCACAATATTGAGCGCTTCTGTAATACAGCCCCTGTTGATCTGAATTGCATAGTTAATTTAATAGTTTCAAAGACTGTCATTATTTACTCGCTCTCGATTGATCTGTAAGACATTATTCTGAGTTCATTGCCTTGGCTGGTTGTCCAATGTCCAAATGTACGTGAACGGGGACTGGTTAACACATAATTGTAGTTAATAAGGATACTCCGTCTGCGCTATAAGACTCTTTTTTTTTTTTTTTTAAAGGGAACCTATTATGCCCTTTTTCACAAGATATGATGTAAGTCTCTAGTGTCCTCAGAAGTCTTTGTCCGTGATGTTTCAGCTCAAAATATCTCACATATCATTTATTATAGCTTGTAAAATTAGCTTTTGTTTGGGTGTGAGCAAAAACGCACCGTTTTTGTGTCCCGCTAAATGCAAATGAACTGCTCTTTCCAGAGGAGGGCGGATTCTTTACAGCTCATGCTTCGGATACTCCAGCAACAACAAAACTGGAGAATGTCCCGCAGCCAAAATATGAGAAATCATCAGTAGCAATGTTCAGCTTTACGTGTTACGTGTTCGACTCGGATAATGAACCTTCTCTTCAACAAAAATCTCATATTCAACTTATTACTCCTTAATCTACTTCAGATATGGCATGCGTGTTGTGTCTTGGCAAACTTTTTCGTTATTAGCTCAAATGAAAATATGCAAAGGTAATGAAAAGATAAAGCAATATTACTTTATTATATGTTTTTTCTGTTCATCGAAGGATGTGTTGCTCAGAACAAGTTATAAAGCATTGTTATTTTCATATAGGGAAAATAAATCATAGGCCTACGTATTTATGGATGTGTCATCATCCTCATTTTCTTGTAACATAATATTTTCTTAAATCATCTTGACAGACTTTGATCAAAGCAGAGACTGTTTTTTGATCTGCCATAGCAACAGAGATCCCCACAAAAAGCTCAGAGTCTATATAGAGAGACTCCAGTAAAACACAGCTTTAAGACTGATGTAATTACAACCATCCCTCTCTCTCTCACACACACACACACACACACACACACACACACACACACACACAAATACGCAGCCACTACACAACCAGAGGAACAACTCATCAGCAAAACCGCTATTTATGTACTATGTTTAATCTTACTGGCAGCTCTGCGGTTTGTTTTAGAAAATGTAATGGTCACTCGTTACCATGGAGACCACACGTGAAAAGATGTTTGCCATGTTTTCAGATGAGCTTTTAAAGATTGATATTTTAGATTAATTTTTGTGTTTGAATAGTGTAGGCAGAATGCAAACAGAACTAGTGACAAAAAATTTTCAGAAGTGGCCATACTTTCTCTCTCTCTCTCTCTCTCTCTCTCTCTTTTTGTAGTTCTAATTTCTGGATGAAAGCTCAGGTTAAAGTTCAGGCAGTCATATTATAAGAGCAGGTGTTTTGTGCAGAGTCTGGACTAAGTCCAGGCCCAATTTACTGGCCCAGAGCTCATCTGCAGAGAGATCGGTTTATTCACTGTGACTGCAGCCGTGGACAACAAATCATTCGTGAGGCAAATGAGCAAGCGAGTTAAGGTCACCTTCAGAGAGGTTTGGTCTAGACGGAATATAAAAAATAAAACATGCTTCAATATGGTTTATTTTAGTGTGGTTCCTCTGCCTGTGATCTACACATCTCTTGTTTGGCTGATTAAACAGCGGGTTGCTTCCGCTGGTTTCAGTCGTTTCTGCTTCCGTGTGAACTTTCCGGACGTCTGACAGGGTTTTGAGGAACTAGGGTTTGTCTGATTCATTCACAGGATGGGGATACAGAGACCCACTCAGTTCCCTTTGAGCTCTAAAAATACAAACTGCAGCGGCCCTCACGACAGCGCCATCTGCCCTGGCAGACGTCCAGGGACATACACATACACAAACACACAGTTTCCCAGGGCGAAGGATGCAAGACCAACAGGAGCATCATATGATGAAGCTAGTGTGACTTAGAAAGTCGCATCGAAGAATAGGACTGCAAACCAATTCATTTACTTTCTGTGGTACATTGTATGCAAGGTTAGGTTGAGTGCATCCCAAATCATAGTATGTTAATATTATTTACAGTGTATTTTTGTGTGCATCCATGCATGCTTTTTCAGTAGCCTTGGCTCTGAAAGTATTTTTCTCATTCCTTTTTTTCCCATAAGGATCTTTAAAAAGTTTCCATTTACAAGTTATGAGCCATGAACCAAACCAAACCGTTAAAGATATTTAACAATTAAAATAAGACAAAAAGAACAGTAACCATTGATTTCCATAGTAGTTTTTTTCCTACTATGGAAGTCAATGGTTACCATCAACTGTTTGATTATTAACAGTCTTTGAAATATCTTCTTTTGTGTTCAGCGGAAGAAAGAAATGAATGAATCAATTCTTTTTGTAAATAATACGTTGAAATAATGTGGGCTGACGGCTTCAACAAAAATATATACCTTTAAGGTCAGAGTAGGTCTGTCTTCCTATGGAGAAAATTAATAGGGTTTTTACTTCCAGAATCTGACTATTGCACTCAATAGAGGAGGAGGAGTTTTTTTGTTGTTGTTAAGTTGGCTGAGAAGACTAGAATTTCTGACTGTAACTCGTCCTACAGCTTTAGTGCTACAAACCCCAAATTCAGAACAGGCCAGAGGCCACCCAGGATACCCTAGCAACACCCTACCAATCACCCAGGATAGCAACCACCTAGCAACACCCCAGCAACCACCCAGGATACCTTAGCAACTCCCTAGCAACCACCCCAGATACCCTAGCAACTGCCTAGTAACACCCTAGCAACCTGTTAATTTCTGATCATTCATGGCAGCATCTTCGTAGTTAATGTTAAATTGTGCTACCAACATGCAAAATTAAAGTTTCTGGTGCAACGTTCTCAGCCAACTTCTGAAGTTTGTCTCGACGAACTTTATCCTCTAGTTGTTGTTGTTGTTGTTGTTGTTGTTTTTTACTTCTGTAATGCAAAAGAATTTACATGCTAATGCTTACATGCAAACACAACCAATGTGTAACTGATTCATTCTGACTTATAACATATGCAGATGTACTTAATCATCACATATTGTGTATATTGTTTTAGGCTATATTTGAAGTATATAGTTTGGAATGTAGCTTTTATAGGACATATGCATGCTCACTTTCTTTTCTTCAATAATCTGAGATATTCCCAGAGTTGGATAATCAATGGAGTTGGTTTGGTGGTTAAAGAATTGAAAAGTCACATGAGCAGAAAAGGTGTTTTAAAGGTGAAGTAACAACAAGGAAAGTCTAAGGATTGTATATTAATAAAGTCCATTTTGAGATTGGTCCAAGTGGATTTATTTTCCCACCAATTCGATTGTGCAATTCTAGTTTGGCACTCATAGATTCCATGTTTCTGTCTGAATCTGCCATCACTCTCAATTTTTCCACACTGGGTTTTCTTTTCAAACAATGTTCCTCTCTTTAAAATAACTGGTGTGTAAAGACAGATGTGCCGTTTGCATTAAACTGCTGGAGTTTTGTAATCAACGAACCAACAAAATAATGACCCTCATTCACAAACAAAAGCTTTTTTAGCACGTAATGAGACGTGACTGGTCTATAAAGACGAGAGCTGAGCTAAATCTTGGTTAAATGTATGGTACACGTTGAATCCTGAAATGGTTGGGGGTCTTCAACACATGTATCCCATTAGAATCCCCTCAAAGAGCTTTAATGTGTTCCAGATTCATACATGCTGGCTTTGCTCACTGTGGCCCTTGTGTCGGTTCTGGTCTGAGCATGCTCAGTGCGTGCGCACATACAGCGGATTGAACCTCAGAGTCCTTGGGCTCCAGTTTCCCGTGTGCGCTGTGAATATTCCATCAAAGACAGATCTGATGATCGTAAAGGGAAATATTCCCGGCTTATTCCATGCATTCTCTCTCTGGCCCTTGCACATCTCCAGTGTGTTTCAGAGGTCATTGAGTACTGATACAAACTAAATCGGACTAACAGGCCTTCAGATAAATGCAGCTTCATTAACATTCATCTCGCTTCTTTGGGTTTTCTCTGCTTTATATGCTATCTGAGGGTTTCAGACCTGTGTGGACAAGTCTTATGCTGGCTCAGATCTAAATGTTACAACCTTTTCAGCATTATAGATTATTTTATGAGAGATCATATAAGCCTCGGTGTTTTGCTCCGTCTCCTGTTGTGTTTGGCTCTTTCGGATAGATTTATGTGTTTGTTTTTTGGAAAGCATTGACTGAATGTATATTGGGCGTATCTGTGAGAACTGTGAAGATCTCTGATGCTTTTGATGCATCACTCACTCAGAGTGCAAATGAGTATTTCAATTATTCTAAAGAGGGTCTTTGTTCATAAAATAGATGTTTTGGCACATTAAAATTGTTTACTCCCATATATTTCAGTACAGTGTGACATTATTTATGCTGAGTATTAAGTGCTGCTCCCTCAAATCATTTTATTTCCTTTGTGCATGAATACAGAGGAACAAATAGAAACACAACTGGGCCGGTGACCAAGACTTGAGAGTTAGTGCTTATCTATTAGCTAATGATACTAAATTTTGCTGAATGATTTCAGATGCTGCCTACTCTGTTAAGGATTTTTATCAGGATAAGCAAGTTAAAAAAATCTGTCATTTTTTTATTCACCCCCATGTCATATCAAAACCCAGACTTTCTTTCTTATGTGAAATAACAAATTTTGAAATGATATTCCACATGCAATTACAATTAAAGGGTACTCAAACCTTCAAATTTCTAAAAGGATGGAAAGAACCATGAACATACTCCAGATGATTGTATTCTGTGTTCTGGAGTCAATAACTTTGTTTGAGTATTTTTCTGAAGTATTTTTAACCTTAATTTAACTTGGACAGGAATGTACCTTGGTAAATTTGATCAGTACTGACTTTGAAGGGCTAGATCACCCAAAAACTAATATTCTGCCTTCTTTTACTCACCCTCAAGTTATTATAAACCTGTATGAATTTCTTTCTTCTGCTGAACAAAAACGAAAAGAAGATATTTTGAAGAGTATGAGTAACCAAACAGTTGATGGATGAGGGTGAGAAAATGACACAATTTGTCTCTTTAAAGCGATATAAGTTGGGTATGAGTAACCAAACAGTTGATGGGCCCCATTGACTTGTATATTGGGGAAAAAATACTATGTAAGTTAATGGGGCCCATCAAATGTTTGGTTTTTGAAATTCTTCAAAATATGTTCTTTTTTGTTCAACAGAAGAAAGAAATTCATACAGGTTTGAGCAACTTAAGGGTGAGAAAATGTGTCTCTTTAAATCCATATAAGTTAATATGTATTATTTTTGTTGAAACAATAGTATATTGGTAGACACTCATTTTGTCATGGTATATTTTTATCAAGGAAAGAAAAACAAACTGTAAATGATCTGGGATAAGCGAATTAAATAAGTCCTAAATTGACTCCTGACCCTGTATGGAGACGTTTGACCATAGTTCCTGTGAGAATGTTCCATATCTGGATCCTTCCCAGAATTCCATGGAAGGGTTTCCCAATGAGTCTGGTCATATAATGTAACCGTTGCATAGACACTGTTGATTTGGCCTCTGGAAACCTCTTCAGTGGAGCGGGGAACTCCTTGACATACGACCCAGGAGTGATGCGTATATGATTTAATAAAGCAGTGAAAGCAATAGAGAGAGAAAAAAAAATCTCATTTGCAGTCCAAGGCAGGTGGCTACATTAGCATAAAGCCGAACATTACTACAGTAAGCTCTGGGAATCCTGCAGCAAAGCAGTTATATAAACATTCTCATGGGGCCGAAGCTGGAACTCTCCAGAACAGTGTCTTTTCTACACAACAGCTGACAAGACAGCTGGAAAAGTTTTCAATTCAAACTTCCATCTGCTGTTTGTCTTCCCACTTCCACATTCACACGTTAGTGGTGCACGTCATCATTAAAATATTTCAAATTTAAAAAAAAACACTTTCTCCTTCTGTGTTTGCAGCTTCCTATTTTGGGGACAGCTTCTGCAGAACAGATGCCATTCAGGACCTGTCAAGCTTTCAAGTGTCACTCCAATTTAAAACGGGCAGACGTAGCGGCCTTCTCCTACTGGCGGCGGGACACAGAGATTATCTCTCGTTGGAGCTCTACAATGGCAGATTACAGGTGTGATACATTTTTGGGTTCAGATCCTTCAAGACTCCATTTATAAACTTTTCATTTAGCAACAGCCGCTCAAGTCACCTCATTTAACATTAGATTAATAGTAAAAATCTTGTAACCTTGTTGCTATAGTTCACTGTCAGTCTTAATTCTCTCTATGTGCTAAATTGCTTTGGATAAAAGTGCCTTGTAAATTACTACTTATGCACTAAAGACCGAGATCAGATTTGGCCAAATCTGAAAGCACAGGGTGCATTTCTTCAAACTGCAGATTATAACCCAGACTGACTATGCAAATAAATACAAACTCTACTATTTTCTCATGGCCCTTCAAGACTTCAGGCCCCCAGAATGAGCCACACACTGAGAAAATCTCTTGTGAGTTTTTGAGAAGCAGCCGTTTGGTTTGTGGTGAGAGGGATGACTCACATTCGCTTCCAGATCCACTGTGACAGGATCGTCACAGTATTTCAGCTCAACACATGGAAAAAGCTTCCACAGCTAGAATGAGTTACTGGTTTGCTCTGAGATATTTATTCTTCATCTGTCGCCTCCCTAGAAAATGGCTCCCGCTCCGCACAGATAAACACAGACGCTCAAACTGCCTGCATTATGCTGCTATATGAAACGGTACCAAGACTATTTCATCGGTGGCAGGATTTGTCATTAAAAACACATTTCTACTGACATATTCAATTCATCCAGATTTACTTTTTTCATCTTTGGAGGCTACAGATCTGAAATGAGATATGTGATATTTTCTGTTTAAGTGGGTACACAGTGTTTGAAATAGTTGGCTGATCCAGCAAAGTCTGCATCAAATTTCACAATTGGATGCATGTATAATGCACTGTGAAAAATCATATTCTTAGTCAGTACCTTTGTCTTGTTTTCTTGTAAAAAGGTCTAAACAAGATAAATGTACCTGAGAAGGAAAATTGCATAAGATATTAAGACAATATTTACTGGTAGTGCTTGTGGAGCAAAGAAACCCCAAACCCTTGAACAAACCTTATTCATAACAAGTACAAGTATTACCCTTTAAATTGTAAAATTCCTCTGGCACATTTGTGATACAGAGATGAATGTTACTTTAAATGATACTAGAAATAAACCAGAACATCTTACAATTACATAGCAATGCACAACAAAACAGCTTCAGAACAGCTTAGACCCCTCACAACACCCTAACATCATGGCAGCAACTTTTTCACCACATGCCTGTGAAAAGGCATTTACTTCTTACTTTAAACAGAGACTTCCGCTGTTTAGTCCTTTGTTTTTGTGTGTTTTTACAGGCTAGGATTAACATGGGATCTGGAGAAAAGGTTCTGGTCTCCTCCATGGGTCTCCAGCTCAGTAACCTTCTGGACCATCATGTGTCTCTCATTCTGAAAGACTCCAAACTCACTATGACTGTGGACAACCTGTACACAACCTTCACCCCAATGGAGAGTGCAGATGAGGACCTGAATATCGACCAGGGCGTGTTCTTCGGAGGCGTAAGGGACCTGGAAGTGGAGTACCTGAGCACAGCTGTGCCCTCCCTGCGCGGCTGCATGAGCAATGTTAAATTTAAATCTCATGACTTTGATATTCTGGCATCAGTGACTCCAGTATGCTATGACACCAAGGAGACTTGCAGCAGCGAGTTTGAGGCAGGGGACGGAGACACCACAAGCTTTATCAGCCCGGACTCATTCATCTCTTTCCCTACTTGGACTAGACCTGGCTCAGGCTCCCGTAGCCTGAATATGCTTATGAAGACGACTATTGAAGATGCTTTGTTGCTCTTCCACCCAGGACATCAGGCAGACTTCATTGCAGTTGGAATGGTAGGAGGGTTCTTGAAAGGTGTAATAGACCTGGGAAGTGGGATGTATGTGCTGGACAATGTTGAAGTCAAAGTGGATGACGATCAGTGGCACAGGGTAGACATTCATATTGACTCCAATGAGTTCCAGATAAATGTTGACAGTCAACTGGTTTCACTTCCTCTTAATGAGACAGAAAAGCTGGATCTAGTGGGAAACTTGTACTTGGGAGGCATTCAAAGGAAGATGAAAGATGTGTTTCAAGATTACTTTTTGACTCGCGTGGAGGAGGAGATCACAACTGAGTCCTTTATTGGATGTTTGGGAGAGATCAAGGTGAATCAGAAAGGCAGAAGCCTGCAGGACGCTCTGATAACTAAAGACATTCACCTGAAATGTGAAGGGGAATATGATTACTCCACTTATGATGATGATTTGGAGTCAACAACATCGCCTCCAGTAAGAATAACATACATTGATGTCAATACTGATGAAAGACATTGTTTCCCTACAGAGGATTTACCTAAGATGTTCCACAATATTTCCAAACTCTTGGACATCACTCCTTTGCTAGTTCCTGAGGGAGGAGAGGCCTTTATTGACATCGTAAACCTAAATCCAACATTTAACCTAAGCGCTGCAGGTGTTCGTCAATCTCAGATCATCTTTACTCTGCTAAACAATCCTTGGTATGGAGTGACTGATATAAACTCAAGACACTCAAAGAAATTTACTCTTCTGGATGTTGTCAACAAGAAAATCAAGTATCTCCACAATGGCAATGAAAAGTATAATGATCAAATCCAGCTGGAGGTCATTGCACAAGGAACGAATCTTCCTGAGTGCTTGAGTGTTGCACACCAGTATGTGCTACCGGTGGAGATCATCCCCGTCAATGACGTCCCTCAGCTCGGTGCAGGTGACATCTATATCACAGAAAATGGGCGTACACGTTTAAGCCCAAACCTCATCAAAATCTCAGATTCAGATAATCGTTGTGATGAACTCAAGCTCACAGTCACTTCGGACCCTACTTCTGCTGGATATCTGGAGAACGCTCAACAGCCTGGGTTTGGTCTAAGAGAGTTCACCTGTAGACAACTGAAAGAAGGTAATATCTACTATGTTCACAGGGGAGGAGAAGTGACTGGACTTACCCTGCAGGTTTCAGATGGAGATTTGGTTAGCCAGTCAAGCACATTTAAGTTGCTCATTACCCAGCCAAAGATTACTCTAGTCACAAATACTGGCCTTGTGATACATCAGGATAGCAGCATGCCTATTGGAATACAAAACCTGGCGATTTCTGCAACTCCAAAAACTGGAGATGTTGTTTATAATATCACTGAGCCACTTCAATTTGGGGAACTGCAGTTGATCTCAGACAATGGGGTACCAAAAAGAGTTACACTGTTTCATCAGTCTGATCTGGAGCTGAACCGACTGAAGTACATTCCCATCCTCACAGATGATCACAACAGCGTAAAGACGGAGTTTATTCACTTCAGTGCACAGCTCGGACAGGTCATGCTCACAGACAATACATTTGTCATCAAGATCATCCCAGCTGTTGTGGGAATAGCTAAAATGGTTCCTCTGGAAGTTGAAGATGGGCAGCAAAAGGTCATTAAGCCTGAGCAATTACAACCTTTTCTGAGGACAGTCCAAAGTGATTCAAGAACAGTCCAGTACATGATTCTGAAATGCCCAGACCAGGGAGTCTTGATGATGCTCGATAAAGAGTTGTCTGAGGGTGAAAGCTTTTCCCAACAAGACATTTTGAATGGTTTCATCAGTTACAGACCTCGTGTCCGCAGAGCAGTTGACTTTGAGGATCAGTTCCTGTTCAAAGTCTTCGCAAAGGATCAGTACTCCAGAGAATACACCTTTCCGATCAAAATCAAGGGTGATTCTGACACCCCTATCCTAACCAACAAGAGACTTGTTGTGCTGGAAGGAAATGAAAACATCATAAGTAAAGAACATCTCTGGGTTCAAACCTCCACTTCAACAGACTTTGTGTACAGAATAACACAAGATCCCAAATATGGTCGTCTTATTAGAGACTCTCCACCGGGTCAGCAGAGATTTGAGGGTGCAATTCGGGTCTTTAGCAATGAGGATCTTTCTTTGAACAGGCTGATTTACAAACATGATGAATCAGGATCAAACCGTGACCAGTTTACCTTTCTGGCATTTGATTCAAGAGGTGGCAATGGTGGACAAGATGAGGGTCATGAGGTTCTGGGGGGAGTGTTTAACATTGCAATACAGTCCAGGAATGACCATGTGCCTCAGAGGATAATCCACAAACCTTTCAATGTTGTCAGAAATGGCCAGAAGTTATTAACCACTGATGACATTCTGTACAAAGACGATGACTCTGACTTTAATGATACACAGCTAGTTTATGCAAGAGTGGGAATCCTTTCAGGAAACATTGTCTCCTCTGTAGACTCAACACAGCCTCTCTACCGCTTTACCCAGGCTGACCTGAGGGACAGGAAGGTTTTGTTTGTCCACCATGGGGCAGATCGTGAGCGATTCCAACTTCAAGTATCCGATGGCTTGCACAAGACCACAGCTGTACTTCAGGTGCAAGCAGGTGACCCTTATCTACGTGTAGCCAACAATACCATGGTGGTCATGGACCACGGTAGCACCAAGACGCTGAACACCAGTCTGTTAAGTGCAGAGACCAACATGGACATCCGAAGTGCAGCTGAGATCATTTTTGATGTGACTTCTGCTCCCAGTGATGGTAGGATTATAGTCAGTGGTATTGAATCTTTCACATTTACACAAGAGGACCTGACTAAGGGTGTGGTTTCCTATGAACACAACGACCAGAGCCTTAGTTCGAAAGATTCCTTTGCCTTCTCTGTGCAAGCTAAGGGTTTGTCCACAGAGGGCACTTTCCGGATTAAGATATTCAAGAAAGGTTACCTGTCAGAGCCGCTGATTGTGTCGAACAAGGGGATCATTGCATATGAAGGGGAGCATTCGGTTATTGACCAAACCCATCTGAAGGTAAGGCTACCTTTCTTAAATGAAATTTTAGAAAGAAAATATTAAATTTTTGTACCTGGCTTGCAATTATGTTCTTGTTTTAAGTACAAATAAAATAAAAGGTTTAAACTTTTAGTAAAACTGTTCTTAAACTTTGACCTCTCTATTGCCATCTATTGCCATGTGGTTGAAACATAAAATTGCAAGTTTCTGCTTAATATCGAAATCATTATTGTAGGCTTACCATGGTTAGTAAGAATTATGTTGTTCTTTTTCCTCAACACTTACATTTTTGTTTCCAGAGTGAAAAATTGAAAGTCTTATTTCATATCAAGTTATAAGTTGTTATCCAAAGGCAAATTGTATGGCCAATTTTAAACAGCAAAGTACTGTATGTCTTTTACATTAATGCAATAGAAGAGAAGCATAATTTAATTTCTGCAATACGTGGCAAACATATTGAAGAAATATTAAGATTTCGAAGTTTACAAAGACTTCCAACAGTTCTTAATGATAATTTGTGTTTAACAGCTGTTCTATTACAGTTGTGGAAGGTTCCAGAACCGCAAGAGCACTTCTCCCAATATCCCCGAATGCTAGGCTCATAAATCTATCCAGGAGCTGCTTTGCATTTATTTGCAAAATGTGTGTTTTAGAAAAAGGGTTTTTGAGCCACTGCAGTGGTTCTAGATATGCTATATTGTTGACGCTCCACTGAGTGTACTTTCAGTAATTACCCAAGTGTTGCCATAGAGGAAACAGTCTCCACTCAGATTCATTAGGACATTTGTGAGTGCATGACAATGATTTATATCTTTGCTACTTTTTCTGAGGTTTATCACATGTTAAACAGAGGGTTTGCCATAAATCTCATTTATGATACCAGCTCAAGGTTTCTCCAGTGTAGCATTCAGAGCCATTTAATATATCAAAACATTTTATGTTTTTTTAAAGAATGTTAATATTGATCTAAGATTTAAGCTGAGCTTAAAGGGCTAGCTCAGCCAAAAACGTAAAATCTTTAGTACATCCTCGTGTTGTTCAACACAAAGCTTAACGAATGTCGTTTCCATATGTTCAAATATGTGAAGTTAAGTTGTTCTGATCATTATTATTATTAAAAGGTACCTGGTACCTGACCGTCTGTAGGGATATGCAGCATCCGTTTCTAGGTTCTGTGCTTATTTGAAGGTCTTCTTTTTATCTTCTTAGGTGGAGCAGACAGACATCCTGCCAAAAGAGATGGTGTTCTCCGTCAAAGAATTTCCACGGCTGGGTCATGTTGTCAAACTCAACAATGACTCGGACAGCACAGGGTCTCCCGTGCTGGACTACATCCAGACCTTCACGCAGGAGGACATTAACCTGGGCAAAATCCTTTACGTCTCCTCCTCCATGCAGGGCCGGGATCACTTCACAGCCGACGTCAGTAATGGCTTCACCACCGTAGAAGATCTGGAGGTGCAGGTGGACATTGTCCCACGCATCATACACGTCCAGGTGGTCAACCTCACAGTGAGGGAGGGTGCATCCGTGGCGCTGACCCAAGAGGTTCTGAATATCACACACCCCTATTACAGGTCCGTTAACATTGAGTTTTTTATGGAGGAACCACCTCAGCATGGTGATATCAAGTATCTGGATGAAGAAGACGGGCTTGACACCTTTACTTGGGAGGATGTGAGTGCCAACAAATACATCATGTTAGGAGATTTTCCAGTTTTTCTTTATAGTTATATATAGCTTTGATTTAATGTTAATTTATAGGGATTTTAGAACTTCAATGCTTCTTCCATGAAACATAAAATGAGTTTGCATAATTTTTACGTTGCTTTCTACCATACAATGAAAGAATATCGTTTCTAGGCGTTCTGAATATCCATAAAATATCCATAAGAGCAGTCCACATGACTCATAATACATATTAGGCTGATGCGACAAGATAGAAAATGAGCATATGCAAATGAGACTTTAGAGCTGCACTGGAGAGCATCAATAAATGGCTGAAATTTCAGAAGACTTGAAATGTTGTGTGAGAGTGTGAGAAAAGACCAGTTTTATGGAGCGTCTTTGGATCTTGACAGCCCGTGGTCACAATATGTCTTGGAAATGGCTGTGAGTTTCACAGGAGGAAGAAAGTCACGGCATGAGGGTGAGCACATGATGACAGAATTTTCATTTTTTTGGGTAAACTCTTCTCATTTGTTGAGGAAACAGTGGGAACAACTAATGATCCCGTAATTACAGGCTTATTTGTTTTGTTTGTTTGTACTTTGTGTCTGCAACGAGAGTTAATTCTTCTCACGATAAAAGAGCTGCACTGGAACCAGAGGAGCTGTCATTGGCTTTAATTAAAAGGGGGAACAGCCTTGTGTAATGGTTTCTCGGAGACTACCAGGATCCCTGCGTAGCATTTTACCATATCGTTGAGGAACAGTCAAGCGTAAAATAGTATTTTCTGCATCTTAATTACAAACCGTTCACAGAATAATAGCCATTGTGGTGGACCTTGATCATGCCTGTCTGATGCTCGCTGTGTTTTAGAGGCTCAAAGAAACCATTTCTCTTTGTCCCGATTTCTTTTAAGTCTCATCTAAGCTCTTTTTGTTTCCAGTGGGCCCCCTAAACTACTGAGCATTATGATATCTAGCAGAGTGGCCCGAAGGTCTTCTAGTGGAAAGAATGAGCAGGGAAAGACTGGCGGGAGAATGAGTGTGCTGTTGTTTGAGAGAGCGGTTAGACATTGCTCTTATGACTGCCATTCCAACTTGATGGAAATTCTGACTTGCGCTTCCCTGCTCCCGAGGGCCAGAATAAACTAGCCCATATATCCCGCAAATAAACCATTTTACACCACGCCGCCAGGCGCTACATCGAGAACAAAGATCAGGTTAACTCAGAAGCAATTCAGCCAGAACAGATGAACTTTCTGAATTATTTTCAACTCCAAGATGCATTTCTGTGACACCAAACAGTTTTCAAATCGTTTCAGTTTTAGCTGGATATTGTTGAAATCATTTTTAATATAGTGTGTGTGAGAGATTGGCATCTTCAGTCCAAGTTCTAGCAGGAACATCATAGGGTTTGTTGAATGATCTCTGTCATGATCACCCACACTTTGATAAACGTCAATAAAGCCGCTTGTATGCTGCAAAAAATATTTTTTACTCTTATATTTACTTTTCTGTAAGATATCTTGCATCAAGATATATTTACTTAAAAAGAAAAATGACATTAGTTTTCTGAAAATGTATTATCAAAATTAAGAGATAAGACTTCAAATCCCATATATACTTATAAGATAAACAGTTATATTCACAAAGTATATATTCACTTTATTTTGATCATTTGTTTTTACAGAAAACAAGACAATATCTGAGTAAATGTGTCATAATTTAAAAATGTTTCGATATTTTAAATATATGCACAATATGTAGAATAGTTAATTAATTATTAGATGTATGTTTGATTAAATATGCTAAATCTGTCAAATATTTATTTATCTTTTTTATTCCCTGGCATTTTTAGAGCCGATTTTTGGTTACAATATTTAAATCATTAAATCTAAACAACGGTTTGGAGTATAAATGTACAATGTGACTTTGACTTTCTTTCAAAAACTACGCGACTCAAAATGACAAAGCAGGTCACATATGCTTTATTGTTATTGAAAACAGCAGCGTTGACATTTGGAAGGTCTGAAGTTGAAAATAACACAGAATTTTTCTTTCAGTGATTGAGATCCAACAGTACATGAGTGGAGTTAGATTGACAGATATCTTATGCAATGAACATAGCTCTCAGATCAGAGCGAGAAGGACAGGATAAAAGAGAGGGAGTGATCACAGATGGAGGACAGATTGATTTTGAAGTTCAAAATCAATGTCTTCTGGTGGCTTTAGTCCAGCTGTCAGGATAACTTCATTGTGTGCAGCCGCTGAACTCTACATCTTAATACATGATGTCTTAACCGTTCTGGCTCTCACAGTCCTGCGCTCTACGTTTCCTTTCTTCGCTTATGCAATGCTTTTTGAAACACATCTAATACATACCATATGGAGCGAAACTACTGCGCAGGAATGGAACCAAAGCGGAATTGTTCCTAAATTAAAGACGTATGCGTCATGCTCATTACTGGCCGAATGTGGAGTTTCTTTCTTCTGTGTTGTGGAGTCAGCGGTTGGTTTGTGTACCGGCGGTCACCGCTGCCACACCAGGGGACAGATTGTAATGATAGCTTACGGTGCATTCACAACGCGAAGAGAGCAAAACATCACAAAACAGTTCAGGGCTTCAAAAAGAAAGAGAGAGGAAGTGTATTCAGAATATTCATCTCACGATAAAACAACCTGGAATACATTTCTCCTCTGCTACAAAAATTATCATAAGGATATTATGAGTCACTAACAGATATCAGATTCTTACGAAATACACAAATTTACAGACTAAAGAGCAGAATAAAGTAAAACAGCTTTTCTTTTCTTCATTCAGAGCGTTGGCCTTTTACTTGAGGACTTTGATCTTACATTTGAAAACAAGTGGCTAAATTGTTTACTGTAGTAAATTAAATTGTACATCAAATGTGCTTAAAATCAAACCGAAATTAATATTAATAATAAAGGGATGGTTCAGCTAAAAAAAAAAAAATTCTGTCATCGTTTACCCAACCTTATATCCTTCCAAACCTGTATGAGTTTCTTTCTTCTGTGGAACATAAAAGAAGATATTTTGAAGATTTTTTTTTTTTTTCGTACAATGGAAGTTAGGGATGGAGTTATGTTAGGGTTATGTTAGGGTTATGTTAGGGTTATGTTTGGGTAATGTTTGGGCTATGTTAGGGTTATGTTAGGGTTATGTTTGGGCTATGTTAGGGTTATGTTTGGGCTATGTTTGGGCTATGTTAGGGTTATGTTTGGGTAATGTTTGGGCTATGTTAGGGCTATGTTAGGGTTATGTTTGGGCTATGTTAGGGTTATGTTTGGGCTATGTTAGGGTTATGTTAGGTTTGTATTAGAGTTATGTTTGGGTTATGTTAGGGTTAGGTTAGGCTTAGGGTTATGTTTGGGTTATGTTAGGGTTAGGTTAGGCTTAGGGTTATGTTTGGGTTAGAGTTATATTAGGGTTAGAGTTAGGACTAAAACAGTTTGGAAACCAACAAATCTTTTAAATTCCACAGAAGAAAGAAATTCATATACGTTTGAAACTGGGTGAGTAACTTATGAAAAAAACTAATTGTTTTGGTGAATTATCGCTTTAATATTATTACTATTAACATTATTCTTATTAATATTAGCATCATAAAGGATTATTTAGATTAGAGGATGTTGTCACAAACCTGTACACTTGATTCTACTAAGTGAATTTAAAGGGCAAACATAGTTTATTCAAGTCAAAACCTTTGACGTCAACAATAACAGATGTGAAACAACAGGCTTCATAAAGGCGAGTCGTGTCTCTTTTGTTCCCACTTTTCCCTCTCATTTCCTGTCCTTTCTCTACTACATTATTAATAAAAATAGCAAAAAGGCCAAACTTAAAATAAACAAGGATTCTCTGCCACTAAGATGTTACCTGAAAAATTTCACCAGTGTTAGAAAATTGACATCTTCTGTAAAGAGTCGCTAACAGCATTGATTTCCTGGCAAACATAACGATTTACTGACTAAACAGCAGCAGAAATGAAATGAAGTTCAAGTTTTCTCTACAAAAGCCTTTGTTTTCTCAGAGCTTGGGACTTAACGGTTAACATACATGCTGTGACGCATTAACTCATGCGCTGCAAAAATGGCTTCTTGCTAAATTAATTAACATATTGGAATATTGATATAAATTTAAATCCTTCAAACAAGTGGCAAAATTGTTTAGCAAATCAAATTGTACATCAAATGTACTTCAAATAACACTGATATTAATGATATTAAAGGTATAGTTCACCCAAAAAAGAAAATTCTGTTATTTACTCACCCTAATGTCATTCCAAAGCTGAAAACAAGAAATAAGTGAGCATCAAAATATACCTATTAAGAATTATATGTGTGCAGTTTAATGCTCATATGACTTAAATGCCATTTGAATACAGCTTTTGATTTTCTCCCATGGTTTCCTGTCTTCTCTCTCCCTTTAATTGCCTGAAAAATGGCCTGAAGGCCAAAAATAAACTAAAATTATAACATGCTGGTAAAAACATTTCTCCTCTATTACAAATGACATCTTCTGTAAACAGTCCCCATAAGTTATGGATTTCCTGACAAACATGAGACTATGCAGTCTAAACGGTGTCGCCGAAAGAGGAGAAGCACATCTTTTCTGGGCTGAGAATTCAGTTAGCATTAGGAGTGGGAGAAAATCTGTGCAGCATGTGACAAACGGCAGACGTCTGGCCTCCTGCGCCGGACAGACTAACATACTTTAGTTTCACAGGACGCACTCGCAGCTGTAGGGTTTCCTGGAGTTTTGCATTATGTTTATTTGGCTAAATCTGTGCTTCGTTTAAAAAGTGACCACCCACGTTAAATCCAGTTTCAGTGTGATGAATGTTCATTTAATTATGTGATGAAATCAATTGAGAAAATGTTTGTTTGCTCTCTGCATGGAATAATAGTTTTATTTTTCACAACCATGTTCATTTTTATATATAAAAAAGTATAGTGGTTGAAGTCCGACTTCATGATATTCAAATGCCTTTTTTCTGATAACGTTTCCTCCATCTGTTCTATATTGTAAATAAAAATGACAAATAATTACAAGAAAACAAACAAAGATTAGCAATATGAAACAATCCTGAAAACAGGAACTGCAGTTACCATGGTAGCTGTTTATTTAAAGAGATAGTTTCCTCAAAATGAAAACTCTCTCATAATTTATTCATCGCCATGCCATCCTTCTCTTTCTTTTTTAAGACTTTCTCAATTTTAGGAAAATACTCCAACTCTGTGAGTCCATATATAATGCGAGTGGGTAGCAGACCTGCGGACTACAAGTAACTTTGCAACTACATGTCAACTAACTCTCATTAGAGTATTGGCAAACTGACTGTTTAATATCTGTTAAATCTTTATTGTGATGCTCCCCAACATACATTAAACTGACTACAAGTAACTTTGCAACTACATGTCAACAATCTCTCAATAGAGTATTGGCAAACTATTTACGTCCCCCAAACAGACATTCTAGTGACTACAAGACACTACATGTAAATGTATTCTGCTAAGCCTAATCTATCAGTCTCATTGAGAGTTTGTTGACATGTAGTCGCAAAGTTACTCAGAGTTAGTAAAAGGTCTTAAGTGGACCACTAAATTAAAGTGTAACCAAAAAAATATTCCTATTTTGCCCTATTCTAACTATAAACCATCGCTTCCGGCCAGCTGTCCTTGGCATGTTCACAAACCGAAATCGTAGCTACAAGGATGGAAATCAACCGATGTAATAAAAAATGATCTCGAAGCAATACCATAAAAATAGTCCAATTGAAGAAAAAAACACGAACTTGGCAGCACTGCTTGCATGTAGGTTGGCCAAAAGTAATGGTTTATAGTCGGAATACTAACATATTAGTATTTTTCTTACTCACACCTAGCGTGATTGATCACTTTTGCTCGTGGTTTTTCAAGCCTCAAACGAGTAGCACCATTTCACTTGTATTATATAAGCTCACAGAGATTTACATTTACATTTCTGCATTTGGCAGACGCTTTTATCCAAAGCGACTTACATTGCATTCAAGAAACACATTGACATTCTAATCAGTTCTTGCTTTCCCTGGGGATCGAACCAGTGACTTCAGCGTTACAAGCGCCAAAAATGTATTTATCTGAAGAAAGAAAGTTATGTACATAAGGGATGGCATGAATGAATAAGAACTTTCAGTTTTAAGGGAACTGTCCCTTTAAGTTTTTTTTATCTTTCTGGAGGGAAACCATGCATTTTTATTGTCTCTTCACTTGGAAAATGACAAAATAAAGCCTCTGTAAAACCTGAAATGCTCTAATGGTCAGAAAAAGATAAGGTGTTAGTGATTGGATTTCTCATATGTGCTGTGTATGACATGTGTATCCTCAGGTACAACAGGGACAGGTGTACTATTACCACGACAGCAGTGAGACCACAGAAGACAGTTTCACTCTAATGGCGTCTGCTTTTGACATCACCCGCCGGAGTGCGTCCCTGACAGTCGGCATCACTGTCCTCCCTGTGAATGATGAACCGCCTCGCATCCAACGCAACACTGGACTGGAGGTACACAAGCGCCCGTCAGTCCATTTCCCCTGTTTTAAACATTAATGAAGCTTCTAAAACAGAGACGTAGTTGGAAAATTCAGAGCGACTCACTCCACTGGAACACAGAGTGTCATTCAGTGCTTGCTCGATGCTGTCTGTGGTTTCTGGTCGCCCTGGAAACTCATATTTTTGGAAAACCATGACGGTGGCTAGAATTCAGCTTCTGGTCTGGAGGGAAAACCAACCAATCAGAGATGCCGTTTGAGTCCCACAAAATGTGAAATAATGATATGTGTGTTTTTCCACATGCGGATAGTTCCCTTTCTCTCTCGTACGCACACTTTCTCTCTGTCTGTCTCTGAATCAGGCATGCTTTAATCCAGGACAACTCAATTTTAAATGGTCACTGATGATAATAACAGAGAAGATCCAAATTCAGACCAAAATTGTAAACACAGTTTACTAGAACAGTATCTGCGGCACACACGCATAATTGGGTGATCTCACTAAAAATGATTGGATCCTATTTCACCCACACACACAAAAAACGTATATACTGTAATAGATTTAAAGGTATAATATATATATATATATATATATATATATAGTAAAATTAGTGCTGTCAAATCGATCATGATTAATCACATCTTTAATTATTTGAAGATTATTATTAATTATTTAAAATTATTTAATTAAATTTATAATTTATTTATAAAGTGTGATATATGTATATTTATATCTACCAACATACGTAGACACACATACTTTATATATTTACAAATGTTTATGTTAGATGCCATTGCTCAAACTAAATTAATCTGACAGCACTAATATAAATATAAATAAATATATAAATAAATACACAAATTCTTTACAAATTCTATTTAAATGTATTAAATGTAAATTTAAATGTACTTTTTCTTCAGTCCATTTAAGCACAATTTCTCAAACTTAATGTGAGTCTCTTAATTTGCATTTTTGCATTTAAAATATTATATTTAATTATAAATGATTATAATACTATAGTATCTACTACTTTTTCAAAGTACCTTACAGTTGAAATAATCGTATTGTCAAATTACACCAATTAGAATAAGCTTCCTTTTTTCTGTTTTCTTTCTTTCTTTCTTGCATATGCAGTAATTTTCATGAAAAAATAAAGACAGTGCCAAAAATCATAATGGTCCTAAAATGACTTGAGTCTTTTTGGTTTTTGGTATGAAATATGAGACTTTTGTGAGATTCATCCAGACAAACACAGTAATATATCAAACACACCAGTCCAATCAGAGCGAGATTGCTGTTTCCCTTCAAAGCAGGCCTCAGCACAGCATGCTGGGATTTGATTTGCCATGCAGCTTCTGAACCATGTTACATCTATTAAATATTGAGCATGAAGAAACAGCAATTTCCAGCCCAATTTGGGAGATATTTGTTTCTAAAACTTCAGTTGCACTGTACTCTGGTCTAGTGCTACCATCTAGTGAAAGCCCATGCACACACTCCGCAGAAACCGGTGTAAAGGTCTACGAATGGTCAACAGGGGGCAGTGCAGAGAGTTCTGTGGTATGACTAATATTTACCCTGGTAATGACACTACATTATCCTCCATTAAACAGCACTCGCAGGATGAAAGGAGATGATTTTACATGCACTTAAACCTTGAAGGTCACATTATGTTGAAACTAGATTACTAAATGATAATGAGCTTGTGGACCTTTCTGTACCCGGGCACTACACCATGTACTCAATTCCAGTTTTTCCTTCCTCTTCTACGCTCGGTCTCTCAGGAGAGCGGTAGATGGAGGCAGTGAAAGCGTTCAGGAACAGATAAATGTGTGGTGATGTGTAGCAACCCTGCACTCTCCCAGCTGAATTTGATCGTTTAAGAATGTCTTTCAGCTATTTGTCCATTACACATCCATTAGAGCAGCATCAGAGGAGACATAACTGCCTCTTTCACATCCCAACAACTCCAGACAGTTAGACACCTCTGAAAACAACAGTTTAGTTGTTCCATCTTGTTTATTGGTTTGTTTATCTATCTTTGTCTGTGTGTGTGCTCTTTTCTTTCAGCTCTTAGCTGGTGAAGAGTCTGAAATCACAGCCAATATGCTGAGCACCGATGATCTGGACACCCGTCCAGAGGAGCTGGTGTATGCCATCGAGAAGCCCAGCAATGGGATTGTTGCCTTTAAAGCGTTTTCAGACGACAGTGTGGACAGTTTCACGCAGGCTCAGATTAATAATGGAGAGGTTTTATTCATTCATCAGGGTGGGTTGACATCAATTTCTCTGAGTTGAGTTTTTAAAACCTTTGAAAACAGAATAAAATATCAGCTACCGTACTTAAGAGAAACCAGTAGGCCATCTGAGGACGGACCAGAAAAGATACTTTGGGTCTGGACATGTAAGCAGTCTTGTAGAGCACCTAGCAAACAAATAGCATTGAGACAACCACTTTTAAGGCCCGACCATAAAACCACCCTTAAAATGACATAGTAGCCACATAGAAACATGCTCAGAAAACATCTTACAAATCATATAGCATAGAGGATGCAAAAAACATCATGTTTTTATCACTAACTATTGAGTGCATCAGCGCCCGTCCCTTTTTCAGCAGCTTTGGTTCCGGATGTATTTTTTCCCTTCATTCCACCCATAGGGATCTTTAAGAACGTATTTATCAACACGCTTTGACAGATGCATATACCATCCATTAACAACCTCGTAGCTCACAGTAGTGCTGTCTAAAAAAAAATCTAAGATTTATGATTAAAAATCAGTGTTTACTCGACTGTTTGAAACGCATTGCTAAAAAAATGCTAAAACTCCAACAAAACACTGCATATCAGTATGTTAAAACCCACTTTAAAACCACCGTAGCATCTACACAGCAACACGTTAAAAAAATTCATGTAAATTAGCATTTTAAAAAGTATTTTAGAACCCCAACAAATTCGTTACTTAAATGGCACTCAAAACACCTTACTAAAAGCTACTGTAACCACAAAGGAACTCATTCAGAGCACTTTATCAACGCAGAGTGAGATGCTAAATCCACTCAAAAGGCGTTAGCATAGCAGCAGCTATGCTAACTTCAAGGAACTTTTATCAAATGTTTTACTTTTTTTTAGGTTTCTTAACTATAGAATTGTGATGGCAAATACTACAAAAAGACCTCAGAAACCAACACACTGAAGACCTTTTACATTTACATGTATCCATTTGGCAGATGCTTTTATCCAAAGCGACTTACATTGCATTCAAGAAACACATTGAATCAGTTCTTGCTTTCCCTGGGATCGAGCCCATGACCTTGGCATTGTAAACACCCTTTTACAGTCTCCAAAGAAACATATAGCAACACAAAGAACCCCCAAAATCATGTTCTTGATAAGAAAAGGCTTAATCTGATGTGCCGCAAGGAGCCATTATAGAACCGTTGTTGTAAGAGTGTAACGTGATGTAGTGAAAATGTTTGCTTGTGTCTGAATTCAGGCTCGGAATCGGGTGGGTTCAGTTTCACTGTGACTGATGGAGAACACACTTCACCTCTCTATCGCTTCACTGTCAAGGCAAGACAGCTCACCATCTCCATGGAAACGGCAGGAGAACTCAAGGTCTTTCCAGGTGGGCTCCACACATCCCAAGCTTAAATCTAAACACCTCTCTCTTTCTTGGCCCAGAGAGAAATTTCCATGTTAAACTTCAAATAGGGGGGATGTGAGTGGGTTAATTTTTCATTTTCCTCCTCATAACAATCTGTTATCTTATCTGGAACAACCTAATAGATCAATTATGTAAATTATAGCTGCTAAAATCAGTGAAGTGATATGATTTTCTTGATGATGTTTGTCAGGCACCAGACAGGTGATCAGTGGAGATATTCTGCGGGCAATAACAAGTGAAGACGGTGATGAAATCACATACTCACTAGTGAAACCTCCTCGCTTGGGACGAATAATCAAACCTAACCAACTAGGACAGTTTGAAAAGATCACCAAATTCACACAGGCTGAGGTAAATATTTGTGAGCATGTTCTTGCATAGGAAAACAGTAACACATACAGCTAAAATTTTAGAAAGGTTTATATAATATTGTCAACCATTTTTTGGGCATTGTAGTAAATCCCTCAATATGCAGTCAATAAAGCTTATTTTCACTGTAATGCTATCCTTGGCCACAAGAGGGCACCACTGTATGTGTAAATCTCATTAGCAAACAGTAGAGGGCAGCACATTACTCTCATTAGGCTTTTGCTTGCTGAATCTACATTTACATTTACATTTATGCATTTGTCAGACGCTTTTATCCAAAGGGACTTACATTGCATTCAAGAAACACATTGAATCAGTTCTTGCTTTCCCTGGGATTGAACCCATGATGCTCTACTGATTGAGCTACAGGAAAGCTAATCTAAACTTGTGAAATGTGAAACTATATTTAGTTTATAGTTTATAACTAAAATGTATTGCTATAATTGGTAGCCACATAGTAGTTTGTGGTCAATTGTTATTTGCATTTGCTTCCTCTTGTGTGTTCAGTTGGATGCAGGTGCTGTGTATTATGAGCATCAGATGCCGTCTGAGCCTTTCTGGGTCCTGAAAGATTCTGTTGAGCTGACCGTCACATCGCCCCCAGCAACAGAGCTGCATCACACCCTGCCGGTCACCGTCTCATACTATGCGGCCAATCGAAACATCTCTTCTCAGCTCTGGAAGAACAAAGGTAGCTGCCAAGTAAATGAGTGGGAGTTTGATGCAAGTGTCCTTTATCATTTGATACAAAAATTGAACAGAAGACTGAGAATCATTGGCAAATGTGGTAGGATGCATTTTGGTCGATTGGATCACAAGTGGACGACCCTGAATACAGGTGTAAATGGAGACTAAAAGATTTTGACTTTTGGCCACTTCAAGAGGTAGTCTAAAACGCATTTGACTGGATTGCTATCTTAATGTAGACACTCATGTGTTCGAAAAGCTGCAAAATCTACTCTCCGCCTACTGACCTGATGTGTAAACATTATGGGAAGACCGCTAGCCAGACGTGATTTAAACTTTGGCTGGAGACGCAAGTTTGGTTTGACGATGAAAATGTAACAAGCACACTGTTCTCTAACCATTTCTGATTTCTTACACTCATAATGTTTGACGTGGTATTGTGACTGTTAGAGCAGAAAGGAAAGCTCATGCTCTCCATATATTTTTATTTTTTTCTGGTAACACATATGTAAAATGTATGAGCTCATTTCTTCCATTACCTTAAAAGATCTAAAAAAAGAATTACTCGCCCCTAGGACCCTTCCCAAAAAGAAATCAGGACAGACGTGAATGAAAGTGGACAATTTAAACTTCGTCAACGAACTTTAAAGTTGGCTTGAGAAAGCTGAGCCAGAAAGTTTGAAGTAATTTTAACAGCTTTCAGTTAGGGTTAGTTCTAATTAGCATGAAAAAGCACGATGCTAGCCAGATTTAGAGTGAATTAGTATGTCGTTAGCCAGTTTTAGTGTGAATTAGCATCGCTCCTGAGATTTAGTACGAATTAGCGAATCCTTAGCAAGATTTACCATTGACTAGCATGTCGCTAGCTAGATTTACCATGAATTGACATGTCACTAGCGAGATTTAATGTGAATTAGCATGTCGCTAATGAGATTCAGCGTTAATTAGCATGTCGCTAGCAAGATTTAGCTAGAATAGACATGAATTAACATGTCACTGTCATGATTTAGTATGAATTCGCATTTCGCTAGTGAGATTTAGTGTGATTTAGGATGTCGTTAGCGAGATTTAGCATGAATTAGCATGTCGCTAGCGAGATTTAGCATGAATTAGCATTTCACTAGCGAGATTTAGTATGAATTAGCGAGTGGACTGGGGTGAGTTTGGTGTTTGGTGCCCTAGGAGGAGATAATGTTTAAAGTTTTGCAAAGAATAATAATAATCTTAAACAGTAGATCAGTAAGTTGGCTCTCTCAAGCCAACTTAAATATCAGGTGTAAACGAGTATGTATCTCCCTCGTTTACTTGTGATATGATCGACCAAAGCACACCTTAATACCAGGTGTAAACAGGGCCTAGGACACATTGCAGGCAGCATGTTCTGCATAAGCACCATTAGTCAATGTGGTTGGAGCATGTATGCCCGGGTTCCTAAAATCAGAATTTGAAAGGCCACTTTTCTGTGGAGTTTAGCTCCAATCCTAAGATACCTAAGCAATCTAAACAAGGTCTTGAGAGTTGCTATAATATTTCAGGTAGGTGAGTTTGATTACGTTTTGAGCTAGAGTCTGCAGGGCTGTATTTGAGGAACGCTTTTGCATGGCCACAGCTCCAACTAAATGAAATTATTAAATATAATTTAATTCTTTGTCTTTGGTGTTTTGTTAATTTATTTCAGGCGTGTCCGTGGTGCAGGGTCAGTCTAAAGTGATCGACAAGTCTGTTTTGGATGCCTCGAACCTGCTTGCCAGTTTGCCCGAGCAGAAGCGGAAGCAGCAGAACATTGTCTACGAAGTTCGTCGGTTCCCCGTTCATGGACGACTCACTCTCAGGGGCTCCGATTTGCCCCGTGACGCTCCCCATTTCCTGCAGGACGAAGTAACACGCGGTGATCTGGAGTACCATCACGATGACTCTGGAGAATCTTCTGATAGTTTCTCTTTACGTGTCTATCTGAACCCCAGCGGTCGCACCCCGCAAGTTCAGCCCGGTGCCGTGGTTATGGAGGAGATCTTCCTGATCTCCATCAGGCGGCGAGACTCAAACCCACCAGAACTCGCAAGCTTGGACCGGGTTCTAGAAGCAATACAGGGTTCCACAACCATCATCTCCAAAAACTACCTCAACACAGTCGACCAGGACAGCACAGCGGATGAGGTCCGATTCACCATCTCCAAGGCTCCTGCTAATGGATATCTCATCTACACTGACTCTGGAGACCGGATAAACCAGTTCAGCCAGGAAGACATCAACAATGGGCGGGTTGCTTTCGTCAGCGATGGAAGTCTGTCCGATGGCTTCATGGAATTTACAGTATCTGATGGGAAACACCAAACGGACCCGCACACACTGAATATCGGGATCCTGGCAAGGTCTCTAATACTGAAAAAAGCTCCAGAGATCCATGTAAAGCAGGGAGACGATGAGACACTAATCACAGAGGACATGCTGAGCACCTCAACTGGGGGTCCCATTGAGGAGGAGGTACTCTATAAGATTACCAATGTCCCAAAGTACGCAGCTGTAATGGTGGACAGACAACCCACTTCTGCTTTCACGCAGACGCAGATTAAACAGGGAAGAGTAAGTGTCCGTTTCGTGAAGTCCACCTCACCGAGAGATAGTGTGGCCTTTGTAGCCCGAAGCAGGGCAGCAAACGTGTCCTCAGTTCTCAACATTACCGTGAAACCACTGGCGAAGGTGGCCCAGAATCCCCTGCTCCCCATAGGTGCTACTGTACTTGTCGACAGAAAGTTGTTGGATGCTACACCTCTGGCCAACAAGACCAGGACATCTCCAACCTTCAGCATAATCCAGCAGCCTCAAGGAGCTCGGTTCGTCAAGAGGGGTGGGCTGGATGATGGCCAACCAGTGAGCTCCTTCACCCAACGAGACCTGGATGATGGACGGGTAGCTCTGGAGATCTTAAACACAACTGGGGGTCAAAGTGAAGATGAAGCACGCTTCCTCCTAAAGGCGCACGGTGTTCCTCCTGCAGAATGTGTCTTGCCCTTCCACGTTGTTCCTTACGACCCTTCTGTTGCTTATGGCGCCACACTACTCAAGGTTCCCCCGGTGTCCGTTTCCGACAAGAGTGACGGAGCTCAACCTGAGCCCAGGTGGAGAGGAGATGGTGATGTGGCTCCTGGCAGCACTGTAGCCACTCCTGTGGTGTCTAGGCGAAACACGCTGTGGGCTATCCTTATTCCCATCCTTGTCATCCTCTTACTTGTACTCCTGGCCGCACTACTGGCATACTACTTGGTCCGACGCAACAAAACAGGGAAGCACAATGTCCAAACAGTGGCGGCAAAGCCTAAGAATGGAGAAGTGAGTCAGGAGACTTTCAGGAAAACCGACCCTGCAAACAACATCCCCATGGCAAACATGGACTCCAAAGGGGCAGATCCTGAGTTAATACAGCACTGTCGGACAACAAACCCAGAACTGAAAAAGAATCAGTACTGGGTTTGAGGTGGGGAGGCGAAAGGACACTTGTGTTTTCAAGGCCTTGAATCATTCCAGTCAGTGTTATACAGTTTTCTTGCCATTATTGATGCTTAAGAATTAAAGTTCGGCACGTATCTGAGTTTAGGGTTTCTTAGATGGCACAACCAGATATGTGTGGGTGCTGTTGATCTAATAGTCATATGGTCATTTTTCAGCTGAGGCTGAATTAACCAGTCTTTAAGGTACTTTTGGACAAGAACATAACATATGTTTGAACAATCTATTGTATGTATGTTTAGGCAGTAAATGGCTTAAGATCTTGTTTTCAGTGTTATTTACATTTTTGTTTTGTGTTTGTGTTGCTTTTAAACACTGATCAATATATGTGCGTTTTTCCCAGTTTTCTTTTGTGACACATTGTGCATTTAAAATTGCTCTGACAATTTGGCACATTTGTGGTCACTTGTTTCAATGGATATTCTGAGTTAAGCTCTGTCAACAGCACCTGAGAAAATAATAAAAAGTCATGCACTTACAGTGGAAGTCTGCGGGGTTAAAATAGAGGTGTAGAAACAAGATTTCAGCATTCTACATTAACATGAGACTGCTGTGTAAAAATTACTTATTAACCTTGTCTGTGAAAACCTCAACCGGTTAAGACAGTGTAAAGCCTGTAAACTTAAGTCAGTAAATTAATTAATTAGAAACATAGTCCCATCGCAAAAGTAATGAGTTAGACCAGTTTTTAAAAACCCTGCTCTTGGATGCACAGTACAGTACACAGTATGGATGTCTCCCTTATCTGAACAATTTATTTCATATCGTGAAGTTTCTAATCAGTTGAATCATGAGTGTTTCAGTAGCAAGAGCTGAAAAATGTCCACTGCTGGTGTGCCTCACATGGTTGGGGAAGATTGATTTATACAGCTTTGCAGGTCAGTAGTTTAAAAAATCAAGAAATTTTCAGCAAATTTCAGATTTGAAACCCTTTGAAGTGCATTGCCCAATATACTCCCATTGCAAGAGCTTATTAAGAACTTTTTTCTGTGGTAACTGACAGCATAATAGTAATAATATTCTTAAGCTGAAAGGACGCTTTGGTTTTCTGTTTTCAGTGTGCATGATGTAAATTTCACCACCTGCATAATTTTAAGGCACTTATCGTGTTAACACTCATAGGCTGCGTCCGAAATCTTAGGCTTGTTGCCTTATCAGGCAATGACTTTACAGGCAACGTTTGTGTACGAAGGCACTTCACGAAACTGACGTAGTAGGTTAATGACCTACAGCAAAATAGAGCGAGCTTTGGCGAAAACTAAGCGAATATTTAGCTGTATACATAGCTGAATACATAGCTGTGGAAAAGGAGGAAAAACTCTAGATTATGAAGGTGGAAACAACAACAATGAATATGTGAGGAAGTCTGAAGGTACCCGTGTTTGTACAACTCTTTTAAAAGGGGTATAAGGATATCTTTAGCTGTATAAGCAATTTATTCTTTGTACTTCAGAGCAGCGGAATTGCAGAGGTCATAATTTTGTGCTGCCCTCTACAGGTCAGGCGGGGTATTACAATACAGTCACAGTGAATTTAAAAGCCTATATGGCAGGTGGACAAATTAAACATGCGTGCGTTTACTTAGATTATGTCAGATTATGGTGCTAGTGCCACTTTAAAATCATAACATGCTCAAGTAGAGAAATTTCACAGCCATGTTCTGTATACTTCTCACTTTTGACACATAACCAGATGGATCAGGCGCATAAATGAGAATTCATTTTTACTAATCATCATATCACTCGTGAGAAAGTAAAACAAACAGCCTTACTGAATGCTTTTAGTTATTTTTCTATAAATCTATCTTTTGTACTCAGTTTCATGTATTTGTTTTGTCTGTAAATGCTTTCATCCACTGCACTGATTACAGGCACTGAACAACTGTAAAGGTTTTCTCCTCCAGAACTGCAGCCACGGACAGGAAGTGAGTCAGCTGTGGCCGTATTCACCCTGTGTTCTGATTGGCTGCAGGGAAGATATGAGATCATTATTCCTCAGGCTGCGGCGTCTATTTTCCAGAGCTGTTTCTGAGTTCAGTTCACACAACTTTTGTTTTAGGTTTAATTACTGGAAAATGTTGTTGCATGGTTGGACGAGAGTATGTCTGAGCATGCACGTTTTACAAAATCATATCTGGGGTTTAGAGAAATCTGTTGTTTGAGAAAAATATATATCTGCGATGATTGTATATGAGTGCGGCTAGAGGAATAGTTCAAGAAATCAACATTCTGTCATAATTTTACCCAACCTTACAGTTCTTCAAAATGTTGTGTTAGTTACATTTAATTAAAATACCGATTTATATAAAATTATGGTACTTTTCGAGTTGGAATAAAAAACACAGCCTTAACATTTTGCTAAATACATACAATATTTTTTTGTGTTGCTCGGAGGATGTCAAGTCTTACGTGTTTGGATCGACCTGAGGATGAGTAGATTTTCTATTTCTATCATTTTCTATTCCTTAAATGTTTAGCAAAAATGTTTATGCGTTATCTGAAATTCAGTTAATTATTAGGATTTTCACTGGCTGAACTGTATAATTAGATGTTTAAATTTTTTTCTTATCTGACAATATTGACATTTCTTATAATCATAGACCAATTCCTCCTCATCATTCCTGAGTTTAATTATAGAGAAACACGATTGGTTCCCAAGGTACTGCATATGGAATTTATATCACTGTTGATCTGATTTTCCCTTTTCTTTATTAAGCTAGTATTAACTGCATATCCTGGGGTTATGATATCCCATCTGTGACCTCTCAGGACATTTATATCTGTGTTTTTGCAGAGCAGAATTGAGATCACACGAAAACTCAGGTCATCAATGGTGTTTGTTCTCTGGGTATTTATGGGGATATGTCAACCTTAAACTCAAAACCATGTACAACCCCAATTTGTTTCTGTTTGCTTGTAAATATATAATGTCAAATCACAAAAACCTGTCATGAGAATCAAAATGCACTTTCCTCCAGCTCTTTAAAGATTACATTTGTGGGTGAGCGTTTTCATTTCCAGTGTATAATTTATTTTTAGCATACATATTCAGTTTAGTTTTTGCTCTTTTAAAAGTTTGTGATTTCATTATGTCCCTATAGGAAAAAAAAGTAATATGTCATGGTCCCAACAACATAAAAATAAAATAAAAAGTGGAAAAAAGGTATTTGTTTGTATTTGCATTTGTTTCTGGAATCACGAATTCACTTATGCATGCTAATTTATAATATTTAATATAAAATGCATGCAAATAATATTTTAATAACTCTAACATTTAAATTTTGAAATTTTGCATTGTATGTAATGTCATTATTATTATTATTTAGTAGGTTTTAAAGCTACAAATACGCAACAAACTTCCATCTTTCGTAAAACAGGTCGCATTACTTCCAGTTCTGGTCTTTTTTATGTGCGGTTAAATTTAGAGGCAGCAAAGATGAGCATAACTGATGTGCATATGCACATGCAATGCTTAACTTTGACCTCCAGGTGGCGCAAGGGTGTCCATCAGAATTTCACGCGCTCTCATTCTTTCCTACCAGCGGCCTTTTCACTCTCTCTTCACACTCTCTTGGCTCTTTCTGTGGAATAAGACTCACTGTAACACGAAGCATACGCTTGTTACATTAGCTGACATGCCTGTACATTACATTGCCATCATTTACAGATCTTTTCCTTGTGTTTAACAGATAACTAACTTATTATTTATGCATTTACTCACCCTGAGAGACTTTTGTTTTGAAGTGTCTCACCATATCAACAGCTCAGCTCAACCAGCCAATCAGATCGCGCTCATAACACAGTTGACACACCCACCTTTAAAAAAAATGGTTGGACCCAGTCTACAGGTGAATGGTTTTGGATTAAAGTTTGTTGCAATCACTGATCTATATAAATTATTTATGCAGATCAGTGATTGCAATGCATAGTGATGTCATATTTTTGTCATAGAAACAATGTA
The DNA here is from genome assembly GCA_037043235.1 of Rhodeus uyekii. Lineage (NCBI taxonomy): Eukaryota > Metazoa > Chordata > Actinopteri > Cypriniformes > Acheilognathidae > Rhodeus > Rhodeus uyekii. Next base: position 1,350,834 of record JAWRVZ010000066.1, read on the forward strand.
AATTGAATATGCACTTCAAAGGAAAAATAATGCAGACACTCCCTTCTAAACTTCTTAACTTCAGATTCATCTTAAATTAGCAGGTTAAAAAACATAAGTGTACAGTCATGCGATCTACCTAGACAAGCATTCTTAATACAATACGACCTTGTTCTTTTCCGGCGTGACAATGTGCCTGTTGCCATATATTTGTTTGCTGCCTTGCACATTTCAAATGCGGAGACTGGAAACATTTGCATAGAAATGCAGAAGGGCTTCATGGTTTGCTGAGTCTTACAGAAAGAAAGGCAGATGTTAGGTGCAAGAAAAAAAAGAGCAGGGTCACCAGAGTTCATTCTTTCTCTCTTGTCAGTGGTCAGTTATAAAGTCCAATTCTCAGGACACAAAGACTTTTATTTTATCACAAGCAATTATGACTTTATATCACGTAGTTCTGACTTTAAAATTTGCAATTGTGAGATTTTAGAACTATAACTCGCTATTGTTTATATCGTGCAATTCTGAGAATGTCAGAATTGTGAGATGAAAAGTTGCAATTACCTGTTTCTTCATTCTGTGAGAGAAATGAGCTTCCATATGTAAACGTACTCTAAGGAGTTTGTTCAAATCACTAACTGTACAGCAACAGTAAGGTAATACGGATACTTGCCTTAGCAAGCACTACTAGGTAATTAACTTAGCAAATTTGCAGTTTATATATTTCCGTGACCCAAAACATGTGTGGATCATATGCATATGCAAGGGCCCCTTCTCCTTCTGTTCATCCCGTCTGGGTGAAATGTGCCTCGCAGTTCTGTTTTTTTACATCCTGCATATGTGTTAACATTTCCAACCTCTAAATTAGCTTTTCCTGCTTCCAGTCTACTATTACAACACCCATGTTTCCATCTGAGGTCACCACAGAATCTGTGAAATCATCTTGCAATCTTGCTTTTTATTGGTCGAAGCACAATCGTAATGGTCTAATGTGTTTATGGTGGTCCAATACATGAATAGGTTTAAAGGGATTAGGTAGTTAAAGTTCAGTGCTCTCTGGACGAAAGAAACCATCAGGAAATATTAAGTGTAGTGCCCTAGTAGTTTGAGTCTACATGTCTGGTATGTGATCCAAGACTTGTCGTCATTGTCTCTGTACTGCAGGGACTTTGGTTTCCATAGTGCTGCTTTCACGGAGAGCCTGGTGCTCAGGGATAACAGAGATGGTATGCAGTCTGGGTAGACTGATAGTTTGAGGAATGAGCTCTGGAAAGGCACTTAAACTCTCTCAACATTTGAGATAATTCACTTTTTATCTTCAGATCCCTCTATAGTGAAGCTTCTAAAGGGGCTTTTGTGTTCTCTGAGCATTGCATGCCAGATAATGTTTTCTTTCTGTAATAATGTAAAGTTTATTTGAAGGTTAGGTGTTTTTGTGTCTCACTCTGTCTTTCCCAGAACTTTGTGAACCATCGATAGAAAATACTGAAGATGGTGAGTCGGCACACATCCTGTCGCAGCAGGATCAGGCTATTTACTGTATCTCGCTCTGTTTTCCCTATAACACACCCAGGATTTTATCAGCAAATAACAGGACAGAGGCTCATTGGCAGTGATGCTGTTGACTCAGACTGGGCAGGGTTTAAACAAAGCGCCGGCCGCTCTGCTTTCTGTTCTGGAGCTTGAACTATTGAACTATTCCATGATTTAACACTCATCAAAGACCTCACTATTTTATAACCTGAATAAAATGTGATCTGTAATATCACTATTCAAAAATGTAATTGCTCTAGAACTGCTCTGTAACCCCAATTCTCTAATTTTACTGCTCTAGAACCGCCTAATTAATAAACTGGCTGCTCTATGATGGCTTTGCTCTGTAAACATACTGGTCTGGAACAACTACACTTGTTTTGTTGAGTAGAACCATAAAGAAAAGCTGAGCAATTATAGATAGGTAAGAGTAGAACAGAGTGATTATAAAAACGAAAATGTTACAAAGGTATAACCGTTCTACTGCAGTAAGATCAAATCAGTACAAATCAGAGTAGCTGAGTAAGGCAAGGCAAGGCAAGGCAAGTTTATTTGTATAGCACATTTCATACACAATGGTAATTCAAAGTGCTTTACATAAAGAAGAATGATAAAAATAAAACATTAAAAATGATTAAAAGAATAAAAAGATAATACGTATAAAATAAAATAAAATGAAATGAGTAGAGCAGTAAAGATGGGATGTTACGGCGGTTATAGAGAAGAGATGTTACAGAACAGAAGAGTGATGTCACAAAGCAAATGTGGAACAGTATAGAAGTAAAGAAAAGAAGAGCGGTTTTAGAGAACATAAGATTAGAACAGAGCAATTATAGAGCAGAAATGTAACAAAAGTAGCGTTCAAGTGCAGTAAGATCACAGAACAAATAAATTCTAGAGCAGTTGTGTTACGTAGCTGAGTAAAGCAGTAGAGAAAAGATGTCACATCGGTTCTAGAGAAGTGGTTACAAACGTAGAGCGGTTCTAGTGCAGTGAGTTCACAGAACAGAGCAGCGACATTACAAATCAGAGTAGCTGAGTAGAGCAGTAAAGATGGGATGTTACAGCGGTTATAGAGAAGTGATGTTACAGAACAGAAGAGTGATGTCATAAAGCAAGGTGGAAAATGTATAGCAGTAAAGAAAATAAGATTAGAACAGAAGTAGAGCAGTTCAAGTGCAGTAAGATCACAGAACAAAGAAATTCTAGAGCAGTTGTGTTACGTAGCTGAGTAGAGCAATATAGAAAAGATGTCACAGCAGTTCTAGAGAAGTGGTTACAAACGTAGAGCGGTTCTAGTGCAGTGAGTTCACAGAGCGGAGAGATTGTAGAGCAGTGACGTCACAAAGCAGAGTACCTACAGTAAGGAAAAGCAGAGGGATATAGATGTAATGTTATAGAGAAATGTGCTTCTATAAAACAGTGGTTCTAGATTCTGGTTCTGTTAGTAAGATCATAGAAGAGAGTTTCTTCAGAGCAGTTCTAGAATGGAATGGTTCTATTAAAGAGAAAGCGCTAGATCAGCGATTATGTAACGTCTCTTCTCAACAACCCTCTGTTCTTGATCTTACTGCACCAGAACCGCTCTATTTTGTAACATCACTTCTCTATAACCGCCGTAACATCTTATCTTCAATGCTCTACTCAGCTACTCTGATGATTAGTAACCTAACTGCTCTATTATGTAGTCAAGTCACCTTTATTTAAAATAATACAGATTGTTTCAAAGCAGCTTTACAGTCGTCACATGAAAACAATATAGCTGCCTTAAAAGAGCAGGCGAATCAATACAATTGATGAATATTAAGTGTTAAGTTTCCCCAACTGAACAAGCCATAGGCGACAGCGGCAAGAAACCAAAACTCCAGCAGGTGACATAACGAATGAAGAATAGAATGGAGAAAATAAACCTTGGGAGAAACCAGGATCAGTCGGGGGAGCACTTCTCCTCTGGCCAACAGCCAAATAGTGCATGATTATTATATTGACAACAATTCAAGTCCAATTTGGTCCGATTGGAGACTGTAGCATCTCTGTTCCAGGATTTCTCCGTTCTGTGATCTTACTCCACTAGAACACTCTACTTTTGTAACTGCTCTATAATTGCTCTGTTCTAATCTTACTTTTGCACTGCTTTGTGACATCACTGCTCTGTTACGTAACATCATTGCTCTAGAAGTTCTCTGTTCTTTGACCTTACTTTCTGCACTGGAACCACTATAACATCACTCCATTGCTCTGTTCTGTGATCTTACTGCACTTCATCTGCTCTACTTTTGTAACATTTTTGCTCAATAATCACTGTTACATCTCTAAAACCATTCTGCTTTTCTGTACGCCTCTCCACTTCGCCTCATGACATCGCTCTTCTGTACTGTCACATCACTGCTCTAGAATTGCTGCATTTGAACCTTTCTGCTGCACAATTCTCTGCATTGTATCATCACTTCTCAGCTCTACAACACCACAATTGCTGTGTTCAATGGCTTTACTGCTCTAGAACCGCTCTCTCTTTTTAACTTACTGCTCTATAATTACTCTGTTTTATAATCTCTGCTTTTCCGGTCTTCTTTGTAAGAACACGGCTCTGTTCTCTACCTTACTCCAACTGAACCACAATTATTTCTAACCTTTATTGCGCTATAATCAATGTGTTCTATAAACTTACGTTCTGCTAAGTTTATACCCATACTGCTCTGCAATTCACTGCTTTTCATTAATGTTTCTGCTCTGTTACTGTGTGTAACATCACTGCTCTCCCATGGCCTTACGTCAGTAGATTTCAATTCATTCCTCTGTGATACGGCCTCACTTTTCTACGTGTATCAGCATTTTTTCTGCCATATGATCTCACTGCTTGTTATAATCCCACTGCTCAATAATTTCACTGCTTTTGAATCTTATTGTACCATGATCTCACTGCCGAGGCATTAATGTGGATGTGAATAGCGTGTGTGTGGACCAGTGTCTCTCTTAGTCTCTATGGCAGGTCTTTCGAGAAGCATGTTTGATTTTGTTGTAGGAGACATCCTACTATGGTTGAGGACCATTAAAAGCTCTTGAAGTCCACTTGTATTGTCCCGAATTTAAATAACAGATGTGTGTGCCTTGAAGTTAAATATGAAAATCAGAGAAAGAGACTGAGAAAATGGGACATTTTGGGACTGTTGTTTAAGGAGATCTGAAAGCATGAGAGGAATGTAGGCTCAGTGTTCTGAGGAAGTAACTGTTTTCTTCTGGGAATGTTGCTTGGCGTGAAGACAAGGGGCGGAGTCAGGGGACGCTTTGCACAATTAGGGGGTGTGGTCTAAGCATTTCCTTATACTCATCTTCTCTCTCTCTCTCTCTCTCTCTCTCTCCGTTCTGGCCTTCCTCCAGTATCTACATCTGCAGAATTTGGTAACCCGTCCACTCCCTCTTTACCCCTTTCCCCTCTTCACCATAAATTATACAATATATATGGGATTGTCAGAACATCTTCAACTTGTTGTAATCTCAAAGTCTCTACACTACAGGATGGCTAAGTGAGCGTGTTGATCAAGCACACACACAAAAAGTAAAATAAAGCAAATGATGTTGGCACAGCACACTGCTGCATATCTTACGTTTATTTGATACAGGTACTCAATCAAAATGATGATTTTATCCAAAGCAATAACGACATTAAAGATAGTCTGCGTGGCGTGTAAAAAACATTATATGATCACTAAGTTCTGACAACTTATGTTTTTACATAGCTTCAACTTAAAAAAAGTTGAAAACTACTTATTTTGATACGTTATACAAGATTCAACTAATTGTTTAAGTTGGTTTAGTGTCATTTAAGTTGAAATGTCTTAAGCATTCCAGATGATTGAACTTAAAAATTAAATGAAAAAAATTGAATGAAAAATTTTAAAAAAGGCTGCATTTATTTGATCAACAATACAGTAAAAACAATAAATAACTGTTATTATGTACATTCTGTAAGATGTATTTTTTCATGTGATTACTGTAGTCTTCAGTGTCACATGATCCTTCAAAAATCATTCTAATATGATGATTTAATGCTCAAGAAACATTTCTGAATATTATCAATGTAGAAAACAGTTGATATTTAGCTTAATGCTGCTTAATATTTTACAGTATAGAATAGAAAGTTCAAAAGAACAGCATTTATTTGAAATCGAAATCTAGAAATTAATTATTTGATCAAAAAATATAAGCACCTTTGCTAAAAATCCTTATTAAAAGTATTAATGTTATTAATAATGTACTGACCCCAAACTACCACTTAGTGTATATCATATTTTTCTTTTACATAACAAACTCTTCAGAACATGACCAGCAGCAAAGGACAGATTAAGGACGACGTGTTAGGAGAATATTACCATCTGGCCTTCCTTTCATTGCCAGACACACGTACATCAAGAGCTGTTTTTATACATCTCTTGATGTATGTGGATCATCATTACATCACGATGACAGCTGCTCAGTGTTTCTGCAGCATGATTTCTGTTTCAAACAGACTGGATTTTCCTCTATAATTCCACTTTAAGAAGGCAAAAGACCTTTGGCCTATATCAAGTGAAATTCTTTTAAAAATGGGGCTCTGGATGAAACATCAAGAGACTTTGAAGCCATTATTTATGGATTTTCCTGCTTAAGGGGTCAGAGCCGAGCTGGAGACCCACTGCAGACACTCGACTGAAGTGCTTTGTGAGTATGTACTTTTGTTCAGAAAATAAATCTCATAAATAACTTAAAAAAACTAATTATCATTGTATTGTTGTTATGTTAATTCAATTTAATAAAAAATAATTGACATCTCCCCAGTCTGGAGTGCTATTATCTCATTCTTATCATATTTTCTAGGCATTTCCCAAGCTTTCCCCCGTTATATCAGCTGCTCATCTGCACACAAGATGGCTTGCCATTTCAAATCAGTCTAAAATTCGTCTTTTTTTCTCTGCTGTGCTGTGAATCTTGTTCAGTCTAACATGTTAGTTTGTTTTTTGTCTTTTATTTTATCATTTAAGGAAATAGTGATGAACAGATTTGGGTAATATTTTATTTTATATCTGGCCACAACATTTCAGTAGGAAAAATAGCACACACAAAAATTATGGGTATGTGTTTGATGTTTTATTTAATTAATATAAAACATTTATGTAATTATATTATATAATTGCATAGATATAGATAGACAGACATATACACTCACCTAAAGGATTATTAGGAACACCTGTTCAATTTCTCATTGATGCAATTATCTGATCAACCAATCACATGGCAGTTGCTTCAATGCATTTAGGGGTTGGTCCTGGTCAAGACAATCTCCTGAACTCCAAACTGAATGTCAGAATGGGAAACAACGGTGATTTAAGCAATTTTGAGCGTGGCATGGTTGTTGGTGCCAGACGGGCCGGTCTGAGTATTTCACAATCTGCAACCATTTCTAGGGTTTACAAAGAATGGTGTGAAAAGTCCTGTGGGCGAAAATGCCTTGTTCATGCTAGAGGTCAAAGGTCATGGGTCAACTGATTCAAGCTGATAGAAGAGCGACTTTGACTGAAATAACCACTCGTTACAACCAAGGTATGCAGCAAGGGATTTGTGATGCCACAACACGCACAACCTTGAGGCGGATGGGCTACAACAGCAGAAGACCCCACCGGGTACCACTCATCTCCACTACAAATAGGAAAAGAGGCTACAATTTGCACGAGCTCAACAAAATTGGACAGTTGAAGACTGGAAAAATGTTGCCTGGTCTGATGAGTCTCAATTTCTGTTGAAACATTCAGATGGCAGAATCAGAATTTGGCGTAAACAGAATGAGAACATGGATCCATCACGCCTTGTTACCACTGTGCAGGCTGGTGATGGTGGTGTAATGGTGTGGGGATGTTTTCTTGGCACGCTTTAGGCCCCTTAGTGCCAATTGGGCATCGTTTAAATGCCACGGCCTACCAGAGCATTGTTTCTGACCATGTACCCGTTCTCTGATGGCTACTTCTAGCAGGATAATGCACTATGCCACAAAGCTCGAATCATTTCAAATTGGTTTCTTGAACATGACAATGAGTTCACTACACTAAAATGCCCTTTGTGATGTGGTGGAACGGGAGCTTCGCGTCCTGGATGTGCATCCCACAAATCTCCATCAACTGCAAGATGCTCCTATCAATATGGGCCAACATTTCTAAAGAAGGCTTTCAGCACCTTGTTGAATCAATGCCACGTAGAATTAAGGCAGTTCTGAAGGTGAAAGGGGTCAAACACAGTATTAGTATGTTCCTAATAATCCTTTAGGTGGGGATAGATAGATAGGTAGATAGATAGATAGTTTGATTTTAAACTGGTCAAACTGTCTGTTATGTTACTCATTTTAAATTATAAGCCTATGCATTTCATATGACAATAAGTTAGCAGATATTTTATGTCCACATGTTCCCAAATGAGTTAACTGAAAACAAAAAGTGGTTATTTTTCTCTGTTGATGTTGCTGGCATTGCTACTACAGTACCACTTAACTCCAATCTCAATGCCATTTTATTGGTGGTTTGCAACAGAACGCAATCACTCATAAATCTTTGCTTTTCGAGTTCCCAACAAGTTTATACAACAACAAAAAAAGACACTGAATCCATTTTGAGATCTCTTTATTCAGATCCCCTGTTGAACACCAGAATTGTGTAAAAGTGTAAAATCTACACATCATATAAATTCTACTGTCCTCCATACAGTGAGTAAACACAGAGCAATGTGCTGGACGCGGCTTCACACGTCCTAACAGAGTCCAAAATCATTCGTGTGAGGTCTGCCGCTCCTCCAAGAACTGTTTCGTGTCCATTTCTGCAGTTGTTCTAATTTGCTTGATTTGTCTCTCAGAATGTGTGCAATCCATTTTCCGATGTTGACTGTAGTACGAAACGCAAGAAGACCATTAAGAGAAGGGAATATCTTGATTAGTCTAGTCATGGAAAACTGTCTTTGCTTTGGTATGACTAAAGCGCGAGGAACTCTGCTGTGCGTTTGAGCTCAGCTGTTTCCAGGAATGTGAGTGAAGTCGTCAAGTGGACACACGCAACCTCAACAAAAGGTCTGTTTACGTTCCAAGGCTTTCCAGAGAATTAAGAACAGAATCTTTTGTTTATGTGAATTTTTCCCCTTGCTTTACCAAAAACGAAATCCCCTACAGGATCTTTCAGTGCTGCTTGACCATTTCCTTCTGTGGGCACCTAAACATCTGGACACCAAAACACAACTTCTGCAAACCACAAGAGCAGTCAGCTCTTAAAAATATTCTTCATAGTGATCGCATTAAAATGCAAGCCAATTTACTTTCATAATACAACATACTGTATTTTGACAATAAAAAGCTCAATTCTGTGTTAAATCCATTAAAAAAGGAGCTTTTATGTGTTATTTATTTCTTATGTTAAGAAAGTAAATGGCCAATTTAGGTGATTTCATGTTGGCTATTATTACATGGCTTTCCTGTAGCTCAAGCAGTAGCTTGAGTGGCGCTTGCAACGCCAAGGTCATGGGTTCGATTCCCAGGGAAAGTAAGAACTGATTATAATGTCAATGTGTGTCTTAAATGCAATGCAAGTCACTTTGGATGAAAGCGTCTGCCAAATGCAGACATGTAAATGTATTAATACAAATCTTACGCCCAAATGCTAATAGTAAAACATCGGTAAACCCAAAGGTTTCTATTTTGGTCCTCAGTTACTAAGTGTGCAAACAGTAAACAATCTGAAACTTGAGACAAGTTTTACAGTTAAACCAAAAGCCTTGTAAAAATCACAACTCTTAACCACAGATTGCAGCTTTGAGACTTACATAAACCTCTGTACCCCTAAAACACAGCAACTAAAAATAAAGATTAGCCTACTTTTGAGGAAATTAAAACAAATCCATTAACATAAGCTCAAAGTCCTCTCAAGTTTTTTCCTGAGGGCACACAAAAAGGAGGCGAGGAGAATATGAGCTCCATTTTGCCTTTGAAACACCCTGAATAACAAATGCTAATGCTAATACTGAAGTGTTTCCATCTGATACACAGTCTCTGGGTGGGGTCTCTTGGCCAAGAACTCACAAAAACATGTTTTGTCTTAATAACACCAGGAGAAATCAGTACCGGACCGTACAGCATGGAAGAACTCTTTATGCAAGCCTGCTGTGATTCTGAATCGCTGATGAATATCACATGACTCACTGTATCAGATCAGAAAACGTACTATCACGTAAACTCAGGAATCTTCTGCAGCCTGAAGGGGAGCTACATTAACAGATTAAACTTCCTGGAAGTGAGCAGAAGCCACATGAACCTGCTATGTGGGTTTATTTCTTGCTCATTTAGTCCAAACTAAATTTAGCAGTTGAACATTTCAATTGTCACTAAAAGCGAAACATTGAGCGAAGCAATAAATCCCAGCCAATCGCAACATATTTGATGTTTAATAGAGTGCAACAGTGCCCGCCCACTTTTTCACTCGGTTCCAGAAGTGTTTTAACCATTCATTTCTGCTATAGGTATTTAAAACAAGTCGTTGTTAAAGCGTTATAAGCCATGAACCAAGCCAGACAGTTCTAAGGTGAATCACAACATTGTAAAATTTGATTTGAAGCAAAAAATATGTGAAAATCAGAGAAAGGACAGAACTATGTACTTAACAGCTTTAGTGAGGGAAAGAACTACAATCCCATGATGCATTGCAAACAGCGCCATCTGTTGAAAAATCATTTAAAATCATTGATTAACAAATATATATATATATATATATATATATATACACACACACACACACCGTATTTTCCGCACTATAAGGCGCACCTAAACGACATACATTTTCTCAAAAATCGTCCGTGTGCCTTATAATCTGGTGTGCCTTATGGTGCGGAAAATACGCTGTGTGTGTGTGTGTGTGTGTGTTCACCAGAGTGGGCGGAGCTAAAGAGCTGCTTGGAAGCATCATGGGTAATGTAGTTTTTTAACACAAATTCCGTTGTTAAACAAGATTAAAGTTAAGCAATTACCATTAATTAACAACCTCGTACCTCACGGTAGGGCTGCTTTAAAGAATTACAAGTTATCGATTGTTAAAAATAAATTAACCTATGAAGAAAATGAATGGAGTTTTTACTTCCTGACTGTTTCACTCTATATAGAGTGAATTGGAACCGGCTTTTGGACCAATGAGATTTCAGTGTGGGCGGAGCAGCTCAGCGCAACACATAAACAGAAAAATGTTACGTTCAGCATTTTACACTTTTTGTTTTCGCACTGCGCCTGAATAAGACTGTGTCACAATTTGATGTTTCAAGAGATAATTGTGTTTTAGCAAACTAATGCGTAAACAACTTTGTGTCACATGACCAGTTTTTGGCGTCAGATTAGCTTCTGCACCTGCTAACACACAGGTAACTTCATTCGCACACCTGACTCTATATCGAAATATTAAAAATATGAAAAAAGTTGATATAACAGAAATCTAAAAAGACAGATTTAAAAGGCATTTAAATAAAATGTAAAACATGAAGATGACGATATACATGTATGGTTTATCAAAGGCAACTGCATTGTTGGTTTCTGGGGTTAAAAGTGACATTTTTAAGTGCAGAACCGAGAATGTCCAGTTTCTCTTGCAAATAATCCTGTCTGGAATTCAAAAATTCCAACTTTGGGAGTAAAAAGCACTTGTATATCCGTCCACAAGTGTTGTATCTCCATAACAGCCCAGATGCTGTCAGGCTCTAGAGGCTCTCGTACATGCGAAGGGCTCTCTCTAATTGCTGACCTACACGCTGGTAGAAGGCGATCTGTTGGCGGAGGTATGCCTGCATCATCTCTTTGAAATCCACCTCCCTGCGCTGGTGGAAGTGATTCATCTCGGCCTGCAGGGCGAATCCCACAGTCCTGCAGCGTTTACGAATGCCGTCTGCTTCTTCCTGGTCCATCTTCCCCTCATCGCTCATACGTTGAGACTCTTTTACCTTTGCAAAAGCACCTAAAAGAAAGCAAAAGAGACAGGTTTTAAACATTTTGAAAAATATGCAATGAAGCAATGGCAATATTTCAAACTAATATTTTTGCATAATTTTCCACTCAAGGAAATTACTAAGTAGTTGATATCCATCTTTTAGACAGATTATAAATAAATAATTTAAACACATACTATATATATTTAATTTAAGTGTTAAAGTGAGTAAATTAAGAGTAAATTCATATTATTTGAAAATTCACTGAAAAGATTAAAACATTAATTAACCCTTGTATTGCTAAAATGAGTTGTTGGAAATACTGGTTAACCAATGATATTTTCTTTTTTTGATTACTGGGACAATCTTTCATTTAGTGCCATGAATGCCTGTTTTGACACTCTGAGGTGTTGTGGAATGCATGTACAAAATTTCTGACGATTGGGTCAATTTGACCCGCAATTTCATGATTAACTGCAGCTAAGTAGACCCTAGAAGAAAAAAATTATATTTTATATTTTATATATATATATATATATATATATATATATATATATATATATATATATATATATATATATATATATATATATATATATATATATACACACATATATACACACACACCTTCTGAGGGTATTTAATTCCTCTTATATTTGGCAAACACTTTTATCCAAAGAAATGTACACTGCGTTGAAAGTGTGTATTTTAAACAATTAAGCACACAAAAATGTAAAACGTTAAAAATAAAATACTTTAAAAAAATGTAGTTACAATGCTGTTAAACAATATTAATTGATTTTAAAACAAATGATTAAAAAAATTGTTAAATACAGTTTTAATATAATTTATTCTCTTGTTTATTTTTAATAATAGTATTAATTTAGGTTTACTATTTTTACCTCTCTTTTTTTTCTCGGTAGTGTGATTTTTTTCTCCAAATAGAGTCAATTTGACCGAAAACATAAAAATCATAAGACAAGGGTTAAATGTGACTACTTCACACTTGAAAAAAATGTAAATAAAAATCTTTAAATGCTGAATCTCAGATGTTTTTTCAGTTGTCAGAGAAAAGTACCTTTTGTCTCGTATTTGTTTTAAGTTTCCAGCGTAACCGGTTCTAATCATTCACATCCTGTTGTGACAGAACAAACCACTTGCACGCTCATGAGAACCTGAGATCTCAACAGAGCCGCTGAGTCACAAGACTCACAGAAACATGCGAGTGAATCTGGAGGCCTGAACAGAGAGATACACTAAATCATCACATGCTGTGTCCATCTGTAGCACAGAAGACCGAGATTGTCAAAGACAGCATGACGGATTAGATATCGAGCGTGTACGGCTGATCAGAGTTCAGTGTTTGACAGTGCTGTACTCACCTGTAATCTGACACAGGAAGTTTGGCCTGGTGTTCTTTGTGTTTGGGATTTGATACACAGCAATTTATTACTTTACTTCCTTTTAGATCATAGACTGACGGATTACAACCCCACTGCACAAACACCACAAAGAACAAACAAGTACAGCCAAAGGAAAGCTCAGAGTCTGTATGCAAAGCCCTTGTGTTTGCATTCCCTCTAAAATAACACAATATTATGCCCTGTAAACAAGGTCGTGGTTTGCATATTTATTTTTGGAAATAATTTCTAACCACATTGAGTAAAATGGCAATTTTTTAAACTTTTTGTAGCATTTTGTCCCGAGGAATGAAAAACCCATTTCCACCACAGCAAAAACATAAATCATGCTTTGGTAAATCATTATGAGAGAAAAGATCATTATACTGGCACAATAATTCATAAACGACATGACATAAACATACAATTATGACATAAGATGAAAATAAGAGTCAAAAACCTAAGTATATCATAACTTTAATTTTCTATCTCTGAATTTTTTCTTTTTGTCACATAATTTCCTTTTTTCTCATAATTATGAATTAGTATGTCATAATTTCAACTTTTTATAATATGCCACAATTACGATTTACCAAATGTTTCTTATGTGGCAAAAATGGGTAACATAACATACAAAACAGCTCATACAAAAGCAAATGTTGTCCGTTACTGACACAGTCAGCCATATTTATTATATTCTGCCAGAGAAAGTATCCAATCACAGGAGGGTTATTGAGATAAAACTGCTAATTTTGTCATATTCGCCTTGTCACTTGATTTCAACATAGCAACTCGAATACAACATAAAATAAAACTGCTTTTATTACACTACTGATATTCAACTCATATGACTGCACACCATCTGAAACAAATTAACTCTGTATGCAAATGACATGTAAATGACCTCTATAATGATTGGTTTCTAATGATCTCCGTATACCGGCGTACTTCAGGCTATTGTTCATTTTGCTGAATACTAAATAGTTGATGTGAAAGCCATAATATGTTGAATGTGACAAAAAGCAAAGACAATCTATTTCCCATGATTCCTTTATTCTAGAGGACAATGAATTTTTCACAACGGAGGGACAAGAAGAAGCATCCAGCGATACCAGGCACAGCCAAGCACTGACCTCTACAACTCTCTGTTCACTCGAACACACACAAGTCTGCAGGGCTGAATTCAACAAAGCCATGACACTTAATAATTTATATTTATGCATTTGGCAGACGCTTTTATCCAAAGTGACTTACACTGCATTCAAGGAACACATTGAATCGGGTCTTGCTTTCCCTGGGATCGAACCCATGACCTTGGCATTGTTAGCACCAATGCTACAGGAAAGCTAGCGCAACTATATTATATCATCTCACATGCAAAAAGAGAACAAAGAGGTCTGAATGCAGTCTGATTCCTGTCTTTAATGTCACATGATCCTTCAGAAATCAGTATAATATGATTTGCTGCTCATGAAACATTTATTCTCATTAAAGTTGTGCGAAAGACGTTCTCACATGTCTATCATTCCAAGCATTTGGTTTTGCTAACTTTGTTTTGTGACGTTCAGCGAGCAAAACTTTAAAAGTGGGCTTAATTTGATTTGTCCTCTCTAATGGACCACAGACATGCTAAACATTACCGTACGTATGATGACAGGAACAAAGTGAATTCCTCTTGTTCTGTATTTTCAAACAAAACCTGATTGTACGGGTACTAACAGAACCATTAAAAGAGGAAGTTGAGCATCCGTAAAATGTCTGCACATCACTTTTGTGGTCAGTGACTGTCTATTTATTTGTTTTCCCTATATAAACACTCTGAGGGACAGTCTGGAGCCTTTCAGATAGAAAACAAACTCCCTAAATGACTTTCTGGGGATATTTTAGTAAGTGTATAATCCCATACAGTATAAAATATACAGCTTATTGACCTACATAGTATTAACTAGTAAAATAGTGTCTTCTGAATTACATAATCACGTTTCAAGTTATTTAAATGAAGCAAAAAGTTAAAGCAAGCATTTCTGTAGTGTTCTGGTGAGCAAGCTAACCGATTAGCTTCCAAAGCTAACATTCCCTACACAAGTTACTTCAAGTAAACATAACAAGCTCGTCATACTCTTGATATACAACTTGTTTAATTGTCTTCTTAAATTAGAAAAATACTCAATCTGATACCACAGACAAACTAAATATAATAAACCATAAATAAATAAGCAATAATACACCATAATAAACAGATTAGCATGATGCTAATTGCAGTCAGAAATAGGATCAGTGTTTGATCTGAGTTTTCTCTCAGACTTTGAGGTGAAATGAATGTTAACAGCACAAAGAATAACTGACCTGAGTTGCATTTAATGTGTCTAACAGCACCGCCGTGGAAACACAGAGGAATTTCAGACTGGAAAAACAGTCACAGCTCAATTTATCTCAGAGCAAATTCTCAGACACCAGAAGGGGAGAAACAAGCCATAACGGTGGGCCAAAAAGATTGCACAAGCAAGCTTTTCAAGGAAGACACTTGAACAAGAAAAAGATTGTACGGTTAATATAAATTTATGCTTTTTAACAATTACAAATTCTAACATATGTTTTTGCTCTGAACACCTGAATGAACTTACATTGAGTACATTTTACTTATCAAAAACTGATCTGATCAAAAAAGAAATAAGCATTAATTATGGTTTTACTACAAATAAAACAAAAACTAAACATGGTAACCACAAAATAACCATGGTTTTGCAACACTAACCATAGTTTAACCAGGTATTTGTAGTCAAACTAATAAATCCCATGCAAAGGCATGGTTACTACACTTTTACTATAATAAAACCATGGTTAATTTTCCAGTAGGGGATAAATGCACTCTCAAAAACTCAAATCAAAACTCAAACATTAAATGTCAAAAATTCAACAGGCAATTTAGCATTAGCTTAATTGTAAATGAGGCCTTAAAATTACATTTGGAGCGCTTAAATGGTGGTCAGAAAAGTGAAATTGGTTGATTGTTTGTTTGCAATTGCCACTTTGTTTGATATTTGATATCTAATGCACGTGTATTAATTAAAGGGACAGTTCATCCAAAAATGAACATTTTGTCTGTCATCATGTCATCACATCTGAACACAAAAGAAGATATTCTGAAGAACGACTAACCAAACAGTTGATGGACCCATAGTATTTTTTATTCCTACAATGGAAGTCAAAGGCTACCGTCAACTGATTACCAATATTCTTTCAAATATCTTCTTTTATGATGGCAGAATTTTCCATTTTGGGTGAACTATCCCTTTAATTCCTTAAGTGTGGCTAAAATATAACATTGTGACAGGTGTGGAGCGATCATCTGCCTTCCTGTATGTCTCTCCTGCTCATCCACACATGCTTACACTTCCTGATTATTTAAGACCCATGCATGAAGTACAAAACCGGCTCAGTTCTTGCAAGTTAGCCATGAGCAGCTCAGAGATGTAGAGGAATTCAAGGTCTTGCCCTGACATGTTATTCCTCGTTATTCAAACCTAAAAGCAACAAAAATGCACAACTCTGACGTGCATGTGTGAGTGTGTATTACTGGCAATAAAATCAGACCAACACCCATGCAAGCAAAAGTTCATGACTACTGTACATGCCGAGCCCGAGGCCTGGAACGCCTTTTGTTTTTACTCCTATTTTTCATTCTCTCCCTATTTGCTAAGGTGGGAGATGTTATGGATTAAAATCCAAATTCATATCCCATTGCTTTTTGGAAGATCAAAATATTTCCATAGCCTTTAATTCTGTGGAGTTGGTCGGGTTCAAGCCGACTTCTGGACGTCAGGTCAAGTGTCCTGTCGTCCCACGGCGGATCTGATTACAGCTCTTTGGCCGTACGGAGCGTGCTCAGAGTGGGCTGTTATTATTTCCCTGGGTCATGTGTTGCTTTTCCTCAGTTCATTGGTTCTCTTTGATCTCTTCTTGTGCTGTCATGCGGCTCACAAGAGAAACAGATGCTTGATTTAAAGATATTGCGGTGTTAAACCGTTACAGAGCCAGTGATAGTGTCCTCTAACTGCAGGACAGGCCCTATTATGGTCTCCATAGATGCTTTTGACCTACATCAGTAAGAGCAGAGGACAAACTAACACAACTGTATCAGTTAAAAATATTAAAACTCAAATTGTATTCAAACGTAGACTATCTAGTTCCTTTAATAAATATTATCGGTTTCATTGTGCACCTTATTTTAAGTCTTCACGCCACTAAAATGATATTTTCTGCTGACATAATCAATATAAAAAAAGCCTTGATATAATTGTCATATATTGTAATATATCATAGTTTCTATCTATCATAGTTTCTATTACATGTTTCTATCCAACCACACATTATTTTCTGTTAAATATTCATTGTACAGATTACGAATGTTTTTCTAAAACTATTTTTACATCATAAAAAGTGGTAACCTGCAATTGTTACTTCAAAGAGCTATTTCTACCTGATTTAACCCATTAAAACTGTATATAAATTGATTTGGTATAAATTAATGTATTTGGGTTGATTCAGCAATATTAAATAATATTTTTTTATTATATTTTGACAATTTTTTAACTTACATGTTATAATTTTAGATTTTATTTTTAGACATTTTAAGATGTTATTGATTTAGTATAGGTTTGACAAAAGATCGGAATTGAAAATGTATATAAAATAAACATGAACTGAAATAAAATAAAATATTAAACAACTTAAATTTATTTTATCTAGTTGCACACACAGACACAAATATATATATATATATATATATATATATATATATATATATATATATATATATATATATATACATATACATATATATATATATACATACATACACACACACATATATATGAAAAAAAGATTTTTTATAAAATATATATTTTATATTTTGAATGAAAATAAAACAATAACTAAAATATTAATCAAAACAATAATTATGTCAATGATACTAAAACAAGACTGATTCAAGGATTTAGTAAGCAAATTAAATATTGAACTCGTCAAACATCAGTGTAGATTCAACTGTTGCTATCAGATATTGGCTCTAAATCTGCCTGTGTTTAAACATCAGCAGTGTAAAATACTAAACTCAGATCGACTTTTACTGTATGAGGCGTATACTGTGTCCATTAGTTGCCATTAGCAACTTGATTATTTAAAAACACCATTATCCATTGTATGCCAAGATCCATTGTGTCTGAACATGAGCGGTAATCATGTTACGACCGTTATATAGGGTGTGGACGTAAAACTGGAGCAATCAAACTGGCCTTTCAACACACACACACGTCAACTGTTTGCTTAGAGTGCTTATTTGATTAGCACTAATTCTAGAGAATAATGCTAGTTTAACTAACCTAAAAGGCACAATAATGATTTAAAGGACACTGAAATCACTCCTCCTTCATGAAAATAATTATATATTCCATTGATTCCAAATTTTTAACCGTAAATCTGGAGTCTCAGTCATGTGACCAATCACGCCTTCAGCAAACTCAGTAATAAAGATGAGACACATTTCTGTTCTCTTTCACAATCTACTGATCTCACCACAATGAACACATCAATGCACCACTAACCTGTTTAACAACATTAAATCCTCACTTTGATTACAGTTTGAATGCCACAATCGTAGACTCTTAAGCATTTGCTGACTTAAATCCAAACTTTTTTGGCAGTGTATAAATACTCATTCTTTATTAGGACTACTATTTACTTACTTTAATTATTTGTGATTTTATTCATATCCATATCCTTTTTTTTACCAATCACACTTCAATCTGACATGCACAAAAATCAGATTTGAAATGACAGTGTGAATGAGGTTTAAGGGCCTGTTTACACTTGCTGTAAATGCCCTCCAAAATGGATTTAAATCATATCGCTCAAGCCACTTCAGGAATCCACATATGCTAATTTTATCTTCCCAAAATGTCAAAAAACAGATATGACAGCGCTACAGCATCACACATACAGCCACAGATATGAAGCTGAGGATCTCTTCAGCAAACCGATGCACAAACTGCCACAACTGAAACGGAAAGTTCGGCGTTGCATCCTGAAGCTCAAAACAAAGCCATCTTCGTTAAAAATTGTGAGATTAAATTATCTCACCAATACTGATGCCGCTCGCTCTCCTATTGCAGTGTTTAATAATTAAATGCAGCTCATATTGATTTATTTTGTTGATGTGATTTGGATCTATATTCGTCTTGTTGAGACACATTTATGTGGCCAAATGTGAATGGAACAATTTTAACAAATTGAATAAAAAATGCACGAGGTGACCAGGCGTAAACAGGCCCAAAGCTTGTCCAAATTTCATCCCATGGTGTAAATCAGGGGTGTCAAACTCAATTGCACAGGGGGCCAAATTCCCAAAAAACTTTAGGTCGCGGGCCGAACAGGATAAACATTTATTGAAAACACTAAAACTAAACTTTTAAAACTTACCTTTTTTTTTTTAATTAGATGTGAATAAAAACAGACAGAAATATTATTCTGGAATAAATCAACGTATACCTTAAATAACTTAAAAATATAAACATATTTAAAAAATACTTAAAAAAGATTAAAATATATCCTGTCTAAATTATACAAGTTAGAAATAAAGTAGACAAGTAAGTAAAAGTTAAAAGAACAAACATTCAAATTTATTTACTCATGTCATTTTATATAAAACTTAAAAAGATTTATATATAAAAGATTTTGCTCTCCATAAAAATATATCCTGTCAAAATTATACAAATTCAAAATATGGACATGCTGCATAACAAAACCTGGAAATCTAAATAAAAATTTTAATAACAAATCAAATCATTCAGTTAAATTTGCTCTTATGTTATTTGTCTTATAGTGCCGTCTTATTAAATTATTTAATTACTGCCACATTAGCTCCGCAAATGAGACACACGGGTATACCGGCAGTATATGTCAGTAAACATATACCGTATTTTCCCGCATATAACCCATGGGTTATAGCAGATTTTACAAACTATATCACAATTTTTTTTACACGTAATAATATTTCAATATATTTATTACGTCCCTAAGGACGTAATTTTTTTTTTTTGCGCTGTATAGAGCGCGCCCGATCGTGACGTAGTTTTACGACAGCCGCCATTTTGGGGGACCACTTCTAATCAATGTCATGGGGGAAGCGACGTTAAAGCCAGTTTTATCGCAGAAAAAAAACATTTTATGTAAATCTAGGGAGAAACTTGAGCGTAAGAGTCAAACTAAATATAGAGATGGACTTGAGAATTTTGAAAGAGAAAGGTACGAGGCAAAAATAGCGTTAATAAAGGGACAGGATCCGTATGAAATTGTGACTAGGTCTACGGACGTCAATCTTCTACCGAACACAACATGCATTAATGTTCTCAACTATCTGGTTTTCACCCCAAGTCCTTATACAGCCGAAGATCTTCAGTGTTACAAAGGACTTGACGCTTACAATCAGCTAGTGTGTGGCTGGCTAGGTGCGAGAAGTGGTGTCCTGTGTCATCAATGACAGATGTGTAACAACTGCCAAGGTAGATGAAATGGTTTTCATTAGCAATAAAGTTTATTAAAAAAATAGAGGCATTCCTACTTTCTAATCCAACAGTTTGGACCAAAAATATTTTCATTTAACATCTTTATAAACTTTTGTTACCTGAACAGATCTTGCAAAATGCTGTTTATTGATGTCCTACACCTGTATGAAAAGCTAAGATTAAAGTATGATTTTTTCTACAGAAAATACACTCAAAAACCCCAAACAGAGGTCAGGTGTTGTTACATATATTATCGGCAAACTGTTGGATACCGCCTTTTTGCAGGCACATAATATAGATGGATATAATGCTTGATAATTGCAGCGCTTTATGTGTGTGTCGTGGGATGGTTTTTAATTCACTGTAGATCCGGATAAGCACATCCATGTGATCTAATCATGATCTACATTTGTTCACCTTTAATTTTATTACGTTATTGATGTGCAAGAAGCAAATAGTGTATGTCCAGATCTGGATGATAGCATTGAATATTTCTGACGGACTACTAAGCCAATCACTCTCTCAACATGAATTCGACTGTTTGCATTTCTCACGTCTGGCCTTTGACAACTGTTGTGTACGATCACCTTGGTGTGTTATTACCTTAGGCAGCCTAAAATATGACTGTTTCACAACATGATTAACATTCGGTGCGCGCTGTATCCAGCTCTACTTGTCCCCCATTATGGCGGCGACGGTGCGCGTGACGTCATACGGGCACGCTCTATATTCTTTCTGGCGCTTGTGCTATCACTCTGACAGCTGGCGCTGATATGCTGTCTGACCTGTCAATCATGCAAGAAGACGTTCTGCCATGAGGGCGGGCTCTTCTCATCCGATGATCAACACCTGAATTTCGCGCACAAGCACTGTGTACCGAGCCTGAACAGTTATGGATAATTGACAATAACAATCGCGCGGTACTAGCGCGAGCGCGAAGCATCATTAGCCACTTCCTGTTTAATACAGGAAGTGTTCGGCGAGTCAGCTGGAGCGCGGGACATCTCGCGGGCCATTAATAAAATGCTCTCGCGGGCCGGACATAATTACACGCCGGGCCGGATGTGGCCCGCGGGCCTTGAGTTTGACACCTATGGTGTAAATACTGTCGTTTACTGTTTTAGGACGACAGCATATGTTAAATCTGAGCTTTCATGAGCGAGAAATTCTTAACATCACTATGACATTCCACAAAAGGATCATAATGAAAGTGGAAGCTTGTCTGAGCCACAAACTGATTGAGCTTTAATGTCTAGGACTTGAGTGCACTGATTAATCGCTCAATTTCTCTCACTTCCTGCGATTTAGACTGAGAATGAAGAGGATGTTTCCTGTTAGGAGCAGGGCCAGAATTTTCTCTTTCTGTAAATGTCAGATGCATCACTCTTCAGCTTTAAAATGTCTCAGTTACCTTTGAGACCACATCATCTACAACAAAATTCCCTCCAGTCCACGATACAAGACCCACTAACCCCTTCTCATAAATAACAACACGCGTGATTGGCTGCCTACGGGCATGATGTCACTGGGTCAGTCCAGCTGTGTGCCCCACATTTGAGCCAGTCAGTGGTTCAGAAACGAGCACACCATCTAAAGTAAGGGGTGTAGAAACAATTTCAAAAGGTTGAGGTGATACAATGAATCATGAATGCTGAATTTCTACACCCAATTGTAAAATACAACTGTTTAACCCATTTATCAGCAAATAACTTTAACTCTGTCCTCGCCAGCACTTTGAAAAAGGTTGCCAGTCAGTGCCAGTATTTTTGAACCTGGAAGGACAGATGGATTTAGATCGAGTCCATAAACACCCCAAAGCTTCACCGTCCTAAAGCTCATCCTGAGTCAACATTTCATTCTGTAATATTAGTTTTGATTTAAATGCTGTTTAATGTTGATGATCGTGTTATTTTACATATGCATCCGATTACATTCACTTGTTTCTGCTTCTTCACCTGTGTTTTGATTAGGGATTCTCTACTCTTTCAGAAGATGTAGTACCGTATAATAGCGAAAACACAGAAAGCTGGAAATTTTGTCAGTGGGTGGGAAGGAGTTACATTCACACTTTTTGCAGACGCTTTTCAGTTCGTGCATTCCTTGGGAATTGAACCCATGACCCATGACTTCACGCGCATTTTTACTGGAAATATCGTAACGACAGCCTCTCACAAAGCCTATCACCCCTTCACTCGTTCATTCTCTCAGCGTCGCTCGGTTTGGTTGCATCATTCACCACAGTGCATTCTTTTATAAGTGATTTACAGCGGTTTTACCTCGTGTTGTTCACATTAATTGTGATCGCTATTGTTCACGTAGTGAAATATTTACGTACAGTACAGCATGTAGACGATGGCCCTCAAGATGAGTAAGATGAGTAATTCTCCCTGTAAGCAGTAAAACCCTCCTCTCATCTCCTTCACGCCAGCAGCGACGCTACTCAAAGCTAAAGTGCGCGTTACAGTAAATTGTATTTTACAGTATAAATTGTAAAAAGTATGTTTAGATTTTAATTGTCAATTATTTAGTTAGTATTTATATGAGATGTTAATGGTTATAATTTTAACTGTAACTAATAAATAATAATAATAATAATAATAATATTATTTTAATAATAAATAATAAAAAAATAAATAATAAAATAAATAAAAGAATAAAATAAAAGAATTAAAAAAATAATAATAATAATTTTAACTTTTAACTGTAATTAATAGCGTAAAACCAAAAAAATATTTAAAATGGGCATTTATGGTCGTGTGGAACGAATCGAGTGATTTTTTTCATTCTTATGGGGAAAATTGTTTTGGTGTACGAGAATTTTGAGTTACGAGCTCTTGAAACGAATTCAACTCGTAAACCGAGGTATTACTGTATTTTATTATAGTTAACGTTTACTTTTATTTCAAGTAATAAAAAAGTTTTGTACAGTTTTATTTACTTTAATTGTATGGCCAAAAACATCCAAGACATTTTTTAAATATCTTCTTTTGTATTCCACAGAAGAAAGAAACTCTGAAATAGAGTTCATTTATGGGTGAACTAAGTTAAGTTTGTTCGAGCCACTTTACCTTTCTGCAGATGGATGATGTCTGGAAAGTTGGACAGCAAGCCCTGGTACAGCGACAGTTTATCCAGCATCTGAAAAAGGTCGTATTTGGGCTGCTCGGCAAACATCTCCCCGATGTTCTCGTAGGTGCGGCCTGTGTGCGAGATGGCGTTGCTCAGGGCGTCCGAGCTGTAAGGAGGGTCAAGCAGGAACGACTGGCTGATGGACTGGAAGGCGTTTCCCAGCCTCTGGAACTCCTTCCGGAATCCTCCAAGGTGTTTGCGGACTAGTTCCGACGTGACGTTAGTCAACTGCATCACGCTGTCGTCCATCTTTTTGGCGAACGCCTTGAAGGAGTCAACACGCTCCTCCACATCCTGAAGGTCCTGGTGCTCATTGGGAATCTGGAAGGTGAGCATGAAATGAGCCCCGACCATCTCATCCTTTTCTGCCCGCCTCTTCCCGAGTTTCCACTGTTTGTCATCTCCACACATGAGGAAGTGTTCAAAACCCTCATATTGAGACAGCACGGGGTGGCTGGTCATGTGGTCCATCCATAAAATGAGCCTCCTCTTCCTCTTCTCGATGAAGTCTTCCTCGAACCGTCCCGTGGCCTGTTTCTCTGGAAGGTGCGGCACGGAAATCACCGTGAATTTGTGCAGTAGTCTGTTGTACAGCCAGTCAAAGTGCTTGTAGCGGCGGTAAACCGGTCTGCCAATGTGACTGGGGGTCACGCGGTACGAGATGTACGTCTTAATGCCTTTGAACTTCGTCTGTTTGGTGGGGTCTTCAATGGAACAGGAGAAGGGTTGAGGGCTCTCCTTCCACTGAGGCCCCCGGGGGCCCATTTCGATGGAGTATGACTCTGCAATCTTGGCCATCATGGGAACGTCGCCAAGTACAAAGGCCTCCACACCTGAGCGCACGAAGCTGGAGAATCGGTTCAAGTTTCTACCCACCATGCTGCCCTTCCTGTTGCTCGACATGCTGTCCTGTCGCTCCATGTACGGCTTGGGTCGGTAGTGGACGTTGGGGTTGGAATACGGACTTTGGGAATGTCCATTGGCACCCACCCCTCTCCGAGGGTCTTCATCCTCAACCACTGTTGAGGTTTCATCCCAGTCGTCCCAGTCATCATCGTCGTCACTTGGTAGAGTCGTTGACGGCGTGTGGATGTATGGCAAATCCTTACCAGGAGAGCTTCCAGGTGAACTGAGGGATTGATCCGTGAGGTTGGACCCGGATCTGCGGCGAATGATCTGGACGTACGAGGCAGGAAACAAGCCTCGCTCTCCTCGGCTGTTCTCACCTTGTAGCCACCCGTCCACAGAGTTCTCATCGAAAATAACCAGCTCTTCGTTCTCCTGGATGCTGATCTCCTCCTTGTTTTCACTTTGGAAAGTGTAGAGGGCTTTGGCTCTCAGGGACATGTTTGTAACTTTTGCAAGACAGATGCAAAAAAAAGGGGTGGGGGCACAAAATAACTTCCCTTACCTCATATCAGACAGCAAATCTAAGAAAAAAGGGCTTAGATAAATTAAAAGTTAACCAGGTGTACAGTACAGCAGTATTTCTTAATGCATTCATAGCACTTTAATAAAACTAGTAGTTGAGGCTGTTGGTAAATAATATTCTTCAAGATAAAAGATCTTCAAGTCTTTTTAAAGTTACTGACCACAACAGGAATCTTAATTATTCCTGTTACTCTACATTTGTAGATAAAGTTACATGTTGGAACTCCCTGTCAGGTTGTTATTCTCCAACTTCCCTTAATTTGTGTCGTTTCATTATTCCACAAAACCAGAATCTTCAGCCACAGAAAAAATAAACCCATAAATCCACAAATCCCGTCCACAAGAACTGAGACACCGGCAGACGCATTCAGTGCCTCGTAATAACTAAAGTTTTAGCCATCTTGCAATGCAGTACAAATATTTAAAAACAAACAGCTGTTTTCCAACTCCGACTGAACTGAATTCCAGATGAAAACATTAGAGATGAGAAATAAACGCATCCTTTGCATTCCGCCAACAAAAGAACCAAAAAGTACATCTAAAGCATCTTTATAATCCTCGGATCCAGTTCAGATCACGGTGTATTCATAGTATTTCCTTCGAGATGCGATTCAACAGCCACTGAAGAGTTTTTCATGAAGTATTTCTTTACTTTGAGCAGAAACGCAGTAACTCTTTCCATGACGTGACGCTCGAACAATGAGAGTCGCGCAGTTTCAGTGCGAGATTTACAATTGCGTTTGTGGCGCCGCTCGGCGGTCAAGAATTGGGGCAGTTTCACCTCAAAATACACCAGATTTACTACAGTAACTCAACTCGATAGGGTACAATGCCTTATGGTGACAAATGGTGAAATTATTTTTAAACAATGAGGCAAAAAGTATCGAGAGCGCAGGAACGGTTTCAGCCTAATTCAAATCTCAGGACGGTGTGTTGTTGTTGTAATCGGAGATATTTGTGCATAAGAAAGTATATTATTTTAAATATAAAATTTCAAATGATTATTACATCGAAATCGTCTAGGAAATCCCTTTATAAATAAGTAGTTTGTTTTTAAATTATTATTATTTTCCGATAATCACAATCGGCTTTGATTGGTCCATCGTAACACAGCGCTGAGAAAACTAAAAGGTACCACGTGACATTAATGTTAGTTTCAATTGGCGCAAAGCCAAATGGGCGGGGCTTCAAGTTCAGCTCCACTTCTGTGAATCTAGCGCCACTCACTGACTGTAGACATTATTACAAGCTCTACACTAACGTAATGAAAAAACATGTTTATTGTTGCAAGAGACACTTGAGATGGAATTGTAGATGCTGGAATAACTAATACCACCTTTCCTTTCTCTGATATTTTTCATGACTTTTCAGCATGTGACTAAACTTGCAAGGGATCTGTGAATGTCTGCAGTTGGCAGACGCTTTTATCCAAAGCAACTTGCATTGCATTCAAGAAACACATTGACATTCTGTGCAATCCTGTCTTGTTTTTAAGGCTATGTTGACTTTTTGTGAATTTATCTGACTCATATCTGATTAATTCCCGTAGTACACCATACTTAATGTTGCTGAATTTATTGTTATTAACCCTGATCAGCAAAACGTGCATCTAACATAATATGTAATATTCTATATTAAGCTTCAAGAACACAACATCAGTTTCTAGTAAGATTTTAATTGGTAAAAAAAAAAACACTTCACAAAATATATTTAAATAAATAAACATAATCCTCAGTACTATTGGAAGTCAAATCTTCCCAGCAAAGTGGTGAGCCTGTGTTTTCTTTTTATGTGAACCAGCAAGTTTCTTTTATTTACTTGAATACCGCAGTGTGTGCAAGCCACCCTGACTTGCTGCCGGACACGTAATCTTACTGCTGACGACAACGGTGCTGCTGGGAATGGAGGTCCGTCTAATAGGGATGGAGGTTCTCCTGATAAAGGTCTTTCTGCTGTGGATGGAGGCGTTTCTGTCGGGGATGAAGGTCTTTCTGGTAGCAATGGAGGTCCATTTACTGTGGAAGGAGATTCTTCTGATGGAGGTACTTTTGCTGTAGATGGAGGTGCTGCTGCTCCTGGCACTGTGGGTGGAGGCTGTCTGTATGATGTTTTTTCACAAGTTGTTAAATGTTTAATCAGAGCATCCCGTCTGATTAATGTTGATGTGCAGTAGCAGCAGTGAAAGTGAGGGGTTTGTCTGCAGTCAAGACCACACTTGATGATGACAAAACCTACAATAATTACAAAAATAATTAGTTTGAAGGATGCCAGGGCATGGCTGTACAGACTAATATGGTGACATTTAAGGACTTTGCCAATCTGAGTCGAGACATCCCACTACGTTGACTCTGATGTTCTGATCTGGAGATTTCCCAAATGGAAGTGCTGTAACTGGCTGCTAGGACATGGATATGAAGATGTCATGTCATTACTTACAGGTTGTTGATTGGCTGAGCCACATGAGCCCAACCTCAAGTCTCTATGACATTGATATGATATGATCTCACAGAGTTTGTGCCAATGTTAAGTCTGTGGATTTTTAATCGATGGCAAGTCAAAGCCGTGTTCTCCTCAATAAGCCATACAATTTGACACCTCATTCATGGGTGATTTAAATACCAACATTTGTACGGAAGAAGCATAAGCATGTGAGATGACAATATTGATGCTTTGCTTTGCACGAACCACTAATGATATGTTTTTACTTTCAAATTAGAGGGAGAAATGTTCAAGGCCAAAACATGTGAAAAAAAAGGGCTGAGAAACTTACACACACACAGTATAATTGAACTGTATAAGGACTTTAAATAAATTCACACATACCTTCCTGTTGAACGGCATTTCTGATGTGATTTGCAACATGATTTTGTGCCTCGTGTAAATGTTTTTGCACCATTGTACAGTATTTACAGTGGTACATGTTGCAGCACACGGTGCATCTCTCAATGGAGAGCAGGGGATCTTGTCCTCGCTTCAGTATTGTCTGATGCATCTTTGCAGGCTAAACAAACACAAAGCACACCATTGTACCATCCATCAGCTAACATACACATGTATTAAAAAAATATGACATCATCTTATTATACACACACACTGACCACACTTGCTAAAAATTGGATAGGAAATAGGACATTTCCACCTGTGTATTATTAGGCCTGACTTGCTGCCAGACATGTAATCTTACTGCTGATGATGGGGATGGAGGTCCTTCTGATGGATGTCCATCTGTCGGTGATGGAGGTATTTCTGCTGTGGATGGAGGTTCTTCTGTCAGGGATGGAGGTCCTTCTGATGAAAGTATTTCTGCTGGGGGTGGAGGTACTTTTGTTGTGGATGGAGGTTCTTCTGATGGAGGTAATTTTGCTGTGGGTGGAGGTGCTGCTGCTCCTGGCACTGTGGGTGGAGGCTGTCTGTATGATGTATTTTTACAAGTTGTTAAATGTTTAATCAGAGCATCCCGTCTGATTAATGTTGATGTGCAGTAGCAGCAGTGAAAGTGAGGGGTTTGTCTGCAGTCAAGACCACACTTGATGATGACAAAACCTACAATAATTACAAAAATAATTAGTTCAAAAGTCATATTTGTAAAATAATGCTTTATATAGCTCAGTGCAGTGATCATGTAGAGGTTTTGGGATGAAGCGCTTTGAATAATAATTAAAAGTGACATAAAATAAGAGGCGATCAAGGTAAAAGTAATAAATAATCAAATGTTCTTTGGATAACGAGCCTTAAACTGTTGGGCTAATATTAATAATTTGTCATTATATGTTTTTACTTTCAAATTAGAGGGAGAAATGTCCAAGGCCAAAACATGTGAAAAACATACACACACACACACACACACACAGTATAATTGAACTGTATAAAGAATTGAAATGAATTCACACATACCTTCCTGTTGAACGGCATTTCTGATGTGATTTGCAACATGATTTTGTGCCTCGTGTAAATGTTTTTGCACCATTGTACAGTATTTACAGTGGTACATGTTGCAGCACACGGAGCATCTCTCAATGGAGAGCAGGGGATCTTGTCCTCGCTTCAGTATTGTCTGATGCATCTGTGCAGGCTAAACAAACACAAACAAAGCACACCATTTTAACGTCTGTCAGCAGACAAATACATAAAAACTATGCTTATTGTGGAGAAAATTCACCTATAAAATTACTCTCTCACACACACACATTATATATATATATACACACACACGTATGTATATGGACGTACAAGCGTATTTACATATTTGTATTTATGCATGTTTCTTGTCTGTCTATGTCTGTGATGTTTATGTGCTTGTGTTATGTTTGTGGTGTTGTGTCTGGGTTTGTGTGTGAGCTGCATTCACCTGTACAGTGTTATTACTCGGTCTCGGGAAGGAGGTGAAGCTCATTGCTGGGAGAGGAGCTGCTGATAGCCGCGGAGTTTGTGTGAAAACAAAGCACAGCATTTGGGGAGTTTGACCACATTCTTTTTTGCTTCTTGTTTCTGCTCCGCTGGAGTAACTGCGTTTCATTATTAATTCCGAAAACTTCTAATACTATTGCTTTCCACTGGCTTTAGTTCAACTGACTATTACAGCTCCTGCTGTAACTTTCTCCATCTTCTTCTTCTTTTTCGGAGTATTTTTTTCATCATTTATTTATTTATTTTTCGTTTTTCAGCAACACGGGCGCATTCCGTCACCATGTCTCTTCTTCTTCTTCTTGTTGTTTAATGCCATCAACTCCTTAGGCGCATTACCGCCACCAACTGGTACTGGATTGCAAATAAACTAACAAGTGTTGTGAGTCTGAAGTTTAAACCCTTGATTCTTATACCCTCAACATAGGCTATATTGAGCTAAACCGGCGGCAAGACGTTTTGTGTTTGAGACAAAGACAAGACCGAGACTTTATGGATTTGAGACAAAGACAAGATTGAGACAAAGACAGAGACTTTGTTGATTTGAAAGATGAAACCGAGACCAAGTTCAGACCAGCACTCCTCAAAATCCTCTTAAAATATCTAAATCTACTGTCTGTGAAACGTCTTGTTTTTAATCAGATACAATTTGAATAATGAGACGCTATAGAGCAGTTACCAATCAAATGACTAAAAATAAAATTCATCTTTGTGTTGAAGATGCAGCCCAGAAGATGCATCTGAATTGGCAGTTAGACCTTCATAAATCATTTTGAGATTAATGTTTTAAAAGTACTATTGAGTATAAAAATATGATGAACAAATAAAATGAAAAGCCTAATTTTAAATATAAAACTGAAGCCGTCAGTAAGTGAGTCATTGAATCATTTATTCAACCTATTTGATTTCTGTTTAATTTACTAACAAAACACGTTGCCAAAATGGCAAAAAACTTGTCTAAAATGTAAGTCGCTTAATATTAACTTCTTGTTTATCAAACTTTTGAATAAAATAAACATCACGTTTGCAATCGTGCTTCTATTCGTGAAAACCTGTCTCGCTCGTGATATTGCTTGATTATATTCTATATTTTAAAATCAAGATCTCATACAAGTACTTGTTTGCAATTATATCTTGAATTTTCTGGGCATTTGTATGAATTTTGCAAATTTGACTTTTATTTTTAAATGATTATAGAACACTCCACAACATTAACAAAATGTATGTTTTATTGTTTTCTATTTACAATAACCTTTATTCCACAATCCAAAACTATATCCAAAAACTATATAATTATCCCAAAAGTGTACAACTGTATGTGATACGGTGACTTTTGCAGACATTTAATATGTGGTGTTCAGTTAATTTATGGACCATGAGCTAAATATTCCTGGAAATCAACCTGAAGTTTCTGTAAAGTCATTTGGAGGTCTTTCTGCTGTGGATGGAGGTGCTGCTGCTCCTGGCACTGTGGGGTGGAGGCTGTCTGTATGATGTATTTTTTACAAATAATTAAATGTTTAATCAGTTAAAATACATATACGAACTTTTGTTAAAGTTCGTTCGATTCAGTTAAAATAAATATACATATACACATATATGTGTGTGTGTGTATATATATATATATATATATATATATATATATATATATATATATATATATATATATATATATATATATATATATATATATATGTGTGTGTGTGTGTATATATGTGTGTGTGTATATATGTGTGTGTGTGTGTGTGTGTGTCTGTACATGTATTTTAACAGAATCGAACGAACTTTAACAGAAGTAAAACTATTTTTCAGACGGACACTCCGCGATGGCTTTTAGTCGGCCGAGGTGAGGATTGATGACGTCAGCGGCGCGCCATTACGGCTCAAGGCGTGTTTCTCTGCAGAAGTAGGTGTTTGTGTATTTCACTCTTCTTGTTTTTCATTCCCATCGTATTTCTGTCACTCATAATCATTAGTGAAGGACATTAGAGCAATTCAGATGGGACTGTGACCACGTGTTTGCAGTCTGTTTATCTGTACGTGACATGCTGCTGTTTGTTTTGTGTTTATCCAAACAGATATTTTCTGTTTGCTTTTGAAATTCCTCATTGGTCTTATATATGTAGTTAATGCTTATTATTGCATGCAAGTGTCTCAGGAGGATTTGAGCTCTTCTGTTTGTTGTCCCAGGTCCATCATGGAGGCTCTGACCCAGGCTCTCTCCTCCAGCTTCTCTGTCTCCAGAGAACCCAACAGCACATCTGCTGCCCATCCTCGCCTGGCCCAGTACAAGAGCAAATACAGTGTTCTGGAGCAGAGTGAACGGCGCAGGCGGTTCCTGGAGTTCCAGAAAGAGTGAGTTAGTCACATCAAATCAAAACAGACGATTCACAAGCAACCACCCAGAACAACCGAGCAGCCAAGACCACCTAAACTGAGAACAAGACTTTGTGGGTTCGGGACAAAGACGAGACCCGGGCGTTGTGGGTTCGAGACAAAGACGAGACCCGGGCGTTGTGGGTTCGAGACAAAGACGAGACCCGGGCGTTGTGGGTTCGAGACAAAGACGAGACCCGGGCGTTGTGGGTTCGAGACAAAGACGAGACCCGGGCGTTGTGGGTTCGAGACAAAGACGAGACCCGGGCGTTGTGGGTTCGAGACAAAGACGAGACCCGGGCGTTGTGGGTTCGAGACAAAGACGAGACCCGGGCGTTGTGGGTTCGAGACAAAGACGAGACCCGGGCGTTGTGGGTTCGAGACAAAGACGAGACCCGGGCGTTGTGGGTTCGAGACGAGACTCCTAAAAATCCTCTTAAAAGATTCAAATCTACTGTCTGTGAAATGCCTCACATTTAATCAAATACAATTAGAATAATGTGACGCTATAGAGCAGTTACCAATCACTAATTCGCCCCTATTCGTGAAAACCTGTCTCTTGCTCTCGTGATATTGCTTAATTATATTCTATGTTGTAATATTTTAAAAACGAGATCTCATACAAGTACTTGTTTGCCATTATATCTTGAATTTTGTGGGCATTTGACTTTGAGACAATCCTGCATTGATTTGAACCCGGCACAACAGTAACAAAAGCGATCGCATTAGAAATAAGTTATTCATTGCATGTTAAGAAGGAAATTTTACATCAAATCACATTAATGCCCTCTTAGTCTGAGCCCGAGAACAAATGCAGTCGAGACCTTCCAATAATAGTCTAAAAACCGGTCTTGAGTACTACAACACTAGCTTAGCAACTCCCTAGCAACCACCTACAATACCCTAGCAACCCCTGACGTTTATTTTGATGCAGTGTGACATTAATCAAAAACATTGTGTTGGCAGGAAGAGGCTGAACTATGTGAATCACGCCCGTCGTCTGGCAGATGGAGACTGGACCGGAGTGGACAGTGAGGATGAGGAGGACGAAGAGAAGAAGAGTCCGCAACAGCTGGAGAACAGCGCAGATGAAGAGGGGATGGAGATCGAGCAGAGGAAGAAGTTACCAAAGCATTACGCCAATCAGGTGCTCAAAAACAATTACTGACGAAAAATAAATAGATTTAGTCATTTATATACCATAAAGAGACAGTTGCAGAAACTTCTGGTTCATTTAGAAGGATTGAAAAGAGGGGGAAATGTCCGCATGAAGGTAAAGCACACTCCTAGACACAAAATGTCTGAACGTTAAGCTTTTAATTGTTTTACCACAAGTTATTGGTCAGGAAATTAGCAAAAATGAATCAAATGCACTGCTGTTTAAAAAGCCATTGCTGTCTCAGAAAAACATCAAAGACAGAATGAAGTTTTGGCAGAATATGTGAAGTTGTGTGTGATGGAGTGATGAATCGCATCGACACACATGGTGATGCTCGAGAGCGACGTCTTCAAAAACTGCTGAGAAAGATAAGAAATGCATGTCTAGCACGGAGAAACATGGAGGAAGTGTGTCATTTTCAGCCGTTGAAGGAAATATTGCAGAATGTCTCTGTGCTTTCCACAAATAAAAAGTTGTTATCTAAAGAGTAACGATCAGATGTTCATTTTCAACAAGATGAGATGATGCTCCTGCAAAGACGAGTGTTTTAAAGAGTTTTAAAGCCTATAGTGAATATTCGGTCTCATATTAAACTCAAACAAACTGAGAGATGTTTTTCAGCCACTCATGAACTGTTTGCTGCATCAACACCGACTCTTCCTGTAAAAAAACTGTCGGGAAGGAGATTCTGTGCTGAGTTACTTTACAGTATTTCTGCAATTCTTGCTCATTTCCTGACCAGTGATTTTGTGATCAAAATGGTTAGACCATTAAACGACCAGTAAATGTTTTGCCATTTTTGGTTTGGACCTGGTTTGTTTTGCCCAGAAAGTGTACAAGGGTTTTCATTTAAAGAAACTAATAATAACTTAAAAATTACAAGTGGATACTGAAGCTACTAATGTACATATGATTCCTATTATAGTAATATAATAAAACACAAATCCAATTAATTATTGTGATAATGCTCTCTAGAAGTATTATTAAGAGTCTTTTAATTGAATAGTTGTATTTTATATTTGTGGTTTATCTCCAGCTGATGTTGTCAGAGTGGTTGGTGGACGTCCCTGCAGATCTGAGCTCTGATTGGCTGATGGTGGTTTGTCCAGTTGGGAAACGTTCCCTCGTCGTTGCCTCCAAGGTTTGTTCCTGTCTTTGTGGTCATGTGATCAGACGTCCACTGCTGTTTGGGTTTGGTGAGATTTTGTTTTTAAAGAAATAATAGACAGATTTTATTTAGCAGGGATGCATTAAAGCAGGGGTCTCAAACTCAAATTACCCGGGGGCCGCAGGAGGCAGAGTTTGGGGGAGGCAGGGCCGCATAAAGAATTCCACAAAAAAAAATTTTTTCTCAAACGTCATTATTGACAGTTCTTTAACTTCAATGGGTTCTTCTGAGCATGAACTGTCCTGAACATAAACAGAGTATTGAAGAACATGAACGGTTCTTCTGAATATGACTTGTCTTGCCTACTTCTTGCTGCCAGAGACCTGCAGATCTTCCTCTCACACAGCTGAGACACATTTGGCTTGAGAGAGGAAACAGTTGAGACTCTCAGTATAGCTTGAAGATGATTGTCAGTAAGTAGACCTGTACTTGGACTTACAGAAGTTCAAGGTTGAGGAAAAAGTTACTAATTTTTTCGAGATACTAAGTCTTTATTATGATAAACTGTCATTATTTTGAGATAAGTCAATATTATAAGAAACGTTCTCATTATTTCGAGATATTAAGTCATTATTATGAAACTTTCTCATTTTGTCCAGATACTAAGTCATTGTTGTGAGAAACTGTCTCATTATTTCGAGATACTAAGTCATTATTATGAGAAACCCTCTCATTATTATGACTTAATAAAAAAATTTCTCAACTGTGGCGGAAACGGGCTTCCATACTTTCCTGATGACATAAACATCAAAACATTTGTATATGGTAGAAAATACTGAGACTGCTACCGGGCTGATAATTATCAGCTGGGACTGTGGGACAGCATTAATAAATGTACTATATATAAACAATGGGATGCAGCCACGGAGGAGTTATTTACTGAATTTTATTTTCTATATTATAACACCGATGTCCCGCAAATCAGCCCATTTCAAATGATGGAAAAACAAAATACAATCCGCATGACGCTAAATCCAACGCCGATAACAGTAACATTCACTTCGTCCAGCTCAAAGTCAAACATGCTCAATTTCAATCACAATAAGAAGTAATAATTCTATGACGGCTTTGACAAATGTGATATTACACGGGCAGCTGTGTTTCTCTGTCTGCCTCAAGCCCGGCTGATGCCCCGCCCCCGGGAGTCATTTACTCCACTGTGATTGGCCCCCGGGAGTCATTTACTCCACTGTGATTGGCCCCCGGGAGTCATTTACTCCACTGTGATTGGCCCCCGGGAGTCATTTACTCCACTGTGATTGGTTGGCTTGTACAGCTCCAGCTCATATGAAAAAGGAACCTTTCGCACACACACACAACGCGGTAAAGCGCTATTCATTCAGCACTCGCGGGCCGCACTTACATTAAACTTTCATATGGTCCGCGGGCCGCAGGTTTGAGACCCCTGCATTAAAGTGATATTCACAGATATATATATATTTTTTACCATTTCACATAAATGCGGTTCTTTTTAACTTTCTAGTCATGCAAGAATCCTGAAAATATGTATCACAGTTCCCATAATAATATTAAGCAGCTTAACTGTTTTGAACATTGATAAGAATCAGAAATATGAGCAGCGAATCATCATATTATACTGATTTGTGAAGGATCATGTGACACTTAAGACTGGAGTAATGATGCTGAAAACACAGCTTTGAATAAATTACATTTTTATAATGTATTAAAATAGGAAACCGTTCTTTTAAATTGAAATATTTCACAATATTACAGTTTTTACTGTATTTGATCAAATAAATAGACTTGCCGACCCCAAACTCTTGAATGAATATGATGCAGCCTTTTCTGTTTCAGACTCATGTTTGTTGTTTTATCCTCAGGGATCTACCTCATCTTACACCAAAAGCGGTTACTGTGTCAATCGATTCCCTTCTCTGATCCCCGGCGGCAACCGACACAACTCTGCCCTGGGAAAAGGTCTGTCTCTCTGCACTTGTCCTGCAGGTTTATCACACTAGAGTGTGCTAGAGGACGCCAGTCCTGAACATCCCAGAAAATGAAACTGATGAATGTTTTCTATAGATTACACAATCCTGGACTGCATCTATAGTGATGTGGACAGAACGTACTACATCCTGGACGTCATGTGCTGGAGGGGACATCCTGTATACGACTGCTCAGTGAGTCATGACTTCCTTTAATGACATTTACATAAACTTTAGGGACGTATTCTACACTTTTTGACCATTTTATATCATTCATTTCCTTTTGAAGTACACTTGCGTTTCTTTTAAACCTCTATGAACCTGTTTTTTGCTACTATATCATGCCCTCTATACACTATGATTCAAAAGTTTATGATTTTTAAGGAAATAAATACTTTTATTCAGCAAGGATGCATTAAGTTGATCAAAAGGGACAATGAAGACATTTATAATGTTCCGAAAGACTTCTATGAAAAATAAATACTTTCTATTCATCTAAGAATCCTGAAAAAAGGATTTCCACAAAATTCCACAATGTTTTCAACATTGATGATGATCAGAAATGTTTCTTGAGCAACAAATTATCATATTAGAATAGTTTGTGAAGGATCATGTGACACAGAAGCTGAAAATACAGAAAGCAGTTTTAAATTGTAATAATATTTCAGAATTCTGTTTTTAATTTATTTTTGATTAAATAAATGTAGCTTTGGTGACTTCTTTCTAAAACATCAAACAACCCAAACTTTTGTCACATAAATAACCTCATAAATGGTTTGTTTGCATTATAACTGTTATATTTTTACAGACAGAGTTCCGGTTCTATTGGCTGCAGTCTAAAGTGGAAGAGGCCGAAGGTCTTTCTGAAATATCCAAGATTAATCCTGTAAGTGAACAAATAACTGCATCTGTGAACAAGGCTGAACTTTGAGCTGAAGTACTTTGTTCATTCACGGTCTGTACTCTCTCTCTCTCTCTCTCTCTCTCTCTCTCTCAGTTCCGATTTGTGAGTCTGAACAACATCAGCTGTGCGACAGAGTCCATCCAAAAAGCTCTTGCACATGATTACAACTTTACAGTAAGAACATCCAATATTTAAAGTGATCAATGTTTATTTTATTTTTTACAAATCTTCAAAGCCTTAACAGAGATTTCCATACATTTAAGGTTGTACTTTCTTTAAACCCCAATAACCATTTCCGCCAAATAACTAAACACATCAATGTTTACTCTTTCTCTGACATCTCCATGGCTTTTGTGAAAACTACAGATTATACTCCCCCATTTTTGTATCTCCCCCCACATACGGTCGGTTCAGCAGAGGGTTATTAATAAAAGAGTTATTGTAAAGGGTAGTTTTATCACTGTAAATCGTATGCACGTCTGCTCTTTAAACCACATTATGGTTTTTGTTTGTGATAACAAACTTAACGGCAATGGTGCGCGTCTGTCCTGCCCCCCCGCCCCAGGTAGGGTGCCTTGTGATTTTATTCAATGAAAATATGTACCTTGGCTCAAAAAAGGTTGAAAAACTCTGCTCTAAACGGTTACTCTTTGAATTCTTACCCAGGAACATTACAAGTCGACACCATTATAGCTGAAGGTTTGCTAAGAAGTATTTCTTACTAAAGCAAAGGCGGTATTTGACTCTGTTACGCGTATCCATAGCAGACTGGTGTGTGCAGTGCATTGTGGGTCTTTTTCTCTATTCCCTCTTGTGCCACTAATATGAAAACTGTATAATCAGCCAAGTTTTATTGAAAGCCTATTTTGCCAGTGTTGAAATGCACTTTTAATATGTGAAGTCTGTGAAATAACATTGATATACCCATTTATTTATGTTGTATTATTTGAATAGATGTTCTCAAAATGTGTTCCATTATTCTAGGTGGACGGGCTTCTTTTCTACCACAAGGAGACCCACTACACCCCTGGCAGCACACCGTTGGTTGGCTGGCTCAGGCCGTATATGGTGGCAGATATCTTGGGGATTGAGGTGCCACAGTGTCCCCTCACCAGCAAGCCTGATTATGCCGGCCATCAGCTTCAGCAGATCCTGGAGCACAAGAAAACCTCCACAGAAGTTCGGCCGGCCGACCAAAACGGCAGATATGAACTGGAACACCTCTCCACTCCAGAGACACAGCTGGAAAACTCCCACACTGGTCAGAAAGAGAGCATGGAGGTCTGAGAGCCAATAAAAGACTGCAGAAACTGTTTTAGAGAGCACTTTTCTCAAGCCTGAGTATGACCATGGAAAACAGTGATGTGAATGAGTTTTTAATTGCTGTATTTACGAACTCAAATGGGCCTATTTCTGTAACCATAATTGCTAGAATGAAACTCCTCTGCTTTTTTGCAGATGTTATTTTAGGAAACATATGTAGTTAATAACTTCACGCTCTGTTCAGTTCACCTGCTGTTTAGCCTTGCGTCTTTATTGGATTTTATATTGAGATTTTTAACTTTTTTTCTGTAGAAGATGTGAAGAAGCCTATGTTTTTAAATTGTTCACTTCAATAAAATTTTATTGTCTGTTTTGTTTAACCCTGAATGTCCGAAAGTGTTGCTTCCAAGTATTGAGCTGTGTGTTGGTTTATTTATTATTCGGCAAGGATGCATTACTGTCACTTTTGATCATTTTAAAGACAAAGATTTCTTAAATGCTGTTCTTTGAAATTTTTTATTAATCAAAGATTAGTATGAAGCAGTCAAACTGTTTTCAACTTCGATAATAATAATAAATGTTTCTTGAGCAGCAAATCATCATATTATACTGATTTCTGAAAGATTGTGTGACACTGAAGACTGGAGGAATGAAAAATAAATAGCATTTTAAAATATACACAAATAGAAAACATTTTAAATAGCAATAATATTTCACTATATTACTGATTTATTAATATATTAAAATTTTATATTAATTTTTTATATTGACTATTTTTCAAAAACTTTTTTTTTACTGACCCCAATCTTTTGAACGGAAGGCTGTATCATATTAAACTCACCATGAAATCAAAATTGACCATTCTTAATTTAAGGAATATTTCCCTATTTATTGGAAAATATTGATCTGTGTACATCTTTTTAGCTATCCGTGTGCCCTCATAATATATTTCACCAAAATACCTTCCCCTCCCTCTCTTCTCTGATGATGCGTTCACTAGCATGTGGGCGGGGCAACCTGTCACTCACATGAGATCCACCAATAGCAAACCACAACCATCCAATCAATTCCCCACGGACAAAATAAAATCCAGGTGATCTCAACCTCTGTTTCATGCCTTTAAATATTATTTTTATGCAACTAAAAACGGGTTTTAACTACTTGATCATGTATTATCTATTGTCACCACTGTTGCTTAACTCTTCCAATGAAATGCTGGCATCATCAAAATATCTTTGTTGAATGTCAAACACCTCATCTGCAAGTGGTTATAGAGAAGTTCCTTTCGTTGATTTGAAACCACTAGCTCATTTCACACAGAACACCCAGAGCGTAATCGGAGAGTTTGGTTATTAGTCAGTAGCTGCTTTCCAGGAACTCACAGCACCTGTCAGCCTAGATCACACTTCCTGGATCAGTCGTGACCAACATTAGCACTGAGAAAAACCTGTCAGCA
The DNA here is from genome assembly GCA_037043235.1 of Rhodeus uyekii. Classification (NCBI taxonomy): domain Eukaryota; kingdom Metazoa; phylum Chordata; class Actinopteri; order Cypriniformes; family Acheilognathidae; genus Rhodeus; species Rhodeus uyekii. The sequence continues at coordinate 1,390,510 of JAWRVZ010000066.1, forward strand.
GATTTAATATGTCTGCAGTTCAGGCCTTCTCAAAAAATGGACTGCATTTGTGCCAACAAATTATGATGTAGCGTCTAATCAAAGCTGTTTAAATCCTATTTTGTCTTTTTGTGTGTATAGTTTAGTCAGGGTCAATTATGGGCTAATGTGAGTGTGAATTTCTTCTCTGAAATGAGAGCACTTGTCTACATTTTCCCATCATGCTCTCCTGTCAGCCATTCTAGCCCATGGAAACCCACCCACATGAAGCTCTTTATCATTTTATCAGCTCAGTTTCTTGGCAAATTTCATTGCATCAGGTTTGCACAGTGAGATTTTTTCATACTCTTGTACCTTTCAGTAACCAACAATGATATCTGTACCAAACGGAAACTTTCAGTTAAAGATACTGGCATCAAATACTGCTCTGAGTCTATATTTACTTAGTTATGAAAACATTAAAAGCATATATCCTCATTTACATAACTAAGTAAATGTGTATGTTTCAGTGAATGACGTCCGATTCGCTAGAATGAATCATTCTTATAATATTTGAAACCGAATAACAAATCAATCGACTCACTTAGAATCAAAATAACGCAATAATTGATTCGACAAATCATAAAAACAGATAAGACTACACCATACTGATAATTGGATTCATTAATTTATTTCACACACACACAAAAAAATAACCCGTAATATTCCGCACAGAAAACCTTGGTAACATAAAAGAATCAATCTGAAAGGATCCGTTCATATGAACCGATTCGCTAGAATGAATCGAACACCCCAATATTTTTATGAATGGAGAGGAGGAGCGTCGTTCAGCGTGCAGTTCTCCATTGTGGCCAACAGAGGGGGTGTAATATTTCATCTTTCATCGCTGCTGCTTTTCAGGAGCGTCTGATCTTCATTCGCCTTCTCACATTTTAGCGTCTTAAGGCGCCCGGACGCCGCGGAGCTGCTCGTTTAATATACATTCGTGTCTCCAAACAAACTAACCGACCTTCGAGGAGTTTCAACGGAGATTAAATTTTCCCTTCGTCACACAGGCGGGCGGACCGAGACTCCGCTGGAGCTCCTTTAGTGTGCGTGTGTGTGTGAGAATATATATATATATGTATATATATATAACCTGTATTTGTGGATCCAGCCGAATCCGGAGCGGATCATGAACGCGCCGCTGTGTCGCGCGCCGTGCTGAAGCGTTGGGTCGCGCGCACTGTCTCTCGCACTGCTGCCGTTAGCCTGAGCTCTGCTAACGGGCCTAAACAAGCCCAATCTGATCTCCACGGTCCGATCTAAACAGCCGCCCGAGCTTTAATAAGGTCCTCCAGCGGGGGGGGGAGCGGAGAGAGGGGAGGATGGCCAGCCGTCTGAGCGCCGAGGAGGAGCAGGTATGAAATCCACTTAACGCGGATTGTTTGTTCCAGCGGTTCTGTTGCTTAGCAACCCGGAGACCAGTGTGGGGGGTGGGGGTCAGACTGGGGGTCCGGGACCCTCAGGGGCCACGAGGAAACATTCATAAATAGTGTTAAACAAATAATAAGCTTTCCTGTAGCTCAAACAGTAGAGAGTGGCGCTTGCAACGCCAAGGTCATGGGTTCGATTCCCAGGGAAAGCTAGAACTGATTAGAACATCAATGTGTTTCTTAAATGCAATGGAAGTTGCTTTGGATAAAATCGTCAGACAAAAGCTATTTTACTTTCATTTTACTGTATAAATGTCTTTATGCATGGTGTGTGTATGTATGTGTATATATATATATATATATATATATATATAGCTACCTTACATTTTAGGAGGGGTATCGTCGCACAAGGATTTACATTTTTACATTCATGCATTTGGCAGACGCTTTTATCCAAAGCGACTTCCATTGCATTCAAGAAACACATTGACATTGGGAATCGAACTCATAACTTTGGTGTTGCAAGCGCCACTCTCTAGTAGTTCAGCTCAAAATACCGTAAAGTTAGCAGAGTTGGGGTTTAATTCTGGCTAATTGGATTCAGTGCATAAATGTAAGTCCTTTAAGAAAAACATTGTAGGTTACCCAGTATTCCCGACAACCCCCCCCCCCCCCCCCCCCACCAATGATCAATGATCACTTTATTTAAAGGGACACAATGTAACCTTTGGCACATTAAAAATCAAAACTGAATGCATTTTGCAGAAGAACATTGTTTTGGTTTTGCTTCAGCTCTGCGTGAATGTGCAGATGAGTGTTTTTATCTTGCAGCTCATAAAACATATGCCACTAGATTTAAGAGATATAACCCGTTTAGATGGAAAGCATCTCAATCTGATTAGATGATGTTACTGTAGCTAAATGCATTAATAGACATGTCACTTCCTTGAAAATAAATTCCAGCACAGCCACAACAATCGTAATGAAACGACCCTTCACAGTAGATTGTGCTTTACAGGGATCTCTGTTAGAGAGATGCATATGGCAATTTATCTGTTGAGTGATAAAAACAGATAAAAAAACACCTCAATTATGCAACATTTCAAATCCCTCAGTTCTCGCATCTCCAAAAAGCCATGTTCATGTTGATTCTTGTTTTATTACGAGCTCTTTTTGCCAGCAGACTCTCCTCTGTTCTGCGTTTGCTTTAAACAGGTGATTCTCCAGAGGTTGGAGATTCAACCTTTCTCACTCCCACAACAAACACACAAACTATTTACGGATATGATGAGACGCAAACCAATAATGCATGCACAGCATTTCCCACGAAACCATCGCGTCAGATCTAAAATATAAACGTGTATAAAAGTATTACCATAGTGAATCAGGGAATGACAAAAAAAATATGGGATCGATAATGTATTATTTTAATTTTTGCATACACATTTTTACCTGTAATCATTTTTTTTTTTATGGTATTAAATGACCAGTACATTTACTTCCATTCACTTGCATTATACGAGGACCGGAGCTTTCAAGCTTAAAAAAGGATGCTACATAAAAGTATTAAAGTTAAAGCAGTTTGTGTGACTTGTGTGCTATATTTCCAAATAGACACATACTATTTTATTTAGGGGCCTGACAGACTTAAAGTTGTAATTCTAGTTAATCTTTCCCTCCAGTAAGTGTTTAATCATCAAACGGATCATTGAGTAAGTGAGTTGAACTGATTTGTCAATGAGTCATTTAGATTAAAGATTCATTCACGTGTCAGATGTCACTACTTCTCTCTCGATGGCAATGACAATGACTTCTAACCTATACAAATAGTCCATTTTAAAAAAAGTGTTCTCCAAGTTTTCCCACTTTTTAAATTTAAACATTGGGAATATTATTTAAATCTATAATCATTGGCTTTTTCTTGTGTCCTCGCTATCATTAATATCCCTTTCACTAATGAAAGCCAGTTCCTCAATGATGTCATTCTATCAGGAAGTGACACAATTTTAATGAGAAAACAGCAGGAAGAAAAAGTGTGATGCTTAGTAGCATTTGAGGGTTTTTCTCACTTTAAAAAATACTCTGTTTAATAATCTAGCTGAAATTAATTTGTCAGATTTTAAAAAGGTGAAATTTTGTTGACATTCCTTTTCTTTTATTGCTTTTTATTTGCAATCTTGATTCTTAAGTCAAATGTTTGGTGTCGTCTCTTTTTATTGGGGGAGGGGAAAAATATATAAAACTGCAAAATTTTAAAATCATCGACATGAAATCTGAACATGAAACTCAAAAACGCCTTTAACCGGGAAGGTTTGTGCTATGAAGTCCCTGGAATATTTAATCACATGCACACATATATACATGTTTCTAACGTGTGTGTGTGTGTGTGTGTGTGAGAAGAGAGCAGTTTTGTGCCATACACAGACTAAAACAGGAAATGGTCATTATATAAGTCGTCTTGTTATTTATAGGTTACTTTCAGCAGCAATGTGTGTAGTTTTAAGTCGCACAATTCGCACAAATGTTTTGCAAATCTTTGAATGGTTTTGTTTGTACTAAAATGTTTCGCAAAGCCTCAGTAACCTGTTTTAATAAATGGGGAAAGTGTGTGTCAGTTGATTTCTTTAACAAGGCCTCTCTGTCTCCTCCATCCTGCCGTGGAATCTCATTTAAATAAGCCCCCAGTCGTCCGTCCATCCGTCCATTCATTCATCCCTCCGCCGGTCTGCAGTCAGTGTCTTATCTGCCGACTTTGCCTGTGCAAATGCAAAGGAATCACGGCTGAGTGAGTGAATGACACTCTGGGGTCTCGTCTCGGGCCCCTCTCGGAGACAACGCAAGCTTATCAGGGCTGCTGGATCCTGCTGGACGAATGTGAGAGAGTAATTAGATGTCGGACTGGCTGCGTCCGGCGCTCTGAGCCCCTCGGGGACGTGAGCTGCTAAAAGCATTTCCACGGGAGAAACTCTGGGAGAGGCAGAGAGAAAGACCTGGGTTCAATACATGATGTGTTTTTGTTCCTGTTCAGAGCTGATTGATGCCAGAATAGAGAGGAGTGATGATGCTGACATGTGTTAGGCTTGCAGAATCTGTAAAAACTTGAAAACAAACATTTTTCTGATACTGCCTTTAAAAAGTATAAAATATGTAATAAGAATAGTAATAATGATAATTATTATCATAATATAAAACATGTATTTTAGATTTACATTTAGATAATAAAGTGTGTATACAGTATATATGTGTGTATGTATATGTGTATATATATATATATATATATATATATATATATATATATATATATATATATATATATATATATATATATATATATATATATATATATATATATATCTTTAAAAATAACTTATCTAAATATGTTTTATATTATGATAATATTTATCATCATTTTTTATATATATATATATATATATATATATATATATATATATATATATATATATATATATATATATATATATTTATATATAAAAATTAAATAAATTATCCCAAAGGTTTACACCCCCTATATATATATATATATATATATATATATATATATATATATATATATATATATATATAATTATTATCGTATTATAAAACATATTTTTAGATATATTTAGATAATAAAAAAGTGTGTATACAGTATATGTATGTGTGTGTGTGTATATATGTTTTTGGGATAGTATTAGAAAAAAAGAATAAGATATTTTTTAAATAAAAATATTAATAAATTCACATATCTTTAAAAATAACTGATCTAAATATATCTAAATATGTTTTATATTATAATAATATTTATTGTCAGCATATATAAATTAAAATAAAAAATTATGCAAAAAGTTTACACCCCCTATGAAGAATCAGTGACTTTTTGCAGCCCCCACCCTTTAATATGTGTGATGTTCACAGTTCATTTATGAACCATGAGCTAAAACTTCTCTGGAGATCAAACTGCGGCCTGTGAAACTCCTCAGTTTGTCTCTGGGTGAATTCTGCACGATTCAGGGCCTGGATATGCTGCTTATCTGTCCTTTTAAGGATACAGTGTTGTGCAAGTGGGTGGACTGGAACCTCTGGAGACAGACTGCTTATTTTTTGGGTTTTATATGTGGCTTACAGGTCAAATGAATGGGTAAACTGTATTTTCTCTGAAGAATTGTTTCAGACATCTATAGATGATGACAGTCCAGTACGTTGAGCTGGACACATGTACTGCACTGGTACCAGCCTAAAGTTTCATTCTTCACTCTATTTGCTTGTCCAGTTATTCACATAAACTTTTACTTAACCAATTGGAGTGAAGACCCTAGAGCCCATGCGATGCATCTCCTGTGAGTCGCTGTAGGCATGATCTCCCAGAATGCATTGAGAACCTGAAGTTGCTGTAAGGTCATTTGCATCATTTTTCTTCTACAGAAAGTCTTGAGCTTGATTTAATCACTGAGTTTGATATCAGACAAACAAAACCTGATGCAAAACCTCTTGGTTTTCCCATCTGGATCATCTGTGCTTTCCAGTTCTGTTTGTTCCACGTCTCCTGCCTCCCGTGTTGCTTCTGGTCTTGTTTGTATGCGAGTGTTTATAGTTGTCAGGAAATAACTGAGGACATAGTGTTTTGGCTGTAAATCTCAGACGTAATCCTACTCAAATGTCCCTGACACGCACATGTCTCTGCATCACAGGCTGCTTGCCCACATTCGGATGGTGGTGGCTGTTGATTTCACGTGTGGGGCATTGTGGGAAATAACAACTCACCAAAATGTACCATAGAAGACTTAAAATCGATAATGTATAAAACGAGACGTTCTCTTTCTTTCTCAGGCCACAAAGCAGTTTTTGGAAGAGATCAACAAATGGACGTCCCAACATGGTGTCTCTCCGTTGTCCTGGGACGTCGCTGTGAAGTTTTTAATGGCCCGCAAGTTTGATGTCCTCAGAGCCATCGAGCTTTTCCACAGCTACAGGGTGAGTGTAAATAATAATTATATTTAAAATATGAAAAATATAAAATATTTAAAAACTCTCCGAATAGTTTTAGATGACGATGTTACATTTACGTTAATGCATTTGGCAGACTCTTTTATTCAAAACAACTTCCAGTGCGTTCAAGAAACACATTAACATTCTAATCAGTTCTAGCTTTCCCTGGGAGTCGAACCCATGACCTTGGCGTTGCAAGCGGCACTCTCTACTGTTTGAGCTACAGGGAATGAATTTGGTCTCGGTGCACTTTATCTGTTATGCTGCTGCTTATCCAGTACGGATCTAGGCAGGTGGAGCTGGGGGAGGTGGAGGAGCTGCTATATAAAAACACTAAAACAGACTATTTAAATATTGAGAAAGCCATCTCTCTCATTGGCTGCTGGATCAATGCAGTAATGAACGCAATGATGTGATTGGTTTATGTTACTTATGACTGTAAAAGTTATGGAAATTAATTAGTCAGTTGTGGGAACCCTAAAATAAATTAAAGTAGTCATAGTGCAGATGAATTGTAGATGGCACTCAAATGAAAAAAAAAAAAGGTGTAATATATATTCAGTTGATTGTCGTCACAAAATAAACGTAGGTTGAATCTCTGTTTCTCTCACAGGAGACGCGGCTGAGGGAGGGCATCGTCAAACTGCAGCCGCACGAGGAGCCGTTGCGCTCGGAGCTGTTGAGCGGGAAGTTCACCGTGTTGGTAAGTTCACGTCACATCAGCGCAGTTTCCTCACAAGGGCTGTTTATGCTCTTTTAAATCTTGGAAATGAGGTTACTGGTTCACAAATGAAAAAATACTGTGGCAAGTTTCATTTCCACTCCAATACAGCTGCAGTTTCACTTCAACTTTCAGGCTGGTTATTATAACCAGGGCAACACAGAGTTAGTGGAAATCTGCCAATTGAATTCATTAAATATTTGAGCTCCTTTTGCCTGGTGCTGCTCTGCTATTGGTCAGACAAGTCTGCGTTCCGACTCCTGATTGGATGCGGCGGAAGCATTCATCCGATACTTTCATTGATCCTCCTCATTCTCTTGTCTCCTCTCCTCACATCCTGCCATCTGTATTTATAACCCAGAGACACCAAAGATCCCGCATATCTCATGAGTCATCGGATTATTGAAAATATGTTATCGACATAAATATTTAATAAATGATAAAGCTGTGCGCTTGCACATGCGGAAATGGTTGGCTGAAAGCAAATAAACCAGATTTAATGTCTTATTGAAAGGCAGAGCTGAATCTAGTATTTCTTTACTGATCAGAAAGGTTGGAGTGAGTCACAGCTCAGTGAGACGCACTCTATTCTGCCCCCATGTGTACACATTTAAAACTACTCTTTGGTTACTGAAGTATGTTTGGAAAAGCATATTACCCAGATCTGCTTCTCTAAAGCATCACGAGTGAAGTTGATCGTAGTGGGGTGTCAGTTGGGTTTAGGGACTAACGCAGCCTTGAGGTGATATGGATTTATTTTGTTCAGTGGGACTATAGCATAACTATATTTTTCTTTATTTTTTCACATTTTAGTTTAATTAAAAATATAAAACTACCATATTTATTTAAAAGCATAGTACCTTTAATTTTATCATTATTGTTTTTTTTTTATTCAGCATTTGCACACAAAAAAATTGTAAACTTTTTTTTTACAATATTATTTTTGAAAGGGTATACAACTATGTTTATTTATGTATTCATTCATTATCGTATGTATTCTATATAATATATATTATTCATATATTTATTTTTAATTTATTTTATCATTATTGTATTTTTTTATTCAGCATTTGCTAAGTTTTGGGGGTTTTTTTGCTAAGTTTTTGTTTGTTTGTTTTACAATATTGTTTTTGAAAGGGTATACAACTATATGTTATTTATTTATGTATTCATTATCTTATGTAATATATTATTCATATATTTATTTTTTATTTATTTTATCATTATTGAATTTTTTTTATTCAGCATTTGCTAAGTTTTTTTTTTTTTAATTTACAATATTGTTTTTGAAAGGGTATACAACTATGTTTATGTATTAATTCATTATATTATGTATTCTATATAATATATATATTCATATATTTATTTTTAATTTATTTTATCAGTATTGTATTGTTTTATCTTAAATCAGAATTTGCACAACGCTGAATTAAATTTTTTAATGAAGTGAGGTTGTGACATCAATTTTGTTCATTTATTATTGCATTTTGTATTCCGTTTCACCATTTAGTATGCGGTATGGAGTAAATGATCGATTCTGCACATATAAACGGTAAAACATGAAATGTTTTCCATTGTGTTCTGGTATCAGGGAGTCCGGGACCCAACCGGAGCATCCATCGCCCTCTACACGGCTAAACTGCACCATCCCAGCAAAACAGGAAACCATGTGGTTCTTCAGGCGCTGTTCTACTTACTGGACCGAGCTGTGGAGAGGTAGAGAGTGTGAAAGGCTGTCCAGTTGATCCAACTTCACTCTAGACATTTGTTACTAATGCTTTCTACTTTAAATAAATGCTGGTTTGTGTTTTACCTTTTTGATTATCAAAGAATCCTGAACAAATGTTCACTGTTTCCACAAAAATAGTACAACAGCACAACAGTTTTCAAAATTGAGAGTAATAATAATAAATGTTTCTTGAACATCAAATCATGTTAGAATGATTTCTAAAAAAAAAGATCATGTGACACTGAAGACTTGAGTAATAAGTGCTGAAAATACAGCTTTGAATCGCAGAAATAAAATACATTTTAAATATACTTTCATAATAGAAAACATTTACAATATTACTGTTTTTACTGTATTTTGATCAAATATTTTCAGCCTCAAAATCAACCTTGGTGAACATTAGAGACTTCTTTCAGAAACATTTGAATGGTAGTATAGGAAGTTCATCTTTGAGATGACTTGAAAATGTTTTATTATCATGAGTTGCAAAGTTATAATTCTCTGTTTCTCTCCTGTAGTTTTGAGACTCAGAGAAATGGACTGGTTTTCATTTATGACATGGCTGGATCCAACTACACTAACTTTGAACTGGACCTGAGCAAAAAGATCCTCAATTTGCTCAAGGTGAGTTTCCAAGTTTCGTCTGTCGGTGGATTTCCACCCGTTCATGTTCACGGCTGTGAGGACAGGAGTATGGAGTATGTGGGAATAAATCAGAAAAAAAGTTCTTCTGCTATTGTTTTCAGGGTGCGTTCCCAGCACGGCTGAAGAAAGTGCTCATCGTTGGAGCTCCGGTGTGGTTCAGGGTCCCATATAACCTATTGAGTCTGTTACTGAAGGAGAAGCTCAGAGAACGGGTTAGTACACACACGCATAAACTCACAATTGCAAGTTTATATCCTGCTAATCGGACAATTTTCTGAGAATTGTGAGATGTAAACTTGCAATTGATGACTTTCTTCTGGCAAAACTGTCAAAATTGCAATTTATTTCTCATAATTGAAATTTAGACTTAAGTCAGAATTGTGAGATAAAAAAAAAGCACAATCAGAGTTATAATAAAAAAAATATCTGGCTCTTCTAATTTTTATAATGGGAGTGAATAGTATCTAAGAATTTGAAGCCAAGAAAGCACATGCATCCATCGTTAAAGTAATCCATACGGCTCCACGGGGTCAATAAAGGCCTTCTGAAGCAAAGCCATGTGCTTTTGTGTGAAAAATATCCATATTTATAACTTTATAAACTATAGTCACTGGCTTCTGGCAACAGCCGTACGTGAGTCGAGTTTCTGCGGAAGGGTGACCTCTGACCCGACGCATGACGTATTGATGAATCGAAGCGCAACAAAACACCGTTCACAAATTAAAAGTCTAAAACAAATTTTTTTTATAGAGAGATATAGGAGATTGAATTTGTTGGTCAGGCCTGTTTGTTTGAACCATGAGAGGCATTGACTCTCATCTGAGCTTACGCTACTCAGAGGTCAGAGGTCACTCTTCCGCCGGAACTAGACTTGTGTACGGCCGTTACTGTGAGCCAGTGATTATGGTTTATAAAAATGGATATTTACACATCGCTTTGTTTCAGAAGGTCTTGAATAACCACCTGGAGTCGTATGGATTACTTTATGATGGATGCACTTCTCTTCTTTTTTTTTTGAGCTTCAAAAACTATGGCTATTCAATGCCATTACAAAGCTGGGAAGAGTCAAGATATTTCAGGATGTATGACTCTGATTGTGTTTGGCTGAAAGAAGAAAGTCACAAACACCTAGGATGACTTGAGGGTGAATAAATTCTGGGCTCATTTTCATTTTTGGATGAATTAATCCTTTTATGAGCTTAAAAAGTTTTTTTTTCTCGGATCTGTCTGCTTGCCCCACTTTTCTTGTTTTTCTTTTCTTGTTCTGAGGCTCCTTGAGTTTTTCTAAACCTAAAACAATCTTCACCCGTTCTCAGGTTCAGATGGTGAAGATGTCCGACCTGCGACAGCATCTGCCCAGAGACTGTTTGCCTGAGCACCTGGGCGGCTGTTTGCCTCTGGACGTGCACAGCTGGAACCTGCAGCTGCTGTCGGAGCAGAACGGACGCGTGGATCCCGTGGATGAGCTGGTGGGGATTCCTCTGGAGAACACGTCCATACACACGCCTGGACCTGAGGCCATGAGTCTGGCTGAGCTCATGGCCCACCTGAACCGGGCGCAGCGCAGCGGGATCTACCTGGAGTACGAGGAGCTTCGCCGGGAGCAGCCACCTGGAAGCTTCACCTGTGCGCTGTACGTGCGGACGGGATTTAATCAAGTAGAACGTTCCAATCAACCAATCAGATTAGAGGGATTGGTTCAGAGTTAATGTCCAAGTGTTTGGTGGGAAATAATATAATATTATTTATTATTATTTATGTACTTTTATAGTTTTCATACATATTTTAAATATATTCTATTTTTTAGATTTTCAGTTTTATGTCCTCTTTTTTTTTTTTTTTTTTTTTTTTTTTTTTTATATTACTATTTAATTTATGTCCATTTAGTACTTCTTACAAACTTAGACTTATTTCAGTTTTTTGCCAAGGCAACATTTCAAATTGTTGTTTAGTTTTTCATCTAATATTTATATTTTATAGTATTTCTGCTTTACTTCAGTAAAAAAAAGTAGTTTTAGTTGACCATAATTAACCTGGTCGGGACCTGATTTGATTGGATTGTCAAGGCCACGTAATTATGTCAACGGAAAAGACTATCATATCATTTGAAAAATTTCCTGAATGCCATGCGCTGATAATATGTGGACAATTCGACCAAAAACAATGGATTCACTTTGTGATTGAACTTCTGCAGGGCTGCTCACAACCAGGAGCGGAATCGCTATGGTGACGTTCTGTGTCTCGATCAGACTCGTGTGCGACTCAAAGCGAGGAGAAACGAGGTTTGTCTTGTCTAAATGACCTACACTAACATTGAAAAGTTTGTATTTTTAAGAGAGATTCTCTTATATGATGATTTGCTGCTTAGGGAACGCTTATTATTATTATTATTATTATTATTATCACTGTTGAAAACAGTTTAGCTGCTTAAATTTTTTTCAATATTCTTTGATGAATAGAGCGTTTGAGAACAGCATTTACTTGGGAAAAAAATCTTTTGTAGCATTATAAATGTCTTTATAATGCAGTCACATGTGAGAAATGTAATGTCTCTTTGCTGAATAAAATTCTTAATTTCTTTAAATTTTTCTACATTGATCTTTTCTTTTCTTTCCAAAGAGATCAGACTACATAAATGCCAGCTTCATGGATGGATACAAACAAAAAAATGCATATATTGGGACACAGGGTAAAAAAAAAAATCACATAGTTTATAAAACCCCGTTAGATTTGGTGTTCTGATTTTTAACCTGCACTGGAATGGATGCATCTGTTGTTTCTGAACAGGCCCACTGGAGAGAACCTACGGAGATTTCTGGAGGATGGTTTGGGAGCAAAGTGTGCTCGTCATCGTCATGACAACAAGGTAAGACTTCAGAGGCTTTGTCCGAAATCGCATACTCTCTTATTTCTCAAGTAGTTCCTTTGCAACCACAAAAAAAAAGAACGTTCCCTATAGTATGAGTGCAATCTGGACGAACTACATTCATCATAAGAACTGCCATTTACTAAACATGTATGACTAACTTTCTTTTGTGGAACATAAAATAAGATATTTTGATGAATACAGTAATCCCTCACCACTTAGCTGTTCAAGTTTCGCGGCCTCAGTGCATCGCAGATTTTTCTAAAATATTCATAGAAAAATAAAAATTCAAAAATACCACCATATCGGCAGCCGTATTGCGGAAAGCAGCGTTGTTTCATCGTGATGCGAGAGAAACGGTTCCCAGGATGCCAGACAAAGAGAGAAACGCTCTCAGAGGCTTTGTACACACCCACGGCACTCAGACAAGATACGTGATTGGCTCCTGGCACGAGATCGACCAATGAGAGCACGAGTGGATGTATCCCTTTAGCTGATTGGCTAATCCTACTTCGTGGATTTTCACCTATCGCAGGGGTTTCCGGTCCACATTAACCGCGATAAACGAGGGATCACTGTATTGTTAACCAATTGGTAACCATTTATTTGTCCATTCAATGGAAACTGTTTGGTCAAACATTCTTAAAAAATTCAAGTTCCACAGACGAAACTCTCTAATGCTGTTTTAAAATGAAAACAATCCTCGTCTATACTGATGTTTCCATCTCTGTCCACATTATACGACCCAAAAGACGCATGTCACATGACCGTTTGCGCATACGAGTATAAAAAGGACCACAAACTCAGCAAAGCATGGGGATGCCATGTTATTGTTTGCCCGGTCGTCGAGTTTGTTACAGAACCGCTGAGAGAGATGCAGTTCCCAAAAGCATCGTAAGCCTATGTTGATCGTAGAACAATAACCACCTTAGGCTTGGGAACTGCAGCCCTGGTCTGTTACTGTCGTGTTCCAGTAGCGTAAAGTGAGCAGCCACACTTTCGTTTTCAAAAGTCTCCATTTTGGTCCGTTTAAACGGGATCTGCAGCATTTTCAGCAAGGCCGAAAATGCCAGAGCAGTGTAAACGTCAGGTGCCATGTTCTCACTGTCACCGGCAGCAAAATCCTCTACAGGGGCCTCATGGGACAGTAAAGTGTCCATCCATGCGCACTTCAGAAATTTACATTAGTAGAAGATCATCTGGGTACTTTTTTCCCACTTTTTATGAGTTATTTTGTAGCCAGACTTTTTACTATCACCAGACATTTTAGTCCAAATTGCCTCTCATTCAGGCCAAAAAATGCCCACTTAGACAGGAAGAGGTTTTCTGACCAACAAATATGAAGTGGCCGTCTTATGTGATGTTTCACGTAAATCAGATTTAACCAGACAGCAAAATGTACATTTGAGTTTATATGTTCACATGTAACAGTCTCTCATAGATTCAGTGCCACAAACTTCCTCAGACGTCCCTATTGTAGCAGTTTGGGAACATAAATACAACTTTGTTGCCTGGTGGGTTGATCAAATGAATCCTGACTTCTAGAAATGTATAGAAGTCAGCCAATCAGATTTCAGCCTACTCTTGCCACTTTTGGGCATAATATGAATCTGAATTTAGTGACGCTCTCCATCTGATTCTGTACAACTGATCTGTTCAGATCAGAGCCGTTTCACATGGACATTGTCAAGGCAGATTAAAAGAAATTCTACTTAGAGATCTGTGTGTGAACGTGCGTTTGCAGGACGGATGAGGGCGGCCGGAGGAAGTGTGGACAGTACTGGCCGCAGGAGGAGGGCGGTCAGGAGGTGTACGGGTACATCGCTGTGGTCAATCACAGAGTGGACAACCATGCACATTACAACCAAACCACACTTGAGCTGCACAACACAGAGGTAACGCATGCACCGGTTGTACATCATATTTTAATGTTTCTTTTTTCAATGAACAACCAGTCGGTAATTATGATTTTCAGATTTAGGTAACACTTTAGTTTAGGGCCCAATTCTCACTATTAACTAGTTTATCATGCATATTACTAGGGTATTAGCGGTTTATTAGTACTTTTAAAGCAAATATTAAAGCCTTATTCTGCGTGCCCATATTATACATCCCTTAATCATTTACATTTTACATTACAGTTATACATTTGGCAGACGCTTTTATCCAAAGCAACTTGCATTGCATTCAAGGAACACATTGACATTTTAATCAGTTCTTAATTTAACCCTTAATCCTACCAATACCTAAACTAAACAATTACCTTATATATTAATAAGCAGAAATTGGAAGTTTATTGAAGCAAAAGTCGTTGTTAATCGTTAATAATGAGAATTGGACACTAAAGTGTGACCCATGTATGATTTATATAATGATTTCAGTCTCACAAACCACCTTTCTTAGTGAGGAGGTTGCCTAGCTGGCCAATACTACCAAGAAATCTAGATTTGAAAATCTGTCAGCACTTTGATGGTATTTTAGCTGTCTTTATGTATTCACTCTGCAATACATTTTATATTTACATTTCTGCATTTATCAGACGCTTTTATCCAGAGCGACTTGCATTCAAGAAACACATTGACATTCTGATCAGTTCTTGCTACTGTTAGAGCTGCAGGAAAGCTGTAATAGTGTAGAATAACTTTTAAGCATTATTTCGGCCAAATTCCTATTGTTGTAAAGAGATTTAAAAAAAGGTAAAAATCTAGTTACATTTTTAAGTAATGTTTTCCACGCTGATTTTCATTAAATGAAAGCAAGAAAAAACATATTTGTCATGAGATGAAGAAGACTAAAGTTCCAAAGATGATGAAGAGTCTGAAAGGTTAATGATAATACAAACTTGGCATAATCCAGCCTGTGCAACAGTGCGCTCTAAACGCAAACAACAACTAACAAACACGCAGTGAAGGTGGAGAACTGAAATACACATGGTGATGAACAGAAATCACGAACAGCTGTGATGATGATTGGTGTCCATGGCGACTGAAACAAAGAAACACGTGACTGAATGACAACAAACTAAATAAAAATGCAATTATATTGCATCATATAAATTCTTTTTTAAATGTATTAAAACAGCAATATTGTGAAATATTACAATTCAGAATAACTGGTTTATATTTAAATTTATTTTATTCCTGTGATCAAAGCTGAAGTTTCAGCATAATTACTCGCATGATCCTTCAGAACTCAGTATAATTTGATGATTTGCGGCTCAAGAAACGTTTATTATCGTTATCGATGTTGGAAAAGTTTCTGCTTTATTTTTATGAAAACAATTTTTACAGGATTGATGAGAAAGTTCAAAAGAACAGCATTTATTTGAAATAGACATCTTTAGTAACTTTATAAACGTCTTTATTGTCACTATTGATCCTAGTAATTGATACCATTCATAGTAATTGATCATAGTAATTAATCACATGTAATTGCTGAATAAATGTATTGATTTCTAAAGAAAACTCTTATTGACACTAAACTTTAAACTTTTGAACGGTAGTATAAATGTAAACTAATAAATAAATAGGAATCTTAATGACCAAAACAATTGTGTAAAATGTAAAAAGGTAGTATTCACATTGCTCTGCTGTACTGTTCATCACTAGCAAAGTCATTCCAAATCAATAGCAAGTTTTAGTTTAGTTTAGTTTATCTGACTAAAGTGGAACAGTGTCTGAATTCATTTTATTGCTGCTTTTTCCAGACGTTTGAACAGAGACAGGTGACTCATTTTCAGTTCCTCAGCTGGCCTGATTACGGGGTCCCGTCCTCCGCACTGTCTCTGATTGGCTTCCTGGGCGCCGTGAAGCACCAGCAGCAGTGGGCGGTCCAGGCTTTCGGCTCTCAGTGGAGAGGTCATCCGCTCGGCCCACCGATGGTGGTCCACTGCAGCGCTGGCATCGGCAGGACCGGTCAGTAATTCAACACATCTACATATTAATGAGCCACTTAAAGTGATGGGTTGCATCTGAAATCGCTTACTTCTCTACTGTATAGTAGGAGAAAAACAGTATGTGACAAAAGAAGAATGTCCGAATTCACAGTATGTGAAAAACAGTATGTGACAGTATGTGAAAAACAGTATGTGACAAAAGAAGAATGTCCGAATTCACAGTAGGAAAAAAAGTACCTGGATGACTTACTACATCTGCCACTTTACTATCCCATTAGGCCACGGGAGAGGATTTAGTCACTGGAAGGTCACGTGACAGTAAGAACATGGCAAATATAGTACATCCAGATTATATTCCTACTATAAAACATACTTTTTTTGCAATTGCAAAGTATTTACTTATTCAAAATAAGTACCTACTCAAGAGAGTATGCGATTTTGGACCCAGCCTCAGAAAGTTCTGTCAATTACTAAACCTGTATGACTGAGCTTCTTCTGTGGGGCATAAAATAGGATATTTTGAAGAATGTTTGAAACCAAACAATTTCAGTTCCCATTGGTTTCCATTGAATGGACAAATGCAATGGAAGTCAATGGGAACCTGTTTGGTTACCAATATTCATCAAAATATTTAATCTTATGTTCCACAGAAGTCAGTCATACAGGTTTAGTGAGGGCCAAATTTTCATTTTTGTGCAAATGATCTCTTTAATGACTTTCCTGTAGTTCAAACAGTACAGTGTGGCGCTTGCAACGCCAAGGTCATGGGTTCGATTCCCAAGGAAAGCAAGAACTGATTAGAATGTCAATGCCTATCTTGAATGCAACATAAATAACTTTTGAATCAATGTAAATGTTATCAAACTGAACTCCTCTTCTCTCCCCGCAGGTACATTTTGTGCGCTGGATATCTGTCTGTCCCAGCTGCAGGATGTCGGGACCCTTAACATTTGCCAGACGGTCCGACGGATGAGAGCGCAGCGTGCCTTCAGCATCCAAACACCTGAGCAGTACTATTTCTGCCACACCGCCATCCTAGAGCACGCCCAGAGACAGGGCCTGCTTTCAGCCAATCAGTGAGCGGCAAAACCCACTCGTAGCCAATCAGAAACTGAAAAGACCTAATCTTAGCCAATCAGTAAGAGGCAAGGCCTTCTCTCATCCAATCATAAGACAGGGCTTGTTTTTGGTTGATTAGCGACTCTAAGGCTAATTCCCAATCAAAATCACTGTCACAATTAAAAGAATGGCAGCATAAACCGTAACCATAAGTGACTCTTATGAAAGGGGTGTTTAAATGTTCAGTTGTCCAGCTGTAGTGTAGTCTATGTAATGTCGTGCTGCATTTTGTGCAGTTTAATCTGTGAAAATCACGTGAAGCTTCAAATCAGCCGTGCTCAAATGTGATTCAAGACAAACATTGGAACCGAACGTGCAATTTCTGGTATTAGGTTTCATTTAGTCACACTGTAGGTGTTTTTATACATTGACGCCTCAGATCAACAGTCTGTCAAGAAGGGTTCATTCACCCAAAAATGCAAAATCTGTCTTTATTTATCCACCCTCATGTTTCAAATCCAATATTACATGCCGCCTTTTTCATGGAGCACAAAAGAACAACTTCACATGAATCTCCGAGGGATAGTTTACCCTAAAATGAAAATTAAGCCATCATTTACTCACCCTGCTGTTGTTCTAATGCCATATGTCCTTTCTTTTTGGACAAAAAAAAAACTTACCTGCACTCGCCCCTCTAATGGCAGTGAATGGCGACCAGCATAAAAAAGATGCAAAAGTATCAAAGAACGATCCCATGCGACACATAATCCAAGTGTTCTCAGAGTGGATGAAATGTTTTGGTGAAAAACAAAATGAAATTGAATGTATTATTTAATGAGTTGAGTGAACTAATAAAGTTTCACGTACGTTCAACCGCCAAAGGTCTGGATTGTTGTTAAATAATACATTACATTTCATATCATACACCCCAGAATACTTGGTTGTTGCTTGGGATCATTCTTCGAGATTTTTTTTTTTTTATTCACTGCCATTATATGGACGAGTGCAAGCGGGACCTTTTTTTTTTTAAAGGTTTTCCTTTTTGTGGTCCAAAAAGAAAGAAGAGCTTACAGAATTAGAACAACACCAGGGTGAGTAAATTATGACTTTTTAATTTTAGGGTGAACTGTCCCTTTAATGAAAGATAATGTGTTGGATGCTATAACAGTCTAAAATGTAAAGTAGTCATATTATGGAATCTCTTTTATTGCCTTTTTGGAGCTCGACAACGTCCGTCTCCATCCATTGCATTTTTATATGGAAAACAGCTTTACATTTTGGATCAACTATTCATTGAGTTTTCATTTTCTACTCATATTTTTGAGTTTTATACTCATGTCGGACCCAGTCATTGATTGCACACTATAGATTTGTATGTATTCGCTGGATTTGAATGCAGATTTATTGTCTAAATATATAGACAATATTTTGCCTGTCTTTCTTTTGTGGGTCAACTTTGAAGTTGAATGTCTCTGTAGTTTATAGGAGATCTTTTGCAGTAGCATATGAAGAGCGGGAAACCATAGGCGACCAGGATGAGGAAAAGTCTTCTCGCATCAACTGGGTGGATCGGTAACCCGCTATAATGCAACAATTACTCTATTGATATAGTCTTTAATTCGTGTGGTGTAAATGTGAGATGGCTACATCGAGTCATTTACGCTTTGTAATAATTCTGTCTGTTAATATTGTACTAATAACCTGTTTAAATATGTCTAAAAGCTCCTGTAAAGTGCATTTAGGATCACTTTTTATTTTGTTGTGGGTTGAAAGTGTCTTTGCTACTGAATTCATATTGAATTTTCTTGTAGTGAAGCATCTTTAAACCCCGATGATTTCAGGATCTGCAGTCCTGCTTCTACGGGCACAAAATGTGACCAATTGTATTTTTCTATTATATCCATGCTTTGTGTCCTTACTTATTACTCCCAAATATATATGTAAATTATATTTTCTTTTATATTCAATTTTATCTTTTTTCTCGTTTCTTATGTCAGTGGACAAACTAACCTGTAATGTCAAGCTTATGATTATCAATAAGTTTGCAGCGGTTCTGTTAGTAATAAAGTGCTTTGATATGCAATTAAAAAAGAGCCTTATTCCACATGTATGTTTGGATTGATTGAAAAGATTTCAGCTGTTTATCATTCTCAAAAAAGAGCCGTCCAAACTGCATTGTCATTTAAGCAAAGCCAAATCAAAACCATGTGTTTTAAAGTTTATTAAATGGAAGGAGAGAAAAAAAACTATATACAGGCTGAGTGTTTTGATTGAACTTTTTGCTACTAGATTTAAGCTCTTTTAGTAATTCATAACCAGTTGATTGTTAAAAAATGAATCGTTATTAAAGGGATAATTCACCCAAAACATGAACTTTCTGTCGTCATTTACTCATCTTCAAGTTATTACAAACCTGTAAGAGTTTCTTTCTTCTGTTGAACACAAAAGAAGAGATTTTGAAGAATGTCAGTAATTAACATTGACTTCCATTAGTATTTTTTTCCAGTGAGTAAATGAGAATTTTAATGTCTGGGTGAACGATCACTTTCATCTAATCAGTGTTGGGGAAAGTTACTTTGAAAAGTAATGCATTACAATGCTCTGTTACTCCCTTAAACTTTTTGAATAATATTGTGTAATGTTACTTTTGAATTACTTTTTCTCTTATCTGGGCTTGTTTGTTTGATTGTTTGTTAATAACACAAAATTACTATTTTTGGCCAAATGTAAAAGCCCTTAAAATTGAAGTAAGTCGGAAGGAAATGCAGATTCACACGTAGAGCTCAAACAAACCTTTCAGCTACTGACATTCTGGATCACAGGAGAATAAAGTTTAACACTTCGCCAAAAAAAAAAAAATCTAAAATTTCTGGTTGAACTGAATAATTGAAGGTCAGCAGCGAGTGCATCGGTCAATAAAGTGAGATTAAATACATAAAAATATTTGTTTTATTTAACAGATTTAATTATTGGAGGTTTGCATAATATCCTGATTTTGCATTTCACTGATTTTAGTCATTTTGAGGAAAACTGAATATGTTTTTGTGTAAGAGAGATTAATTAACATGAGGACAATCGAAAAATGGGAAAACAAAGTCACTTGCGTTACTTTTTTGAAAAAGTAATTCCGATATTCTGTTGAAAATTTAAAAGCAATGAGTTACTTTACTAGTTACTTGAGGAAAAAGTAATCTGATTACGTAACTCGAGTTACCTGTCACTTGTTACCCCAACACCGAATCTATTGTTATTTTTTTGTTTGTATAATTCTCATAGAAGAATATGTGCAAAACCTGTTGTTTTTCACCCACAGTGTCTGTTTTTAAGAAACTTTATGAGAAAGTACATACAACAAAAAAAGTTTGAAAACACTGCTGTGAGAGATTTTTTATTTTATATTTAAAATATATTTTATTTATCGTAATAGTAATATTAATATTTTATTTAATAGAGCACAAAATGTCCGTACACACATCGAGGGAAACCGTAAACAACCGAAGGCTCTTTAAACTGTAAGGGGAGTGTCCTACGCCTTTTCAGCCAATCAGAAACGCTCTCCATCTGTCAATCATTTGCGCGTTCTTCGCAAAACTGCCTTTCGAGGGCGGGGTTTTGACGAGGGGCGTGTCTAAATGTTGGTCAGCTTTAAAATCGCATACAGTAACTGTCAATCGCACATATAGTTAAATTCAAACAATGCTATTTTAAAATATTATTATTTTTCATTAATTTAAGGGTGTTATCGAAAAGCACATGTTTGTCTTTCAGAGTCAATATTACTTAGAAAAAAATAAAAAATATATTTAAACACTACAGGTGTGTTAAAGCCAGCAAAGTACGTTTCTGCGCCTATGGATTTGGCGGGTCGTATTCAAATCTGGATGACGCATACGCTCACGTCGACCAATGGGAGGAGAGGGGGGCGTTCCCAACTATTTGTTCCAAACACGAATCCGGAGTGCGAGGCTCTTTTTCGCAGGTATGTAGCAGCTGGGCGAAAGAAAACACATTTATGTTGTGCTGTTTTGATCGATTATATGTTTCTGTCGGTGTTTGAGTGCTTTCTGCAGGGGGGCTGGTAGCTCAAGAGATTTGAATGTGTTAATCGGGGCTGTTTGTTCGATCATGGCACATTTAGGGGAGAAAAAGGGGCAAACTGGAGCCCCAAAGAAGCGTGTATCTCTGTGTTATGACACCCAGACACATCCGATGCTTTCACGAGGGCTTTTAGCACTTGTTTTTGATCTGAAAGCAGATCTGGAGCTGTGTCTGGTGTTCAGAGGGGGAGGGAAAACACGGTTAGACATTTTCCCCTTCAGTCTCCCTGTAAACAAAGAATATAAGATCAACTGGCGTGTTTGTGCTGAAATGCATGATCGGAGCTTTCATTTCTGATCTTCGGATGATCGCACAGAGAGTCCATGTTTGTGCGATCACATTTTTAGTTCCCATTTTGACTTTGGGTCTGATTACTAAAGGACAACATGTCATGAAATAGGCGTGTGTTGCTCACGGTGTCACATTCGCGTGTGCTTGTTCGATCCAGAAACCGTGAGATGATCAAATGTGTCGCTAATAAGCGTTTGATGGTGTTTATACGCGGATCTTTTGTTCGGGTGTCGTGTTCTTGTGCTCGCGAACGTGCTGCATATTTGTGCGCTTTGCGTCGAGATCAGTCCCAACTTGTTTATTCTGTCAGTTTGAGCTGTTTTGATTCGGGTTGTGTTGGGGTTTTTGTTCGTATTTAAGCGAGACAATGTGCACGCGTGCTAACGCGCACCTCCGCTCTGACTGACTGCGGACGGACGGGGCGAGGAATCCCGGGCACTATCTTAAGCCCCTCCTCTCGTGGGCGGAGCTTGGCAATATAAGCCTCGCGTCATGCGTAACGCCTTCTCAGAGCTCTCGACGAATCAGAATAGTGGGTTTCTCGGCTTGAACGCCCTTTGTGGGTTACGTCATGCTGAACGCCTTTTCAGAGCGCGTGGCCAATCGGAGTCAAGGAATTCTATAAGAGGCGTTTATTTAATGAAATTCCTCATGCTGATTGGCCAACTGTTCTGAGGGGGCGTAAAAAATGACGTAACCGTATGCAGGAAGTTCAGGAAGTTGCTGAAAGCGTTTAGATATAATGCAGCGATTTTATTAATAGCATCACAGAGTAATAAAGCTAAGTCCAGACGTAGCTACGATTAGATTGCTACACTAGTCTAAGAAGAAAATTATGTTCTGCTCAAAGCCAATCGCCATTTTTGGAGTTGTGTGTGTGCGTTGAACAGTGACGGATTTGAGCTCAACTCCGCGAACAATGTTTAATTTCTTGATTGAGTGACAGTTGAGAACGTTCAATAAAAACACACCCCAATGGCGTCTCTCCTGAGCTTTGAGCCAATCAGAGACTGAGTGGGCGTGGCCTGTGAGTAAAGCCTAAGTTAGCCCCTCCCCTCCCTGCCGCTTGTTTTCAACAGGATTTTATGCGTTAGTTGATTTTAAACTCCGTTTTAATGTGTTTTATAGATATTTTCACACAGAGTTTTAGTATTTCGTTGATGTTTCAACAGCGTTGGTGTACTGTAAGCGCAACTAAAAGAAGCGGGTGAGTCTCAGACCTATAAAATACCAGTTTTGTTCAGTTACAGTATCTCTGAACTTTTTTCCCCCTTAATAAACTGGTTTTCTGACTGACTGAAACCTCCGACCTTTAATTTTCATATTTGCTTTGATAAAAGTGAAATTCCTGGCTAAACTTTTTCACTTTTCGTCGCGAGTTAGCAAGTTAGCATTATTGGTATGCATGTGCTGGAGAGACACACACACACACCAAACACGTGTGTACACACACACACACACATATAGAGCCGTGGCCAAAAGTTTTTTAGAATGATACTAATATTAGTTTGCACAAAGTCTAAAAGTGTTTTTAAATCTTTTTCTCACATGTTACTATGGTCTACTGAAGTATAATTACAAGCATTTCATAAGTGTCAAAGGCTTCTATTATCAATTGCATATTAAGTTTATGCAAAGAGTCAATATTTCCAGTGTTTTCCCTTCTTTTTCAAAACTGCACTTCGCTCTGGCATGCTGTCAATCAACATCTGGCCCGCATCCTGACTGATGGCTGCCCGTTCTTGCATCATCAATGCTTGGAGTTTGTCAGAATTGGTGGGTTTTTGTTTGTCCAGCCGTCTCTTGAGGATTGACCACAAGATCTGTGGAGTTTCCTAGCCATGGACCCGAAATTTTGAATGTTTTGTTCCTCAAGCCTCTTGGTTCTCACTTTTGCCTTACGAAACAAACAACAACAGACAAGAAAAAACTGTTCTTGGATGGTTGGGAGAAGTTCTTGCTCTCGGAGGATGTTTTTGTACTATTCTTTATTCATGGCTGTATTCGTACGCCACTCCCTCGGCCGAGAAGCAACCTCACACATGAATGGTCTCAGGATGCTTTACTGTTGGCATGACCGATGATGGCACTCACCTTTTCTTCTCCAGACAAGCTTTTTTCCGGATGCCCCAAACAATCAGAAAGGGGATTCATCAGAGAAAATGACTTCACCCCAGTTCTCAGATGTCCAATCCTGGTAACTTTTCCAGAATATCAGCCTGTCCCTGATGTTTTTCCTGGACAGAAGTGGCATCTTTGCTGCTCTTCTTGACACCACGCCGTCTTGGCTTCACTGTGTGTTCACACTCTCGCATCTGCTGCCATTCCTGAGCAAACTGCACTGGTGGTGCCACGATCCCACAGCTGAATCAAGTTTAGGACACTTACTTGCTGGGCTTTCTTGGGCGACCTGAAGCTTTCTTCGCAACAATTGAACCTGAAGTTCTTGATCTCATAAATGGTTAATTTAAGTGCAATTTCACTAGCAACAATATCCTGGCCTGTGAATCCATTTTTGTGCAAAGCAATGATGACTGCAAGTTTCCTGGCAGGTTACAATGGTTAACAGAGGAAGAGCAATGATTTCAAGCACCACCTTCCTTTTAAAGCGTCCAGTTTGTTACAGCATGACCGAGTGATTTCCAGTCTTGTCCTCTAACACTCACCTGTGTTAATAAGAGAATCACTGATATGATGTGCGCTGGTCGCAGGGCTGAAATGCAGTGAAAATGCTTTAAAAAGTTAATTTTCATGGCAAAAAGGGACATGCATGTACGTATTATACACATTTAAATATACAAGCATGTACAAACACACTGTTGCTCATTTTACATTTGAGCATAGTTTAAAAATAATCATACATTTTCCTCTTTGTGGATACTATTCATCTAGACTAGTTGATCTCCTGTTTCTAATTATGTTTTTGTGAAAGAAAATGAATGACAAATGTGTTGGGAACAAAAAATCTTCTTGGATGTGCCATGTCGAATTTGAACCTGCGAAATAAAATGGATCGAAAATAACAGACCCAATATTTTGGAAGTGAAATTTGAAAGGTGAATATCGATAATTGAATTTTTTTATAATGAAAATGTGTGTGAAATGTTTTGAATTGAAATATTCACAGCTTAAATATACAAACATTCAAGCCCTAAAAAAAAAGTTTTTTCGTTTAGTGCAATTTAACAAGCTTTTTGGTTTCAAACACATTTGTCATTAATATAGTTCCATAGTTTTTTATACTGCAAGTTGTTTTCTTTGTCCATTTCAGGTCTTAGTGCCCTCTGAGTATGAGTACAGCATGAGGAGGTGTTTAGAGGATCAGGAGCCAGTGTTCATCCCACAACAACGCCGGCTTCCTGGCAGCGCTGAGGGCTTCCAGCACAGGGTTCTTGCCCCAGCGCCTGCCGTATTCGAGGCTGTGGCTGACGGCATGCAGCCCACTCCAGGAATCCAGTACCCGGTTCCCCAGGCATACCAGGTATGGATAGTTGCCATCATGATGCATTATAGAGCTTCTGTAGACTCGTTCCTTTTCAACGCTGCGCTCGTTATGTTTGTTTTTATTTCCAAAGCTAGAAGGTAAGATTTTACGGCTTTATGAATGAACTGCTTGCTTTAAAATCTTCCCGGTATAACGCACATTTGTTGTTATGTCCGGTTTACGATGCTCCTGATAACTTTTGGTAACTCTACAGTAAGTAAATCCCCTTCACCAGATAATTGCTCTTCAGCATTGATGCCATAGAAATATGGCACATAATGTCAAATTCTCCTAGGAATGTGTTCCCACTGCATCAAGTTAATCCAGAGTGACTCCAGGAAGTAGTGTGTGGCAGATTAAACGGTCCTAAATACCAAAATGATATCTGGTTTAATTTGCTCTGGTACTTTTTTCAGTATCTTTGCAATACTATTTTATATATATATATATATATATATATATATATATATATATATATATATATATATATATATATATATATATATATATATATATATATTAAAAAAAAATATATATATATATATATAAAAAAAAATTTTACTTAAAGTTTTAGTTGTTTTGTTCTATATTTCCTTTCAGTGTATCTGTATCTTTCTTATTTAATTCAGATTTAAATGGTTTCGAATGGTTAAACTAAATGAAAATAAAATAACAATTTTTTCCCCAGGTTTTTTTCTTCAATTAACAATATTATAGGAATTACACTGAAGTAATGCAGAAATAACATCATTATTATACGTGTTTCATAGTGTAAAACAAAAGATAGAAAATATGATCCTTTAGCTGGAATACAATAAAAAATAAATATAAAATGAGTAAAAATAAAATCTATTTATTTTTTTATTGTATTCCAGCTAAAGGAATATATACAATATATACTTTTTATTTTGTATTGTATTCCAGCTGAAGGCTCATATTTTCTGTCTGTAGTTTTACACTATGAAAGTTTGTGATTTAGTTTGTCTCGCTCCACATTGCTATATTTTAAGCGTCACGCATAATCTGAAACATTTCACCTTTATTAGGAGGATTTGTTATGAAACCTCTTCCTTCATTGAGGTATTTGCACCATTGCTGTTTGTCAGGTGTCCACAGTGACCCAAAGCACAAGTGGTCACGTTCACGCTCCCAGTCCGGCGGTCCACAGTGGGCCTCACCATCATGGTCCAGTGGTGGTCCAGGCCCACGGCCCTGCGCCGGTGCCGGCTCACGCTCACCCGCCCACAGCCTCTGCATCCGCACAGGGACAGCAGTTCCAGAGACTCAAGGTGAGACGGGATTCTCAAGTGCGATCCTGCAATGGCAGCTGTGTGCGTGAGATAAACTGGATTGTTGTTTTCACTATTGCAGGTGGAGGATGCCCTGTCTTACCTAGACCAGGTGAAGCTCCAGTTTGGCAGTCAGCCACAGGTCTACAATGATTTCTTGGATATCATGAAAGAGTTTAAGTCTCAGAGGTGAGTTTCTAAACTCGTAGGATTGTCATGATAACATTTTATTAGTTTATACTATTGAACTAGTACAAGATCACGACTCTGGATACACAGGAGGAACTGTATTCTATTATACCTAACAAATTGAACCTTTATTTTTTAACGTAAATAACAACAAGACAAATAAGAAATTACACTGTGGTTTAAAATGACAGAAATATCAAAATACAGGAACAGCGTTATTGAAATATTATTAAAGTAACTGGTTTCTATATAAATGTAATTTATTCCTGTTATCAAAGCTGTATTTTCAGCATCATTCCTCCAGTCTTTAGTCACATGATACTTCACAAATCACTCTGATATGTTGACATGCTTAAGAAACATTTGATTAATGTTGAAAACGGTTGTGCTGGAGGATTCATCCAAATATTTTTTGATAAATAGAAAGTTCAAAAGAACAACATTCAGTTGAAATAGAAGTCTTTTGTAACATTATAAATGTCTTTACTTTCTCTGATCAATTTAATGCCTCCTTGCTCTTCAAAAAAAACTTACCGACCCCAAGACTTTGAATGGTATTGCAAACTTGCAAGCTATTGTTTGTATTTACTTATATTATTTATTTGATGTATTTTTCAATAAAATGATTTAAATAAAAGATAACTATTTTTGGCAAGGCCATGTGGGTGGAGAAAAATAATATAAGCTAATATTTTAATATTTGATTTAAATTATAAACATTTATAAATTAAATGTATTATGATACATTTGTCTTCTCACATTCAAGTGCTGCCCTACATTATTTCCAACAATGTTCTGTTTCACTGAGAAATATTTTAACATAATTAATAATTGCAAATTCTCTCTCTCTCTCATTTTGCAGTATTGACACCCCGGGTGTAATCAGCAGGGTGTCGCAGCTCTTCAAAGGTCACCCTGATCTCATTATGGGGTTTAACACATTTCTTCCACCGGGATACAAGATTGAAGTTACAAGATACAAGGACAATGACCTGGTTAACGTGACTGTTCCCGGTGAGAACCCACACATCATACCTCACGGCATCTCTGTGCAGCCGCAGCCGCACCAGATCCAGATCCACACAAACCCTCCCAGCCTGGCATCCACACCTCCCGCCCAACCCACGCCGAAAAGCAAGGTATTCACGAGGGCTGGAGTTTTCAATTTTAATCAGTTTGATGAACTGATATCGATTCTTAAGTCTCAAAAATCAATCTTATAGTCTGTGCTGCTTGAAAGAACTTTATTAAACTTTATTTGTAGTGGGCCTGCCATCCAATTCCAGTAAACTTTAAATCTCTGCATAGTCTTCACTGTATGAATCAAATATACATTTAAAGTTAAACTACTAAAGTTATTCAGTCAAGAGCAGTGAGTGATTTTGTCTGTCTGTCTTTTTTGTTTTTTTTACATTGGCACAGACAGTATTGCATTAGGCTTTAAGACCAAATTCATAAATCTAATATAATGACACGCATTTCTTTATTATTTAAAAAAAAAAATCGAGATAAGAATAAAATCAAATAGCAAGCTTGTGAATGGTAATCGACAAACCTTAGTATATCACTCCAAATGTCTTTTCCCAAGGTTAGTGTTTAGTCCTGATCGGGATCAATGACTTTTTTTCCCCTTCTTTCCTTATACAGCCGTTGCAATCTCCAACTCCAGCTCCGACTCCGAGCAGTCTCCCCAATCCGTCCATCCATCCGTACGCATCCCCGCGTTCGCCCCCACTTCAGCCCCACACTCCCGTCAACCCCATGCCCACCACCCCGCCACTGCAGAACCAGCCCGTGGAGTTCAACCACGCCATTAACTACGTCAACAAAATTAAGAATCGCTTCCAGGGCCAGCCCAACATCTACAAATCCTTCCTCGAGATCCTGCACAAATACCAGGTCAGGCCAGACAAACACTAAAAACACTTCCCGAATAAATAATAATCCACAATCAATTTACAAATATCTCTCGTATTTGTTTTGTTAATCAGAAGGAGCAGCGTAATGCTAAAGAAGCTGGTGGGAGCTACACCCCGGCCCTGACTGAGCAGGAAGTTTATGCTGAGGTGGCCCAACTCTTTAAAAACCAGGAAGATTTGCTCTCAGAGTTCGGGCAGTTCCTGCCAGATGCCAACAGCTCTGTGGTGAGTTTGATTGTTTCCCGCCCTCTAGAAGGATACATTACTCCAGTTTTAGAATCTCTAAATCAAATTCAAAACTCTTTGAACATTCTATAACTGACAGGTGTCACTTTCTAATGTTTAGGATTGACTTAATTGATATAAAGTAATAAAGAGGCTATATGTATAATTCAGAAACCCTTGTTATTAGCAAAACTGGAGGCCGTTAAGTGAACTGCAGGCAGCAACTTATTCCTCCTCCTTGTGCTGATGCACATGCAATGTACGAGAGACTGAAGGTGATTCAAGGCCCTGATATACTCACAGCAAAGTTTGTTTTCGTTCTTCTCTTAAGGGTAAAAAGAAATACCTTAATATGCAGCGATATACAGTAATGCCTTGAGATATGAGCATAATTCATTCCAGGACTGAGCTTGTAACTCGTATCACTCGGATCTCAAATCATTTTTTCACATAAGAAATAATTAGGGGAAAATTAAAGATTAAAAGGGATTAAACTCCCTTATTAGTGCTAATAACATACTCCTGAAGCACTCGTCGCCCCTGGTAACCACCCGCTGTAAAACCAAGCTGCCTCTAGTGGAGATCATATGCAATTACCCCATAAATGAGGCGGGTTGAGCTGCTCCGAGTGTTCGAACACCTAGCATCGGCGTCTGTAAGCGTGCTCGTATCTCAAAGCAAAAAATTTGCTAGAAGGCTTGCTCATATCTCGGAATTACTCCTATGTCAAGGGATTACTGTACTGTTAATGAGCATTCAGGCACCGTCTACGCTGCTGAGAGCAATGTTCAGATGAATATGTAAATATGTGCTGTTTCAAAACGGCAGCCGTTAAGAAATCCACATTGCTACGATGCTATGTTTTGAAAGGTGAGGTAAATAATGTTACACCTCTGATAGTTGAAGTATATTTGAGGCTATAGACCAGGGGTGTCTAATACGTCGATCGCAAAGGTAGTATGGGTATATTTATATTTACTGTTTTAGTTATTTTAGTGCAAAACGGTTAATGAAAATGGTTTTAGTTAACTATAATAGCTGTGCTGTGAATTATCTTTAGCTTCTGGGGAAGACTGCAGCGGAGAAGGCCGAATCTATGCGTAATGATCCCAGTGGAACGGTCAAGAAACCACTGCTCAATAACAAGCAGAGGCCCAATCAGAACGGCTGCCAGAAATGCAAACATCCGACTACAGCCGTCACCCCACCTGTGAAGGTACCATTCTATGGAAATGCATTGCATTTATATTGAATGATTTTGCTTTGTTGATCTGAAACATCACCTGCATTTAGTTTTACTGTAATTTGATTTCGTTGGAATACCTTTCTTAATTTCTCTGTTTTCCACTTTTGTTTTTTAAGAAAAAGCTCAAGTTAATGAATATGAAAGATTCGTTAGTGACTGAGGCTGGCAAACACAGCGGAGGAACAGAATCTCTTTTCTTTGACAAAGTGAGTTGGTTTATTTTGATGTTGTGTTGATTTAACAAGGAGGTTATTTTATCTCATAAGTTTACTATTGACTGGAATTATTTTTCTTTTTGTAGGTGCGGAAAGCTTTGCGAAGTGCTGAAGCCTATGACAACTTCCTGCGGTGCCTAATCATTTTTAATGAGGAAATAATTTCTCGTGCTGAGCTGGTTCAACTTGTGGTTCCATTCTTGGGGTAAGTTCAGTTTGAAGTTTAATTTTAGGCATGTTATTTTCTTAATTTTAATTTTAAAGGTACATAATATAACTTAAATAATGCATTTTGCAGAAGAACATTGTTTTGGTACACGTTAAGCTCTACGTGAATGTGCAGATGAGTGTTTTTGTCTTTTGACTCGTAAAACTTGTGCTACTAGACATTTCTGCATTTGGCAGACACTTTTATCCAAAGTGCAAAAACAAAAAAAACATTGCATTCAAAATACACATTAACATTCTAATCAGTTCTTGCTTTCCCAGGGAATCGAACTCATGACCTTTGGCGTTGTAAGCGCCACGCTCTACTGATTGAGCAACAGAAAATAATAGACTTAAGAGATATAACCCGTTTAGATGGAAAGCTTCTCAATCTGATTAGATGAAGATGTTACAGTAGCTAAACTCATTAATAGACACGGCACTACCTTGAACATAAATTCCAGCACAATGAAACGACCCTTCACAGTAGATTGTGCTTTACAGTGATTTCTGTTAGAGAGATGCATATGGCAATTTATCTGTTGAGTAATAAAAACAAATAAATACCGCCTCACTTATGCAACATTTTGAATCCCTCAGTTCTCGCATCTCCAAAAAGCCAAGTTCATGTTGATTCTTGTTTTATTACAAGTTATTTTTGCCTGCAGACTCTCCTCAGTTCTGCGTTTGCTATAAACGGGTGATTCTCCAGAGGTTGGAGATTCAACCTTTCTCACTCCCACAACAAACACGTCAAAGTAGAAACTTTTCTCTATTTACGGATATGATGAGACGCAAACCAATAATGCATGTAGCAATTTATTACAAAGTTGCTCCCAGCATTTATTTTGCAGTATGGAGTCTGTGTGATTGTTGGCAATAATTAGCCCATTTTCCCCCAGCAAATTTCCTGAGCTGTTCACTTGGTTTAAGAACTTCCTTGGCTATAAGGAGATATCACACTTGGAGACGTTCCCAAAAGAAAGAGCCACTGAAGGAATTGCCATGGAAATTGACTACGCTTCTTGCAAGCGCCTGGGCTCTAGTTACCGAGCTTTACCTAAGAGCTACCAGCTGCCCAAATGTACTGGGAGAACATCACTCTGTAAAGAGGTAAGAGAGCCAAAACACTTTCCAAGAGTCATCGGATGCCATTTTTTTATCCCCCACATTATTTCCCAGTGATTGTTTGGCTCGGAAATGTATCACTATGCAAGAAACTCTTTATTTACACTGGTTCTGTGTGGATCAGGTGCTGAATGATACCTGGGTTTCCTTCCCCTCCTGGTCTGAAGACTCGACCTTTGTGAGCTCCAAGAAGACTCAGTATGAAGAACACATGTACAGGTGTGAGGACGAGCGATTCGAGGTGAGGCTTCCACACACAAAGTTACCAGTTCTTTCTTTTTATTTTTTTAAGGTGTAAATCTTGCTAATAATGTCGTTGACTCCTCCCTCTAGCTGGATGTCGTTTTGGAAACCAACCTGGCCACCATTCGTGCTCTGGAGGCGGTTCAGAAGAAGCTTTCTCGGATGTCTGCAGAAGACCAGGCGAAATTCCGACTGGATAACACTCTGGGCGGCTGCTCTGAGATCATCCACAGGAAAGCCATCCAGAGGATATATGGAGACAAAGCTCTGGACATCATTGATGGACTGAAGAAGAATCCGGCAGTGTCTGTTCCCATTGTACTCAAAAGGTTAGTGAGAATGAAAGCTATACATGAGCATTTGACCTGTTTCAGAGTGTTTTTTGTGCAGAAATTAGTTAAGAAAAAATAGTTTTGATTATATACCATTCATATTTTTGTTTATGAAACTTAACATTGTCATCCTGGAATATGGCCATGATATGTCTTCCTACATGGTGTTTTAAGAAAGGAAAAGCTACACACTCCATCAATTAGGTTTAGAGGAATTGTTGCCAAACATATCCTATAAACATAATACAAATTTAAATATAAACACAAATTGTTTTCTTGGGCAATGTATAACATATCATAAATTTGGGATTGACCAGTTTTATTTTAACTAATTTGTTTTTCTGTTTTACAAAACTGTCCCAGAGCTTATTTAGCAGTTTTATATTGACTGTTTTATGTACATATTTTTATTTTTTCAGAATTATTGGATCTTGAACTTTTTCAAAGATTTTATTACCAATAGTAGATGTTTCCAATATCTAGACAGAACATTTTCGCTATTAAAGTTTTTTTAATTATTATTACATCTGTTAGTGTGGTTAATCCAGTTATTTTAATATAAAAATATATTACATTTTGTTATATATTACAAAATGTAATTATATGTAAATTATTTATATATTTTCTGTCTTTTCATTCTGCGTCTCAGGCTAAAGCTGAAAGAGGAAGAGTGGCGTGAAGCTCAAAGGGGTTTTAACAAGATCTGGAGAGAGCAGAATGAGAAATATTACCTGAAGTCTTTGGACCATCAAGGCATTAACTTCAAGCAGAACGACACTAAGGTGCTGCGCTCGAAAACACTTCTCAACGAGATCGAGAGCATCTTCGATGAGGTGAGACACTCTTTATCCTCTAGAGAAAGTCTCTCTCAGAGAAACAAGTTTCCAGCACACGATTGATGGTTGTGTTTTTGTGTAGCGGCAGGAACAGGCTTCTGAAGACAACAGCACGTCTGCTGGTGGGCCTCAACTCACACTGACCTACGAGGACCGTCAGATCCTAGAGGACGCGGCGGCGCTCATCATCCACCACGTGAAACGCCAGAGCGGCATCAACAAAGAGGACAAACACAAGATTAAGCAGATCATCTACCACTTCATCCCCGACATGTTGTTCTCCCAGCGAGGGGTGTTGTCGGAAGCAGAGGAAGAGGACGATGAGGAAGACATGGATCTCGAGGACGGGGCGTCGAAGAAGCACAACGGGCTGACGGGAGTTAGCGGCAGCTCGACAAAGAACAAACTTCTGTTCGGCACATCCACAGCACAGCGGCTTCGCTCTTGCGAGGACGCATATAATCTGTTCTATGTGAATAACAACTGGTACATCTTCCTCCGGCTGCACCACACCCTGTGCTCTCGTCTGCTGCGGCTCTACGGGCAGGCCGAGCGACAGATCGAAGAGGACCTGAGGGAGCGCGAGTGGGAGAGGGAAGTTCTCGGACTCAAACGAGACAAGAACGAAAACACTGCCATCCAGCTGCGTCTGAAGGAGCCCAGTGAGTCACAAAACGCTTTCTCTGCCAACTTAAACATTTGATTTCTTCAGGATAACTGATGAGTCATTGCTCAATAAGACCAGGAACATATAAGTTGGGTTTTTAATTCATGTTGACTCTTATAGTGGTGTTTGGATTGTTCCTTTCAGTGGACATAGAGGTGGAGGATTATTACTCTGCGTTCCTGGAGATGGTGCGTAATCTGCTGGATGGGAACATGGAGGCGTGTCAATACGAGGACTCCCTTCGAGAGATGTTCACCATTCACGCCTACATCGCCTTCACCTTGGACAAGCTCATCCAGAACATAGTCAGACAGGTCTGTCTGCACAAATCCAGACATAACAATGATTTTGCATGTCATTCCTAAAAACACGAGTTTTGTATTTTTATGAATTCTGACAATTGTTGTGAAACCTTTTTACCATGAGTTTCGTAAATGATCTTTTTGAACTTGAGGAAGTTAGGATATATAAGTGACAGTATACAGTGGAGTTCGGTTATGTCGACGGCCTCGGGGGGCAAAAAAGCATCGAGATAACCGAGACCCAATATATCTATTTATTAGATGAAGCGATCGGCATGCTATAAAAATGTACATACACTGTATATGTTTGCTAACAATAAAAGGCATACGTGCACCAACTAACAGCAGAGATTTACCAGTATACAATAAAAACACTTTCGATTTTTGATACAGACCTTTAATTATATTCTCCAACATTGCAAACACAATTTCGCTCACAGTGTAAACAGTCATAACATATTCGTGAGGTCATCACGCTGTACTAGATTGCATACTTTCTTGTGTTCTGCCTGTCTAATGTGCTTTCTCAACAAATTCAGCTTCGTCCCGTCTTTTAATAACCGTGTTTCCGCAGCGGCGCTGAGCAGAGCGCACTTCAGAACAAAAGCAGGATGTGTGTGTGTGTTTGTTCATCTAAGCCTCATACTCATTGGTCGTTGCCGCTCGTTACCGACCAATGTCAAAATATTTGAGAAGACCAATCAAATCAGGGAAGGCGGGCTTTATGTGCACACAGAAGCGGATGAGGGTGGGACCCACGGCAGCTCTGGTAAGAACATGAATGTGCTTTCACTTCAGAGAGTCCTGCGCTGTGAGTAAAGCGTCACTGACTGAGCGACCAGGACCACGATCCACGTGCAACGCAAACTCAGCGCATGCGCAGTGAACTAGGTATGCTCATAACTCACGAGATAACCATGTGAAGTGACGACTTTGTCCGAGATATTAGTGTTCGGCGACATTAAAGAATCGAAAATACATAGACAAATAGGGAGTTTGGCGGTTCCACTTCAAAAAAGTCGACTTAATAGGATTGGCGAGTAACCGTGACTCGGGATAAGTGAACTCCACTGTACTTTCATACTGTAATGTCTCCCAGAAAATGTTTTTTGAATCTGTATTTCTCTCGGTCTCTCACTGTAGTTACAGCACATAGTCAGTGAGGAGATCTGTATTCAGGTCACAGAACTGTACCTGAGTGAGAGCAGTCACTCAGCCACCGGTGGATCTCTGCTCACGCAGAGCAGCAGGGCGCCGGCGGAGACCACGTACCAGCGCAAGGCCGAGCAGCTCATGTCCGACGAGAACTGCTTTAAGGTAGTTGCAGCTGCTGCAAAGCCTGATGGAACAGATTACAGTACTAAGAGTCTTTAATCTCTCTGTCTCGCACTCTAGTTAATGTTTATGAAGAACCGAGGGAATGTTCAGCTCACTGTGGAACTGCTGGACACGGAGGAGGAGAACTCGGACGGGCCGATGGAAAACGAGGTGAGCTTCATCTGTTGATTCAGAGATCATGTGTCGAACGGCAGACTTGCATCTTTTTCTGCATGGGGTTTATTGTAGTCATTTTAAAATGGAAAGATGGTTAAAAAACTGTCACAGTAAAATAAAAAATACAGAAAGAAATAATAAAAATCCATAAAAACAGAAACAAAAAAAAACCTAAAACATTTAATACTTGGAATAAAATAATCATTCATTTTATTTCAGCTAGTTGCTCTAGCAATACTCTTATTTTTATTTTGTGTAACTTGATGTACTAAAATAAACATTATTTAAAGAAATGTAAGAATTTAAAGTATTAAAATACATGAAAGCATATAATAATGTAGCATTGCTACTAAAATGACTCTTCAGTGCTTGTTACTCAAAACAAAACAAAAAGGTAATTCATAACTATTTTCCCTGTTGTCGTGCTCACGCGTGCAGCGCTGGTCGGATTACGTCATGCGGTATCTGTCGGCTGATTTCATTCCTGCAGACCTGAGGGACCATCTGTCTCAGAAGCCCGTGTTTCTGACAAGGTGCGTTTCTGCTGCCTGACCTCCGACCCTTGAACTTCTCCAGCAATGATTGATTGATAGAGGTCAATTCTTATTCGTTGTTATTGGTCTGTCATCACCACCCTCCTCTGTTTCTGTAGAAACCTGCGTCAGATCCGTAAGTGTCAGCGTGGCCATGAGTCCCAGGAGAAGGAGGTGAAGGATGGAGGCAGAAAAGAAAGCGCGGACAGCATGAAGATGGAGTGCATGTTCAAACTCAACTCTTATAAAATGGTGTATGTCTTCAAATCTGAAGATTACATGTACAGACGCACGGCGCTGCTGAGAGCCCACCAGGTAAAGTCACGTGAAATAACGTTAATCACAGTTTTCCATACTTGCACACACGGATTTTGGCCCCACTGCTCACAGCTGGGATTTGTCTAATATCGAGGAAGCGTTGCCCATTTTTTTGAGACCCTTTTTAATGTTCACTTTAGTCTTTAAAAAATGTATACTAAATTATTAGTGCATAGAAGAATTAATATTTATGAGATCATGTATGAACATGCGTGTTCAAGAGAAGGACATGCATATACAGTGGAGTTTGTGAACCGTGAGTCGAGATAAGTGAACTCCACTGTATATATATGTATGTATATGTATTACAAAAGAATGGTCTCATTTAAAAATATTGTGCCTATGAAAAGTCCTTACCTGGAGCTCTTACAGCTCTCACGCTCTTTCTTTCAGTCTCACGAACGCGTGAGCACGCGACTGCACCAGCGCTTTCACGCCTTTACTCAGCGCTGGGTGAAGGAGCACGTGACCCGAGACATGGCTGCTGAAACCAGCCGGTGGCTCATGGGAGAAGGGCGGGAGGGACTGCTGCCCTGCTCCACCACCTGTGACCCCGAGATCCTTCACTTCCAGCGCATTAATAAGTACAGAGTCAAGTACGGCAGTGCCCACAAGAACCAGTGACATCAGCGGACTGGGGGCGGAGCTCGACTGTCATGTGACGGCGACCCATGTGAGATTTTAAGTGGTTGTTTTTTTTGTGTGTGTGAGCGAGTGTGTGTGTGTGTATGTTTGTTTTTTTACAAGCTGTTCCTGCAGAAATGCAGGTCTCCCAGTGCCAAAAAACCGGGGTTAAAGACCTGTCAGTCAAACCCAACCGGACCAATCAGCACAGCTCTTACAGTAGACCAGCCCACTGATGTAACACACACACACACACATTGGATTTTGTGCACCTCTTGATCGCCATTCTGTTCACTGGTAGTTAATCAGAGTCAATCTGTCAGACTTTCTACGCAAACACAACTAAAACGTTTCGGCGTAAGTGCACTTACCTTTAACGTAACTTTAAGAGATTTATTCTGCCACATCATTTAACAGAACAAAGATCTGACGTGCGAATCTTACATTGTAATATTAGAATAAAAAGTTTTTACTGAAAAAAAAAGGCAAAAAATATAAATGCGACAGCAATAAAAATCTAAGGCCTGCATGAAGGTATGTTATGAATCAGAAAACACACTTATTTCTGCACCAGCTTACAGCAAACATGACCTGTGAACCCCCCCCCCCACACACACACACACTGTTCAACAGTTTTGTAAATACAGTGTATATATCGCCAGACCTTTTTATGCCAGAAGTGTGTTGTTTAGTGCTTTAGTGTGGCGTTTGGGGAGAAAGAAGCAGGAACCACATGGAAAACAATGACAAACGCAAGACCGTTTTTACCAAAGGGAGTCGATTATTAAGGTCGGGTTTGTTTTCTTTCTCCTTCTGTGTGTTTCCGTTTCTATTCTGTCTTTCTTTTTCTTTCCTTTTTTTTATTAGTAGAAAAGTTAATTTTCAAAGTAGAAAGGAATCCAGGTTCTGTTTTTGAAATGGATGTTTTTATAAGGAAAAAAAGCATTTTAATTTTTGAAGTTTGAATATGGATCTCGTTTCTGTACACTTTTATCACTGACTGTTTTGGATAAACCTTCAGCTGTGTCCTCTGGCGAACACGCAGACACAACTCTTATGAATGTAAAGGTCTTCTTTATCGTTGTCAGAGATTTCAGTCTTCACTCTGGATAGATTTCTGCTGGACAAATCTAAATATAAATATATATACACATTTTAAAAATGAGTCACAAAGCATGTCTTTTCTGTGGATCATTATAGACCCTTTATTTGCATATTTAAATGAATAAAAATTACATTTGTAGCATAAACGTCTGGCTTGTTCTTTTTGACTTGCATGCTGTAATTGTCTTCTGTGGCCTCCAGGGGGCGATAAGCCTCTTGGATTTAATGGGATGGGCTGGGGTTTCACAATTTATAAAGAAGGTGACGTTTTTTTATATAAGGATTTTACATTTATGCATTTAGCAGACGCTTTTATCCAAAGCGACTTCCATTGCATTCAACAAACACATTGACAGTCTAATCAGTTCTTGCTTTCCCTGGGAATCGAACCCATGACCTTGGCGTTGCAAGCGCTAATGTTTAAGCAACAGGAAAGCATATCAACTCCTGATAAACAATTGTTGTTATCACTCAGTGAGTCGTTTAACCATGTATGTTTTTGGAAGGCTTTTATATTTATATACAACTATTTTTATTTTATAATTATTAGATATTAAAATCCCAAACCCTAGCAATGTTTAATGCACTTCATGTTGTTTATAGGAGAATGGAATATGTTTAACATTGAAACATGAGTCATATTAACCCACTGTATCTTGAATAAATCACTTAACTGCGCTAGTACCAAATAATGTTATCTACGTTTCTTGTGTGTGTGTGTGTGTGTGTATTTTAGATGTCAGCCATCATCCGGCTTTCCTGTTGCTCAAACAGTAGAGTGTGGTGCTTGCAACACAATGGTCAGGGGTTCAATCCCCAATCTTAATCTTGAATGCAGTGTAAGTCGCTTTGGCTAAAAGCATCTGCCACCTGCAGAAATGTAAATGTAGTCCTATGTATTAAAACTATACTTCTTATTTTTGCAGAACTAGATTTTAATGATTTAAATATTTATTTTACTCCAATACATGAATCAGCTGATGAGAACAGTCTTTAACCAAACATTAATGAAATGGTGCAGGATGGGCATATTAACAGAATAACACCGTGAGATCATGTGGAGATAATATTCATTGTGTTTTTTTGTGGTCCAGCAGACGTGATGTATCAATGGGACTGAACCGATCCGCATCTGTGTGCGTGTGTCTGTGTGTTAGTGACTAGACAGAGTTGTTTTGGACAGGTGAATGATGGCTCTTTCTATTTGGCCCAGTCAGAGTGACCCAGTTTTGTGTGTGTGTGTGTGTGTGTGTGTGTGTGAAAGAGAGGGAGAGAGAGTTTGCGTGTGTGTGTGTGTGTGTGTGAGAGAGAGAGAGAGAGAGAGTGTGTGTTTGAGAGTGGGAGAGTGTGTGAGAGCGAGAGTTTTATTGTGTGTGTGAGAGAGAGATAGAGAGAGTTTGATTGTGTGTGTGTGTGAGAGAGAGATTGTGTGTTTGTTGTTTGTGTGAGTGCAGACGTGGGTATGTGAATGTGTGTGTTAGTGACTAGACAGAATTGTTTTGGACAGGTGAATGATGGCTCTTTCTCTTTGGCCCAGTCAGAGTGACCCAGTTTTGTGTGTGTGTGTTTGAGAGGGAGAGGGAGAGTGTGTGTGTGTGTTTGAGAGAGAGAGATAGAGTGTGTGTGTGTTTGAGCGAGAGAGAGGGTGAGATAGAGTGTGTGTGTGTGTTGTGTCTGACGGGCGCTCAGGCTGACAGGTGCGGTGAGTCTCCAGCAGAGAGGTAACGAGAGAGAGAGCGTCTGATACGGAGGGACCTTCATTAGTGTGATCTGGCATCTTTATAAGCTGATAAAACTGTCAAATAACCCGGAGTCACGCAGAGCCAACTCTCGTCATGAAGTCTGCTCTGCTTTCTGGTTATTCTGACCTGTTAAAGGGACAGTTCACCCGAAGCTCCGGTCATTCTGTACTCACCCTCATGTCGTTCCAGGGATGACTTTCTTCAGTATAACAAAATGAGATGATTCTGAACAATATCAAGTGTTTATCAAAGTCAACTGGATCCAAACCAATATTGAGCCTCCTTCACTTTCACTGTACGGAGAGAAAAAGTGGTTGCACTTTCAATGTATTTACCTCAGAAGTGCTGGGTGATGTCGGGGAACGACGCGGGTTCAGTTCAGCTTTAGGGGAAGGTTCATTAATAAAGTAAGAACACGATTATGCGAAACATAACTGTTAAATTAAGTGCTTAATTAAAATGTTCTTCTGTGTTTTGTCTCGGACTCTTCCGTAGTCAATATATATTAATATAAAAAATATTAAAGCTTGAAGCATTTGATTAACTGGAAAACACAAATAGGCTCAATTTAAAAAGAGCAAAAAGTAATGAATATGACGCACATAGCGACAAAAAATTATAATGGTATGTAAATAATTCTGGATGCATCGTTTAATTAATAACCTGAAAACCTTAAATATGTGTTCATATATATTTATTTTGCAACTTATTTATTGAACCTTTTTTTAACAAAATTGTTTAAACATAACTTTTGTATGCACTATTAATACATGAACAAAATGAAAAAATAGAAAAAAAGGCAAATACACATTATTACAGAAAAAAATATATATAGTAGTAGAATTTTTTTTAAATAATAATAATAAAATAAAATAAATAAACTTCACTTTGCAACTTATTTAGACCCCAAAAAAAAGCCTTCACAAACTCCTCATCTTCCATTGCACAACCAATTGGGTTTCTTTACCCCAAAAATATGTTTTCCAGACGGCATTCTGTGTCCGATCTCCGATCTGAGATGTTCATAACTACTTTTTAATCGTATTTTCCTTCCACATGGTGTAGTTACAACATCTTCCAGCAGGGCCGCGCCAACCAGTCGAACCGTGAGCCCGACAGTGTTGCCAGATTGGGCTCCTTTTGGTCACGTCACGACCCCCCCCCCCCCCCCGTCACCAATCGTCTGTCCACCCCCCCCCCCCCCCCACCACCAACCCCTCCGTCAACAATCTTGGTCTTGGGATGGTATTTTCTTAAATTGGCGGGTTTTATGCTGTAGTTGGGCTGGAAATCGTCAGTCCAATCTGGCAACACTGGAGCCCGATATCCTAATCGTGCGTGCGATTTGGGATGGATACAATGCGAAAAATCCCTTCTGCGTAGCCGGAGCATCAAACGCTGAATGAATATGTTAAATCTTCTCATTAACTCCCTTAGATTCACTTCAAACAACAGCTGCGCTCTAATTGTTTCTGTTCACAGCGGCGCTGGCCTGGTTCTGGCCCCTGCGGGCCCCTCGGAAGATCTGGAGGGCTGCGGGGAACCCCTATCCCAGCTCATAGAGCCCTCAGTGTTTCTCAAAGTCCGTGCCCAACAATGAGCCCTTTCAGCGCAGAGAGGGGCATCAGATCCAAACCCCTCGTCTCATTAACATAACCCGGGCCTCCCTGAGTGTTTATGGCAGGGCGAACCTATTCTTCCGGGGTGTAGCGGGTCAGAAATCAGAGCGGTGTGGGGAGGACCTGGCAAGCGGCGGTTTGGGAGGTTGAGTTGTTCGGTTCTGTGAAAGCGTGTTGAAAAGAGCAGCTTTTAGCTCCTGGCAGCTCAGTGGCAGGAAGACTAATCGCTCCGCCGTGTTTGATGTTTTGTCGTTCGTGTCTTGGGGTTTGTTTGTTGGTGACAGTGATTCAGGGCTTTGAGCTGAGCCAGAAAACTGTTGCAACAATAGAGACACGACTTCCTGAGATGTTTCTATTAAGAGTGGGAATTGAGGGGTTTTATTGGCTGAGCAGGTGTGCTGACAGAATAAAAGTCTCAGGAACGGCCGTTAACATTTCTACAGATGGATCAAAGAAATAGTGACTGAAACAGATGTTTGTGTTTGGCTGTGACTTCCACAGATAGCATCACAAAAGCAGAAGAATGTGGAGAGCCACACGCTCTAATATCAGTAGCGCTGTCTGAAACCCCGAACCGGAGACGCTCTGAGTCTTTATTCCTGTGATCCGACGAGGAAGACGTGAAGAGAGTCTCGATCCTGTGTTTCTCATCGCAGTGATTTATTGCCTCATCCATCAGCTTTGATCTGACTGCAGCCACAGGCAAACAGCTCATCTCTCCCACCCTCATCCTCAATAACACACACACACACACACACATCCTCAACACTCACACACACACACACACACACACACACATCCTCAACACACACACACACTCATCCTCAACACACACACACACACACACACACACATCCTCAACACTCACACACACACACACACACACACACATCCTCAACACACACACACACACTCATCCTCAACACTCACACACACACACACACACACACACATCCTCAACACACACACACACACACATCCTCAACACACACACACACACTCATCCTCAACACACACACACACACATCCTCAACACTCACACACACACACACACACACACTCATCCTCAACACTCACACACACACCCTCAACACTCACACACACACACACACACACACTCATCCTCAACACACACACACACACATCCTCAACACTCACACACACACACACACACACACACATCCTCAACACACACACACACACACATCCTCAACACACACACACACACACACCCTCAACACACACACACACACTCATCCTCAACACACACACACACACACACACACACATCCTCAACACACACACACACACTCATCCTCAACACACACACACACACACACTCATCCTCAACACACACACACACACACACACACACTCATCCTCAACACACACACACACACACACACACTCATCCTCAACACTCACACACACACACACACACACACACTCATCCTCAACACTCACACACACACACACTCATCCTCAACACTCACACACACACACACTCATCCTCAACACTCACACACACACACACTCATCCTCAACACACACACACACACTCATCCTCAACACTCACACACACACACACTCATCCTCAATAACACACACACACACACTCATCCTCAACACACACACACACACTCATCCTCAACAACACACACACTCACACTAATCCTCAACACTCACACACTCATCCTCAACAACAGACTTGACCTTAAACGACCCTGAGCGGGATTGAACTCAGGAGTTTTAACTTAACTTCTCAACATCCATCAATCCATTATTAAACTTCACACTCGTGAATCGTCTGCCTGCAGTGAAGACAGTTTTGATCATAACGTGTATCGTTCTAATGTTGTTGCTCCGCATCGCCGGCTTTCAGTGCAGACGGGCCGTTCAGCATCTCAATGTATGGATTTAAGCTTTAAAAACGCCTTTGTCTGTGCATTTGGATTTCCGTTCTGTTTTGGGAAATT
Organism: Rhodeus uyekii; assembly: GCA_037043235.1. NCBI lineage: Eukaryota > Metazoa > Chordata > Actinopteri > Cypriniformes > Acheilognathidae > Rhodeus > Rhodeus uyekii. The sequence goes on from JAWRVZ010000066.1 coordinate 1,433,886, forward strand.
CAGATAATAGGTTTCCCTGAGCATGACACGCGTTAAATCTGATCACACAGTTCAGCATCACGTCCCTTAACGGGTGGAACCGTCTGCTGCTTATCTGTGTCTGCCACCCGCCGGAGACTGACTGCGCGCCAGAATCTGTGTCCAACGAGCTGAAAAACTGAGCAGAAAACTTACTTAACGCTTCAGCAAAGAATGATATTCTCACTAAGAACTGTTTTCTCGACATAGGGTTCTTGGAGATCTTTTTGTTTTGTTTTCTAGCGACTTTAAAGCTCCAGTACACGGTTTTCAAAATAACTAAAAAACAAAAAGGTTTTCATTTATGACGTCAGACACTTTTAGTTTTGATTGACGCTCTTGACAGATCTCTAAGAACATGACAAAGAAAGAAAGAGTAATATGATGTTTGGTTCCATTTTTATTACTGTTTTTGTTTGCAATACACATA
>JAWRVZ010000066.1:1434343-1444343 GCA_037043235.1 Rhodeus uyekii
CAAACACACACACACACACTCATCCTCAACACACACACACACACTCATCCTCAATAACACACACACACACACACACACACACACACTCATCCTCAACACACACACACACACACACACATCCTCAATAACACACACACACACACACACTCATCCTCAATAACACACACACACACTCATCCTCAACACACACTCACACACTCATCCTCAACACACACTCACACACTCATCCTCAATAACACACACACACACACACACACACTCATCCTCAACACACACACACACACTCATCCTCAACAACACACACACTCACACTAATCCTCAACACTCACACACTCATCCTCAACAACAGACTTGACCTTAAACGACCCTGAGCGGGATTGAACTCAGGAGTTTTAACTTAACTTCTCAACATCCATCAATCCATTATTAAACTTCACACTCGTGAATCGTCTGCCTGCAGTGAAGACAGTTTTGATCATAACGTGTATCGTTCTAATGTTGTTGCTCCGCATCGCCGGCTTTCAGTGCAGACGGGCCGTTCAGCATCTCAATGTATGGATTTAAGCTTTAAAAACGCCTTTGTCTGTGCATTTGGATTTCCGTTCTGTTTTGGGAAATTCAGATAATAGGTTTCCCTGAGCATGACACGCGTTAAATCTGATCACACAGTTCAGCATCACGTCCCTTAACGGGTGGAACCGTCTGCTGCTTATCTGTGTCTGCCACCCGCCGGAGACTGACTGCGCGCCAGAATCTGTGTCCAACGAGCTGAAAAACTGAGCAGAAAACTTACTTAACGCTTCAGCAAAGAATGATATTCTCACTAAGAACTGTTTTCTCGACATAGGGTTCTTGGAGATCTTTTTGTTTTGTTTTCTAGCGACTTTAAAGCTCCAGTACACGGTTTTCAAAATAACTAAAAAACAAAAAGGTTTTCATTTATGACGTCAGACACTTTTAGTTTTGATTGACGCTCTTGACAGATCTCTAAGAACATGACAAAGAAAGAAAGAGTAATATGATGTTTGGTTCCATTTTTATTACTGTTTTTGTTTGCAATACACATATCTGTGCGAGAAATGGACAAAGAGAGAGAAACAAACAGAAGGACGGGATTGAGAAGTGTAATCCCACAATGCACTGCACGGATGCATGTTCACAGGTTCTGGTTTTGCAGACAGAAGGTTTCTCTGCTTGCTCACTCTCGTACGTAAACCCGCGTGCAAACCACGTCGTCGGCCCCGAAGATCTGAGAACGAGAGACAGGAAGAAAGACATGCGTTTGTTCATCTGAAGCTCCATTATGTTGTCTTTATGAAATAGAGACAATCGGAGCCGTCCATAATCCCTTTTGTGCTTTATTTCGAAGCACGTTTCTCTTATGGAAATGTGTCCTAGATTCGCAGCGAAACGCCAAAGACAATGAGCACTGCATTCTGGGATTGTTGTTCAAGCTCTGAATTCACTTACAAGGCGTGAGAAACGTCAAGCGGCCTGACTGTCTGATTTAACGTGAGCGCTTCTGATTTGGGTCAGACCTGCATTTGTTTTGGACGGTCCTTCACATTCCTGTGTGAGCGTCTGACGCTCGTTCTTCGGGGTCAGCCGTCAGGAGCACCGGTTCTGGAACCCATTCATGGCGCTCTTGTTTTATTGTTGAATTTGGATCAGTGCCCACATATGGTTGTTTCTTCAACTGTCAGCACTTTTAGAAAAAAAACTGTTTTCACTCGTTTATTGAACTCGTATTGTAAAACAATTTACAGTAATACCTCAGTTTACGAGTGACTTTGTATACGAGCAAATTCCCTCTCCCACGTGCATTTTTTTGTGGAAAAGTCGTAATGCTCAGCACCTTTGCGAGCATTTTTACTGGAAATATCCTAAAGACAGCCTCTCATAAAGCCCATCACCCCTTCACTCGTTCATTCTCTCAGCGTCGCTCGGTTTGGTTGTTTGGTTCGGTTTTACCTTGTGTTGTTAACATTAACTGTGATCGCTATTGTTCACGTAGTGAAATATATACGTACAGTACAGCATATAGACAATGACCTCAAGATGAGTAAGAAAGAAGGGATGAAATTCTCCCTGTAAGCAGTAAAACCCTCCTCTCGTCTCCTTCACGTCAGCAGCGATGCTACTCAAAGCTAAAGTGTGCGTTACAGTAAATTGTCAAGTATTTTTTTAGTTTAATTGTCAATTATTAGTATTTATATGAGATCTTAATGGTTATAATTTTAACTGTAATTAATAGGGTAAAACCAAAAAATATTTAAAATGGGCATTTGTGGTCATGTGGAACGAATCAAGTGATTTTTAGTGCATTCTTATGGGGAAAATTGTTTTGGTGTACGAGCATTTTGGGTTACGAATTAACGAATTAAACTCGTAAACCGAGATATTACTGTACTTCACTCTTTCTCATTTAAAGGTTTTAGGTCAGTGAGATATTTTATCGTTTTTGTATTGTAAATCTCTTCTGCTCTCTTCTTTTGAACAAAAATACAGTGAAAAAAATAATATTGTGAAGTATTCTTTGAAATATTTTTTTTAATATATTTTAAAATGTGATTTAAATCTGTGAATTTTCAGTCTTCGGTGTCACACGATCCTTCACAAATCAGTATAATATGACAATTTAATGCTCAAGAAACATTTATGTTATCAATGTTTGAAACAGTTGTGCTGATTAATATTTTTATGGAAACCGTGAAACATTTTTTTCCCTCAGGAATAATGTCTCGCTCATCACATACGGGGACAGCATAAGACACCATATAAGAGCATCTTAGGACCTTTTTTCTTGTTATTTTTGTTGCATTTTTTCTCAAAAAAATAATAATATATATATTATTATTATTATTATTTTTATTTATTTTTATGTACGGAGCCCAACCTTTAAACAGTAGCTTATTTTATTTAATATTATGTATAATACATTTTAATAATTTAAAATACTTTTAGAATGGAATTGTTTTAAAAGTGTAAAACAATAAAATACTTCTAATAATTATTAAAATATTTAATAATAAATTAATTCTAAATAATAAATTATTTAAATATTATTTTTTTGTATAGATTGTGCAGTGTAATGCATTTGTTGAGTTTAACCAACCCTGCTACCAAAATTATTGTAAGAATAATTAGAAATATATATATATTAAACATCCTTTTATTCAATTTATTATTCATTTTGATTGTTAAAAAATAAATACATTTTTGCTCAATTTTGGTAACTCCATAGAAAATAAATGGAAAATAAAACTGCTCATATACAATTTTGTTTGACTTTTTCTGACCATTTTTTGAAATTTAAAAAAAAATTGTTCTTTAAAGGACAAGCGGAGTGTGAGTCACGTGAGACAGAAGTGAGAAAAACAGCCTGATCGATTTGCTCCATTAACATCTCACACTCTCTCTTGCTGTCCTAATGATAAGCTATATGGAAACCAAATCCATAGGCCGTTTCCTGTCTGAAGTCATAAAATATGATCTGGGTAAGCTCTCATAAGAGCAGCATATTCAGATGGAGGCCCTTCTGTCTGGAGAAGTGAACACTAGAATCAATCTCTTCTCTACAATCTGCATTTATGTCCAAAATAGTGGAGAAGCTGTGAGAAATGTCCTTTTTCTCTGTACCAAAGCTGATTCTTATGAAAAGGTGTATAGAAGAGCGACTCAATGTTTAGTGATGATGGTGTGTGTGTGTGTGTGTCTCTCACCAGGATCAGCTCGTCTCCGCACAGCTCTCTACTCCAGTATGTGACGGGTCCGTCTCGATCCACCAGCGTCTGTTTGCAGTGGATTTTATTCTCTGTCTCCCATGTGGCCAAACTCTGCAGACAGAAATGTCATTGTTAACTTCTAAAGCGTCTAGTGAACGAACCAATTGATTCCTAAAAGAATCATTTGCACTGATTTTGTGAATTGGATCAATCGAATCATTGATTTGACTCAAAAGAATGATTTGTATATTCAGGAATAGGACTTTTTTATTATTATTATTAAACTGTAGGTAAATTAAAATAAATATTAAATTATAGTAAGCATAGGGACACCCGATGACATCCTTAATTAGAAAAACAATAAATAAATAAAAATACTAGTAGAATTAAATAAAAATGTATATTAAAAAAGATATATACTGTATATTAATAATTTATATATATATATATATATATATATATATATTAGTACTGTCAAATAAATTAATCATAATTAATCCCATCTAACATTGAAAGTTTTAAATATTTACAAATATATATATATATATATACAGTAAATATATTAAATGTCAGAGAGCTGCAGCAAAACTGTCAACAGTCAGACTGTTCATATCAATTCCCTCTGTCTCTCTCTCTCTCTCTCTCTCTCCCTCTCTCTCTCTCTCTATGGCCTCAGGCACCGTCTTTAAACTAATTTATGCAGCTTGATCTAAAATCCCTTTAAAATGAGACAGTGTACAGCGTCCTGACGCACTCATTCATCTCGCCGAGACTAACAAAAACTCTGACAGCAGGGACACACACACACAAACACACACACACACACACACACACACACACACACACACACACACACACACACACACACCCCTTCAGTTACATTCTATAATCTGTGTTAACCAGGACACAGAGTCACAATGAAGCAGCCCACTGTTGTTTAGTGAAATGTTTAAGCAAAGTAAAAGTATAATTTTGTGGCACTTAAAAATGTAAAATTTCAGTCTGGAAAAAGGGACACATTTTTTCACCCCCTTGCAATTATATTCTTTTATTAAAATTGTATTTCTCGCAATTGTTTAAATCTTGCAACTCTGACTTTGTATCTCAGAGTTGTGAGATATAAAGTCAGAATTTTAACATAAAAAGTCGCAATTACCTTTTCTATTCAGTGGTGGAAATAAGCTTCCATAGCACTGTGCTTGCAACACCAAAACCATGGGTTTAAGTCCACATACTGATCTAATGTTGCCTTTCAATGCACTGTATGTGGCTTTGGATAAGCATCTGCCGAATGCGAGAAGGTAACAAAATCATAAAATAAATCCGCAAATAAAAGAGCGCAAGGACAACACAAACATCCCATCATTCATCTCTCAGTTTAACATGTTTTATTGGCATGACAAATATCTGTACAGTTGCATAACCAAAGTAACAAAGTAAAATGAAAGAACGTAAGTTAAAATGAAGGAAAATACCAGTAGAACAGCCTCTCTCCTCCCATCCTTTCTCTCTCTCTCTCTCTCTCTGAGAATCGTTTACTCTCAGTCTTCTGCCCTGTGGCAGGTGAGCGCTCCGTCTCTATAGCAACTGGCCCCAATATGATAAAGGGATTTCAATCATTTTAATCTATTATGACAATAGACGATTATTGGCTACTATTTACTCATTCATGCGCTGTTTACAAAACCAGTTAAACGCAATAAATTATCATTGTCGTTACTTGAACTAAAATAAAAATATAAGAAATTATATAAAATGTATAACTAAAATAAAATCTATAAAACAAACTTTTTTTAGCTAATGCAACTTTTTTCTTTTTAGTTTAGTTTCATTTGAAGCTAACAATTATAATAATTATTTATTATACTTTAATTATACAAATTACTTTATTATAAATGTGAAATATATTTAAATGAATGGAAATATATGCATATTTTATAGATTTAATTTATAAAATCAGTAGAGCAGTAGAGCATTGGTGCGTGCAACGCCAAGGTCATGGGTTTGATTCCCAGGGAAAGCAAGAACTGATTAAAATGCGTGTCCTGAATGCAATGCAAGTCGCTTTGGATAAAAGTGTCAAATGCAGAAATGTATGTGAAAAACTGTATGTCTGAATGTCATGGACACTTTACTTTCCCATGATGCCACGGGACAGGGTTTATGAATGACACTGAAGCGATAGGTCATGTGACAGTAACAAAATAGTACATCCCAATTTCATTCCTTCAACCTATATTCATGTCACAAGCTAATTTAAATGAAGGAGCTAATTAGACAGTAACCAATTCTGGATGCACAACCACCAACATTTGCAACTTAAAGTATTAATATAGCCTAATTCAATCAAAAGGCTTGTTACTTCCCATCGCCACCTCTCACTGGAACCCAAGGACCCGTGGGCGCTTTGTAGCTGCAAAAGTCAGTATGAACATTTCCATTGTAACAAAGCTGTCTGCATTGCAGTTGAAGGGCTCGCGGCTTGTGTTCGGCATGTTCCTTCAACCGTTTGCAGTGCAGATGGGGTGCGAGTTGGACCTGCGGGGATCTGATTGAGTGCTCTCGGTAATAAAGTGCCCAGCATGAGACCATTTCTGCCACACCAGAAAAACAACAAACCTCTGGTGAGTCATAATTATAAAAATGTGAAACTAAGTCGTAACTATGTGATGAAAACTCGAAAATTACAGCCCTTTAATGTCAATATTGTTACTTTTAACCTGTGTTAAGTGTTTAGATGTGTTTTTGCAGATCGAATCACAAGTGGGTGACAAGTGTAAACAGGGTGTAAAATATTTTGAGCTTTCAGAGGTTTGCTTTCATGAAATGATGACATAAAAAGTTGGAATAGACAAATCAAAAGATCAAAAGTCCTTTTTATCTCATAATGTGTCAATTTCAACTTTTTATCTCATAATTGACTTTTAAATCGTAATTTTGACTTTTTATCTTATAATCATGACTTTAAATAATAATTTTGACTTTTTATCTCATAATTGACATTTAAATCATAATTTTGACTTTTTATCTCATAATTATGACTGTTCAATTATAATTCGGGCTTAATATGGCAATTTCGACTTTTTATCTCATAAATGACTTTTGAAATCATAATTTTGACTTTTTATCTCATAATTATGATTTTTCAAATATAATTCTGACTTAATGTGTCAATTTTGACTGTTTATCTCATAATTGACTTTTATCTCATAATTATGACTTTTAAATAATAATTTTGACTTTTATCTCATAATTGACTTTTAAATCATAATTTCAACTTTTTATCTCATAATTATGACTGTTAAATTATAATTCAGACTTAGTATGTCATAATTAATTTTTTTAATGTCATAATTATGACTTACCAGAGCACAATTTTACCATAGCAATTACAAAATAATATTTTATCATGATGAAGACTTTTCTTTGACTTCTATTGAAGTGTGTGTCATTTTTACACACACACAGACACACACACACACACACACACACACACACAATGCCCACAATACGAATGTTTTCGTAGCAATGCCCTAGAAGGACCATTTTGGGTTTCCCAAAGAACCTTTCAGTGAACAGTCACTTAAAATAACCATTTTAAAAACCTTTTGTGCATTTGAAGGATCCAGCCCTTCCCAATTTTTTGGGGGGTGCATTTTCAATTCTTTTGCTGCCAAAAGTGTAGGTAGGTCAGAAAAACACACACATAAAAATACAGAACACACACTTTAAGACGTCTCCGCTCACATTAGGCTTGAGACAGACAGTTACGTGACTCTCAGGGGCTGCAAGGCTCCCAAATAATCCCCCTCCCACTGCTGTCTGTTCCCGAACAAAATGAGGTCAAATCCTTGTCTATACGCCCGTCTCAATACATCTCTCTAACAACAAAGCAATTTCCGTGACAGAGGATTCTCGACGTTAAAACGGAATCAATAATTCTGATGATTCCACATTCTTTCATTTAATGCTGTTCCTTTTAAGACTGACAAACTTAAAACTGGAGCTGTGTTTCAAAACCGTGTGATTTTCCTACATCGACAGAATTTCTGGGAAATACGTATGTTTCTGTACAGCCCAAAGATGCTGAGTAACTAGTAATGTGATATTTTTTTATATCTGATTTACCCTGGTCTAAAATCACTTTTGGGTTTTACTCTATACGCTCAAATACAAAAACACCCCATAGTTGTTGAAACTCACTCTCTGCTGAGCCTTCAGGTTTATATTTCTCACAGATTGATGACACCATCATTTTTCCTCGGTGAGGCGACATTGTTAATGTCAGTGAAATAAAATATAAGAGTTGCGCTTCTCGTTTTTATGGATGAGATTAGATTTGATTGTGAACAGCTTTTGTTGGTGTGTTTGGGTTACAGGGGGGAATTAAAACTGCACCTCTGCAAAGCGTCTGAAGACTCGATTAAGACGATTATAGAGACATTAAGATTTATCTGAAGGGAAATTAGAGTAGATGGACAGACTCATGCTGAGGAAACTGATGCTCACATTAGGGGCTAATTTGTCCTGATGGACGCGAGGTGAACTAATGTAAATCTACATAAACGTGTCTGCGCGTGTATCATCTGAAATCAGTCTGAGACGTCCAGAGAAGATATCTGGAAAACAGCGGTTTCCATCACTGGGATTCAGGTTCTTGCTGAGCTCAACAGGAGCGGATTTGATTCTCAGAAGTGTCATACAGATATTTCATCAAATTCTTAATTGAGGAACTTGGACTAAACGAGGCGAATCTGCAACATTGGATTTTAAGCAAACAAATAAAACGAGAAGGTTACAAGTTTACATAATTATGTTTATAAGAGACGTTTATAAGTGACGCTCCATAAAACGTCAGATTACGTAATTGTACAATTTTTAACTGGTTTCTAATTTTTTTAAAAATATCTCAACTGTATTTTAAATTAACTGTATTTTTCTAATTAGCCTTCTAAAAAGGCACTGATTGGTCTTCAAAATAAATTTGAATGCTGGGAGCCATTTTCACAATTACTAATTAATGCTATAGCAATTAGCCAATCCAGTGTCAGTAACCGTGTAAAAGCTGAGTTAGGAAAAGACATGGACTTTATATTTATATATTTCAAAATATTTATAGTTGTTTACAAATACATGTAAACAAATTTAAGAAAAACCTTTCTAAAAACTAATTATGTAGTAAAAAACAAATATATATGAGATTACAAATTTAATATACAGAACAGTTATATTTATGTTTAGTTATTCATAAAATAATGTACATATAGATAGACAGACAGATTGACAGACAGACAGACAGATAGATAGATAGATAGATAGATAGATAGATAGATAGATAGATAGATAGATAGATAGATAGATAGATAGATAGATAGATAGATAGATAGATAGATAGATAGATAGATAGATAGATAGATTGATAGGTTGGTTGATTGGTTGATTGATTGGTTGATTGATTGATTGATTAATTTATTGATGTATTGATTGATTGATTGAATGATTGGTTGGCTGGTTGGTTGGTTGATTGGTTGGTTGATTGATTGGTTGATTGATTGATGTATTGATTGATTGATTTATTGATGTATTGATTGATTGATTGATTAATTGATTGGTTGGTTGGTTGGTTGGTTGATGTATCGATTGGTTGGTTGATTGGTTGGTTGGTTGGTTGGTTGATTGATTGATTGATTGATTGGTTGATTGGTTGATTGGTTGGTTGGTTAGTTGATTGATTGGTTGATTGATTGGTTGGTTGGTTGATTGGTTGATTGATGTATTGATTGATTGATTGAAATCACTTTGTCAGATTAGAAAATGATGTGAGTCTAACTCAAACTCATTTTTCACTAATCTCTACTTTTGCTCTTCCTCCACCTGTACTTTAGTTCTGGAGTGACGGTGTTCATGTGTTCGCAGGCCTCTATGTGTCTTTAGGGGCTTTACTGGCCGTTGTGAAACTCAGCAGGTCAGTTTCTGGTTTCTGAATCCGCACACACTCCAGTGATGTCAGACTCACCTTGCATTTCCTGCCGTCCACCGTCTCCTCGTCGAACTCCTCCCCGATGCGGAAGTTGATTTCAGTGGTGCGCACAGAGGTGGAGGTCTTGATGTAGAACTGCTCTCCGTCCTGCCGGATCTCCACGTGCGGTTTGGCTGCGGCAGCGCCGGCCACTTTCCGGAGCATAGCGTTCACACCTGGGGCGCAGAGTTTTAGCAAAGAGGAAAATAATAATGCATTTTAAGATGATTAAATTAAAATGTAATTATAAACAATA
>JAWRVZ010000066.1:1449343-1471843 GCA_037043235.1 Rhodeus uyekii
CTAGATGGTGACAGTTGAGAGAGTGAGATATGAGAGGCGTGAAAGTAGTGCCAGCTTCATTCAGGACGAGCGGATTGAAATGCCAACACCATCTTATGTGAAAAAAACATTTTATGAAGTGGCAGTTTCGTATTTGTGCCATATGATTGTATGGAAACATGATTTTTCTTTTTTTCAAATCAAATGTTAGATCCGCCTCTTACCCCATGGCTAAAGCTAACCGCCTTACGTTTACTGGGCGTAACTTGATCATATGAAATTGTTCTATTTAAATTTCTATTGTTTCTATTTCTATTGTTCTTGAAATTATTCAAGTGGCATAGCCAGAATTTGATTTCTGGAGGCCCATCTTAAAAATGAGGGGGTCACTATTATTATATTAGGTACCACTTTTTCCAGAACCAATTCGATACTTTTATTTTTAGTTCTTGCTAATTTTAGTATTGATACCTGTTATTTCATTGCAATTTATTAATTAAAGAGAAAAATAAATATGAATCAAATGAGATTAGTAAATAGATATTTCCTTCAGGTATTTTCATGCCTGATTATGTTCAAATGTATTGTATGAGCTACTGTTACTTTCATTGTTTATATTATTGCTCTGTCATACTTATTATATTATAATTTATTAAATATTTAGAGCTGCTCCAGAAGGGCTCAACAAGTCTTTCTCTTTGTTTGTTTTTTTACGTTACGTTGCATTGCTTTTCTCTTATTTGGCTTGTTTGTTTGATTGTTTTTTAATAATAAAAAAAATGTAAAGACCCTTTCACACTAAAATGTCTGAAGGAAATGCAGATTGATGTGTGTTCAGTCGACCTCAAACAAACATTTCAGCTGCTGCCGTTCTGGATCACAGGAGCAAAAGTTTAACACTTACTTCACCAATAAAAACTAAACATCTAAAGTCATTTCTGCTTATGGTTGAACTGAATCAAGGTCAGCTGCAAGTGCATCGGTCAATAAAGTGAGATTAAATGCATAAAAATATCTGTTTTATTTAACAGATTTAATTATTGGACTTTTGCATAATATCCGGATTCTATTTCATTGATTTTATTCATTTTCTGGAACACTGAATCTGTTTCTGTGCAAGTGAGATTAATAACCATCATGTTCACACACACACACATACACACACACACAACACTCTCTCTCTATCTCTCTCTCTCTCTCGCACACACACAACGACTCCCGATTCTCTCATCATGAGGACAGGAGAGCTGTCAGTCAATAAATGGGAAAACAAAGTAACTTGCGATACTTATTTGAAAAAGTAACTCCGATATCTTGTTGTAAATTTAAAAGTAATGCGTTACTTTACTAGTTACCTGAAAAAAGTAATCTGACTACTTAACTCAAGTTACTTGTAATGTGTTACTCACAAAACGGGAAATAAGAGACAGGAGAGAACTACCAGCTTCAGTCCTATTGAGCAGACTGATATATATCTACCCGTGAGTGTGACAATAAATCTATTTTACAAGGTGGCGATTTCGTGTGAATTTGAATGACGTGATTTGTATGGGAACATATTATTTAAAAATGAAGGTAAGGATGAAGATCCACCTCTTAATGTCAGTGAGTGAAAGCAGATCATACGAAAATGTACGAATGAGATTGTTAAAATAAAAATGAGCAGTGCCAGTTGTTTTTCTATTAAACGAGAGATCGCAATTCTGCGATGTGATCAGATGACGCACACGTGTCTGAAAGACGTGTTTAATCTGCTGCGTACAAACATCTGAGAGACGTCTTTAAGATGTCAGTTTTACACACATTCTAAATCACAAACATCTTAGAGACATTTTCTAAATGTATATTTAGCGTCTGACAAGAAATGTATTGCAGATGAGCAAACGCTCTAAAACACACACATCTCTGAGATGTACGTTTAATAATAATCATACGGAAATGCATGATTATCATTAAAGGTAAGCATGAAGATACACAGCTAAAGCTAACTGTCGTCACAAGCTAACGAGATCGTGCAAATTCAGACAAAGTATTCGTCAAGACGTGAAATAGTTACGAATTGCCAAGAGAGGGTGTTGCATATACAACATTCCCATGGTCAGCTACATGTCTGAGCGCTGAAACCTCATTTGACCAAACAGAATCAAGTACTTTTCGATATGGTATACTTGAGTACCTTAAACTACTATTTATACACCATGGTATATGAATATGGTAATCAAACAGTAACATGATCTAATACCATCTGATGCTATCACTGTACCGAGTTACAGTGCTCTTTTGTAAGTGTAGATCTTGTCATGCTGGAATGTTACGATATACAATCAGCCTCTCATTGCCAAAGCCATTCAAATTAAAATCAGTAATAATTCTAAGCATCATGGGTCTTTTGGAAAGTATTTTTTGTTTCAATTGCTGCTGTCTTGTGTAAGCAGTTTAGAGCCATAAAACAGAGCATATTTCATTCATCTAAACCATAAAGCAGCACATTCTTCCGCTCGTTCCCTCTCTCTTGCACAGTCAGATCTAGGTCAGTCGATGCTGAATTCCCTCTGTGAAGCACGTTGCACCTCAAAGGGCATCAGCTGAGAAACTCTCACTGCTCCAGACATAAAAGGGCTAAAATCCCACACAGCATATGGACTTCCTTCTGTCTAGCTCTCAAACACAGAGGCTTTTCTTGAATCAAATATTGCGGCATGGAGGAAGACGTCTCGTCTGTGTTTAAATGTCTCCTGTTTAGTGCCTCAAGACAGTAGCAGCAGAAAGAATTGCTTTTGAGTTGACATAAAAACCGAACAAATATGCATTTCAATACATCCTGTTGTCTGAAGCCAAACACAGAGCAATAAAGCAATCAATGCGAGAGAGATTGTCTATGCAGTTTTACATGTATATATACAGTTATTAGCCATGCAAATAAAATAATTGTATGCATGTTTTTAAATTCAGGTCAATGATCACATGCATATTGTGTCCTAGTGCATTATTTCCTCTTAAAATAGGTTGATAAATTCATGTCATAAACTACTTTATTCTATTAAAAACTATTTGGTTTGAATTAATTTATAGTACATTTAATTAATACATATTTTGTTGTCTTAAACCCCTAACATGTCAGGTGGTGCAACAGTCCGAACAAATAAACAGTCTTGGAAAACTATTTAAAATGCTGTCTTAATTATTAAAAAATTAAAAACTAAATAGTAGGGCATCATTTACCTTTCATGTAAACACATTTTGTAATTAGTTCTACTATTACACTAGTGTTTAGTAGTTCTACTATTCTAAACTATCTAGTAATTTAGAATAGTAAATAACTATTAGTTCTACTATAGTTCTACTTTTTTTGCTGGCATCTGTTCTGTGTACTGATGCTTTGATCATATTCTTAACATTATAGTATTAGTTTTGTGCTAACATCAGCTATGATAATATTGTACATAACATGTACTTCTAAAAATTGACTCGGTCCTTCTTGGAAGTCCGTATTTACGAGAGTCGTGTTTATTTCCGACGTCAGGTGCGTCAACTACAGAAAAATACAGAGAGGTTCTTAAAAGCTACTTCCAGAAAATAAAGAACAGATCATGTGCCTTAGGTGTGTTTAGCTTTTTTAATGTTTTAATTCATTTAGGAAGCTACCTTTAAACTTTATCTTATTGTTTTATTACATTGTTGTGCGGGCAATTAGCACTAATTAACAATTAGTAACTAAAAAACCCTAACAATGTGACTGTTAAATAAATGTTGCTCGCTGACTTTGTAAAGGCGTTCAAGGGTGTTCAAGGTCGTTCAACTCGTAAATACGATCTTTCCGACATGGACGCGCCAACATCACAGAGAGGGCGGAGTCAGGCGTCTGCTCCCATGCTGCTTTGCGCGCTGGTGTCATGGCGTCTCTCTAGTCGGAATCATTGCGAGTGTTTATTATTGTTCACAAATCGCTTTAATTCTCCTTCATATGTATGTAACAAATCTTAAGGATCGTCTGACTTTATCGCGGACGCGCTGAAACCTCTTCAGGACACGTCGAAGGCTAACAAAAGCGGGTTATTTAGTCATAAGCTACGATACGCTAGCATTCCGACTTTGTAAACTCAGAATAACTCTTAAAACAGATCACAGACGTGCTTATAAACTCATAAGAGTTATTTCCCATCACAAACAGGCTTTGAAACGAAGACTATGAGCACACAGGTGAGTTTACACACATCTGCATGCTTTATTTATTGTATAATAAAGCGAATAATGAGTGTGTGTGATATAAATTTAAATTGTTCTGTTTTTAGTACAGTATCCTATTCAAGCAGGAGCATGGTGAGTCCACACACACACATATGCTTAGTTATGTGTTCAGAGTTACAGCCCTAAAATCTAGTGAGGTGCCTACTTAGGATGTCAAACACACAACCCACACACAGAGTCTGTGTTCTTGCAGCTCACGAAGACGCCATCTGGACGGCGGCATGGGGTCGCAGCGAGAAGGACGGGTCTGAAACCATTGTGACTGGTTCCTTGGACGATTTGGTAAAAGTGTGGAAATGGTAAGTCAGTGAATAAAGTCTAACTGAAGTGTGAACTTTTGGGTTTGGTTCTGAACATACGGGATGCTTCGCAGGTCTGATGAGAAGCTGGAGCTGCAGTGGACGCTGGAGGGTCACCAGCTGGGCGTCGTGTCGGTGGACATCAGTCAAAACGGAGCAATTGCCGCCTCCAGCTCTCTTGACGCTCACATTCGACTCTGGGACCTGGAGACGGGTAAACAGATCAAGTCTATGGACGCAGGCCCTGGTGAGCTTCTCGACACGTCCACAACACCATCCAAATTTATTCAAACTTTAACTAAAATTAAAACAAAATATAAAAAATCTCATTTAAATATTGAAGTCAGTTTTTATCCATTAAAACTTTGGTCACCAAAATGACATACAGTGATACCTCGAGATACGAAATTAATCCGTTCCGAGGCGGCCTTCGTATAATGAGTTTTTCGTATCTTGGAACACATTTTACATGTAAAATGGCTAATCCGTTCCAAGCCCTCCAAAAACACCCCATTAAATTTCATAATAAAGCTAAATTGACCTATAAACAATGAAATAACGTAAAATGTCGAAGCTTACCTTTCGAGTGAGGCTATCTCCGAAAGTGGCGGCAGAGGAGGAGGAGGACAAACGGCAGATAACGTACGTACACTTAACTTTACGAAAACACATAAAAAATGTAAAGTTTTGGGTGCGGAGTGTCTGAGCTAAAGCACGCCAGCACGTACGTATAGAAGATGCATGATGGGAGGGATGCTGTCCAATTAGAGAGAAGGATCTCATGGCTTGGCTAGCATCAGGAACCAATGGGAGAGCAGGAGGATGGTGGCGAGTCTACTATAATTAAGGTGGCGGCGAGAGTTTCAAAATTGTTATGGAGCGAATCTCGGACTTTCAGAAACCTTTCGTATCTTGAAAACTTTTCGTATGTAGAGCAGTAAAAATTTCGTCTTTGCTTTCGTAACTTGGATTTTTCGTAAGTTGAGCCTTTCGTATCTTGAGGTAGTACTGTATTTAAATGTTTCTTCATACCTTACAATAGCTTGAATGTATCATTCACAGAGATCCACTCGCTCATCTTCACTCAAGTTACTGTATTAAACACTGTGCAATGATACTGCTCTTTACAGCGTCGGATACATAACTGTAATTAACATGATTAGCCTTTTGCTTGACTATGCTCAAACTGCTAATAATGTGTTGTTAATGTTACACAAACTATGTTCCCGTTCTCCATCTCAGTCTGCCTTAGATTCCTAAAATCTGATTCCTTAGAAAAGCTTTGAACGTCAGTGCAGACAGACGTACTGATTGTTCTTATCTACAGAAAGATATTCCGGGATAAACTGGCTTCTCCTGAGACTCGCAGAATTGTAATGATGATGTACTAAAACCTGTCGCATGTTGACGTGATTGGATACGAGTTAGTTTGTGACGTCAGAAACACAGGCGATTTCAAACTGCATTTTTGAGACTTTGGTTCCCAGTTTTAAGGAGAAAATACTCAAACCATGTGCAAATTCATGTCAACACCATTGCTGTCTTAAAGCATATTAACAACAACACATAAACAACATTAAAATACCTGATGACACAAACTAACAGTATCTCAGTGATGAAGTAACACTGGTGAACGCTTTCTTCACCGTCTGCAGTTGACGCCTGGGCGGTCGCCTTTTCTCCCGACTCCAGATACATCGCCACTGGCAGCCATCTTGGGAAGGTCAACATCTTCGGCGTGGAGAGCGGGAAAAAGGAGCACTCGCTGGACACCAGAGGGAAGTTCATTCTGAGCATCGCCTATGTAAGAGTCTCTGAGTGTCTGGAATAATTCAGGCTTTATTTCTGTGAAACAAAAACTGAGAATTCATCAACAATACAATATTGTCAAATATTATATTTTCAGTTTTTCAAAAATAATTAATTCCTGTATGTTTAAGCTGTATTTTCAGCATCATTCCTCCAGTGTCACATGATCCTCCACAAATCATTCTGATATGTTGATTTGCTGCTCAAGAAACATTTTTGAATATTATCAATAATCTGTTATCAAAAGTTTAATATTTTTGTGGAAGTTGTGATAATTTTCTTGATGAGGATTGTTTGATGAACACAAAAGTAAAGCTGCCACTTTTAATTTAATGCATCCTTTCCAAATAAAAGTATTACGTTTTACTTAACGCTAGTAATATTGATATCACATTTTCATTTTAATTCCTTTTTCTTCAGAATAACATACAATTTCTTTATTTAATTGTACATTACTTGTTGTAATGTTACATAACGTTTGCACAGTCCCTGCAAATCTGGAAATATATGAAAGCAATATTTCCAGGACTGGAACATTTAATATTAAAACAGTCTAAAGTCTATGCTGAGCATATTGAACATGCATGTTTTTATGATGATCAGTTCATCAAAAATATTTTGTCTGCAAGAAACAGTTTGAGTGCAGTTGCTCTGTCTTTATCCAGAAATCATCTGTTTCTTCAGATTTAATCTCTCTCTCTCTCTCTCTAGAGTCCAGATGGAAAGCACTTAGCCAGTGGCGCAATAGATGGAATCATTAATATCTTTGATATTGCGACTGGGAAACTCCTGCACACGCTGGAAGGTGAAAATAGTCTCCCACATGATTCAAGCTGTCTTTAGTTTCCTCTATTAAAGCCGAGTGTCAGTTCTGTAGACGTTCTGTCTGTTCGTCTGCTAGATGCATTTAGGGTGATTATGGGTTACATGAATGCGGTGGAAAAACCTGTTTGCGTCTCTGGCCGTCCCTCAAGGGCCGTAAACTTCCACTCCTGTCACTGCGCGACTCTATTTTTCCTCCGTCTTCCTGCATCGCTCCGTCTCTCACTCATCCCTTTCATTTGCTCCAAGTACAGCTGGAAATACTGTTGAATGTTTTTAGTATTGCTCTAGGAGTCAGAATAATTAAGAAGTCTCTTTTGCTCACCAAGGCTGCATTTATTTGATCGAAAATATTGTTCGAATTCAAAATAACTTTTCTGTTTGAAAATATTTTAATGTAATTTATTCTTTGGATCAAAGCTGAATTTTCAATCATTACTCCATTGTCACATGACCCTTCAAAAATCAGTCCAATCATCTTATTTTATTCTTGTGATCTGGAAGTGTCTATTGTACCACACGGTTTACATACAGACCTCTTAAAGGTACAGTAGCCAAAAAGTGGGATGACAATAGGCTCTTTTTTTTCCTTTCCCAGGTCATGCGATGCCCATCCGGTCTCTGACCTTCTCTCCAGACTCTCAGCTGCTGGTCACCGCATCAGACGATGGTTACATCAAAATTTATGACGTGTACGTTTGGATCCGTGCAGATTTGCGTGTCTTTCACCGAGCGCGTTTGAATCTCACGTTGTTGATGTGTGTGTCACAGGCAGCACGCTAGCCTGGCCGGGACACTCAGCGGTCACGGGTCCTGGGTGCTCAACGTGGCCTTTTCACCCGACGACACACACTTTGTGTCCAGGCAAGAGCTGATGCCCTTCAAATGAATGGAAGCTAGGAAGTTTGTGTGTTTCTTCTTAACTCTTATTTGTTGCTTTGTTTTAGTTCGTCTGATAAGAGCGTGAAGGTGTGGGACACGAGCAGCAGATCATGCGTGAACACATTCTTTGATCATCAGGACCAGGTGAGTGACGTTTACACTACTGTTCAAATGTTTGGGTAGAGATTTGTACTTTTATTCATCAGTAATGCTTTAAGTGGATTAAAAGTGAATTTTACAAAAAGATTACCTTTTCAGCATTGATAATGTGTTTTGAGCATCAGATCATATTACAGCAGAACCTTGAGATACGAGCGCCCCGACATATGAGTATTCTGAGATACAAGCAAGTTTTGCTTTGAGATACGAGTAAATATTTGAGATACGAGCAGTTTACAGACGCCGACGCTAGGTGTTTGATCACTCAGAGCAGCTCAAGCTCCTCATTTATGGTGTAATTGCATATGATCTCCACTAGAGGCAGCTTGGTTTTACAGCGGGAGGTTACCGGGGGCGACGAGTGATTCACCAGTATTAAGCTGAGAGCAGCATGAGTTATGTATGTTCAATAATATTAAATATGAGGTTTTGAGGTGATCTAATACACAACACGGGAAGAAACACTACACTTCCGTATTGTGTTTGCGTTATCTACGTTAGCCGCTACTGTATCGTCTGTCTCGAAGGTAAGAACTCATAATTATAATCACATTTTATTTTATATCACAGGAATCCTTATATACTATAATTTTTCTATAGCAATTAAAAACATATTTTTTCCATTGTTATTAGCACTAATAAGGGAGTTTTTTAGAGGAATGGAACAGATTAATTTTTTTAATGTTATTTCTTATGGGAAAACATGATTTGAGATACAAGCTCCGTCCTGTAATGGATTATGCTCGTATCTCAAGGTATTACTGTATAATGATTTCTGAAGGATCATGTGATGCTGAAAATTAAATAAGGTATAAAAACTAGTCTGGCTGTCTGCAATGAAACTGACTTCAGATGGGGCCGCTGAAAGATTATAAAGAACAAGAAAGCAGTCAAGTGTCATTTATGGGGGGTTTGTAAGCAGATCAGTGTTTTCATTTCTCAAGAGCATGAAGCATGGGTTCGTGTTCAAATGTGT
Source organism: Rhodeus uyekii (assembly GCA_037043235.1). Classification (NCBI taxonomy): domain Eukaryota; kingdom Metazoa; phylum Chordata; class Actinopteri; order Cypriniformes; family Acheilognathidae; genus Rhodeus; species Rhodeus uyekii. Next base: position 1,458,518 of record JAWRVZ010000066.1, read on the forward strand.
GCAGGTTTGGAGTGTGAAATACAACCCCACGGGCTCAAAGATCGTCTCTGCGGGTGATGACAGAGCCATTCACATCTATGACTGTCCGAAGTGAAGCTCTGATAGCCGCTCAACCACAGCACGCATGCTAATTCTTTTTTATTTCAAGGTTTCATTGCGCCGTCAACAAATAAATGTTTTTTTTCTAATACTTTGTTGCTGTTTGACTTGTTCAGGATTCACAAATTAATTTTAGCTTTCCGTGACATTTTTAGTACGGAGATTTTTATTCATCGAGTTTTTTTTATAACTTCAAATTGTTAAAATTCCTTTATTTCCAGCCTTTTTTTGGCATACAAACATGGCTATTCTGATCACTTCACGCCCTCTACTGCCCCACCATTGTAACAATTCAGAGACCTTATTTTGGACCTTTTTTCTCACTGTATTGCAGCAAACATGTAAAAATAAGTTAATGCAGAACTTGATTGAAGGTTTTACTGTTTGTGAGTGTCACAAAAAACAAAAAAACAAACCCAACCGGTTCCATTCTTGTGCATTTCATTTAATTCACACCTGATTGTGAGCGATTCAGTTAGAAACCAGACAAAATACTGTGGCAGTTATTTTAAACAAATGAAGCACATTTATAAAACATTTCAACTGTAAATGCTTTGGCCCCAAAACACTTTCTGAAGGTGAAAATACAAGACATGATAAAAGCAAAATATGACAGTCAAAGGAAAGCTATTATCATTCACTAGAACATATTGCTTGCTAATGTTTCTCAAGGCTTTTCACACCGTTTAACCCTGGGTTCACAAATTTATTTGCATAATTTTACCAGTAGCATTATATAATCAATATATAACCACTGCACACAAAACAGGATTTCAAGCCAAAGACATTGATATATAATTAGTAAATTTATATATACACATTATAAACAACCTTTCCAGACATGAATTTCACAATTAATTGTCATTAAAATTAATATGCACTGATATTTCCATATCCATGAATGTCACAGCAAGTCAATTCTTTCCTTATTAAATATTCTAGAGTTTTTACAGTCAGAAACTTTCACACATTATTTAAGTGTCTAAAAATTTCAAAACCTGAAGGTTAATTTACAAGCAGAGTAATAAAAGAGAAAATTGTCTATTTACTATGTTTCAGAACATAGTTACATGGGGAAATAAGAACATTTAGAGGCCGTTTACACAGAAAATGTTGCTTTTTCCAATGCAAAAACGCATTCAGTGAGAACCGGCTCAAGTTCAGGGTTTAAAAATGCACAAAAGCTGAATAGTCCGAAAAATTAAAAACACCCCAGGGTTTCAAGTGTGAAAAGCCCATCCATGACCTCCGTCCCAGAACTTACACCATATTTGTTTGTGCACGAAGGTACTTCATTCTGAGGCAGCGTAACGGTTTACGGCAGAATAAAGCGAGCTTTGATGATAAATAAGAACATGAATTTTTCATTACTACAATAATTTCTCACCAGAAAAGACAGAAGTGGAAAACATTGGTCAAAAACGTACATTCACACACAAACCGACCACCGACTTTCAGATGCCATCTTTCTTTCTCCAGCTCAACGGTCACAGAACGGAAAGCACAGGATTGTGGGATAGCAAAGGCATTCATCTAAAAAGTCCATCAGATGAAGGGATCTCAGGAGACAGGAAGTGAAGCTAACATTGGATTCGGACGTGCCTTGATTTGCTTCCTCTCTTGGATTTTAAGCCTTTGGATGCAGACGTTCCTAGCATGTAACAGATGCGATGATCTCACTTCCTGTTCTATGAAGTGAAGGGCACTGCACAAGATTCACAAGAAAGACTCAAATTCACCAAAGTATTTGTCCATTTCGAAACCTCTGATAAACAAACACATACCAGGCAAAAATAAGGAGATCCATGACGTCTCATTACTAGTACGGGCCGGAATTCACAAAATATACAAAATCGACAAAAAGGGAGAAAGAACATCTTCACATTTGAGCATCAATTATTGCCTGGTCCTCATAAAAGGTGAATATGATAAAAGGCATCTGTTAGAAAGGCTGAGGTATGACGTCAGGTGAGTGTTTTCACCAGTGTCTGCTGTCCACCAGTTCAGGACGCAGACTGAGTCTCTTTAGGGTCTCGTAACCGATGACGATCATGACCGATGTGGGCATGGAGGAAATGATGCGTGCAGACAGACCCTTGGTGAGACCCCACGCTCCCTCTTCAGCCATGAGCTGCTTAAACGTCCCGATCACAGACGAACGACCTTCAACCTGCAAACACACACAGTGTATCACCTCACAAAGCTCAATAGGATTAAGATACAATACTTAATTACATGACGAATCATTTTAAAGAGCCATTGTTTGGAAGAACAGTTCTTGTTTTTTTTTTAAACAGAAGTGTGATACCCATATCGTAATGATTAACGGCAACTTGATGACGATCAACAGCATGAACTTCATCAGTACACCGACATCAGGCAGCTCATTTACATAAAGAAGTCTTAAAGATACAGTAGCAAAGAAGTCTGAATATCAGAAAACAACTTGTGAAGAAAACTGGACTAACATTATAAATGCACTTTAAAAAAAAAGTAAATGCACATACAAATCTGTAGAATTATACATTGAATTAATGAAAATAAATAGATTTTATACATTTTAAAATGATGTAAATAAATGCTCAGAATATGACCTTCGTAACTTGTTGTTCAAAGGTTTGGGGTCAGTAATTAAAATTAATTAATACTTTCACTCAACAAGAATGGATTACAAAATCAAAAGTGACATTTATAATGTTGCAAAAGATTTATATTTTTATATTAATTCTGTTATATTAGCTTTCTATTAAATCAAAATAATTGCTATATAAAAAATATGACGCAGCAAAACTTCAGTCTCTCTGCCCTGATTGGCCGTAAATAAAATGCTCATTAGCATATCTGAACTTCAGCTCCAGATCTTTTTTTTTTTAGCTCCGGATCTTCCTCGGCACTTGATGCACAGTAGCAATTGCGTCAGATATACCAATTCTCAATTTGATTCTGAATCGTCCTCCTGAAGTGCAGCAAACCAAACTCTTCCAGGAATCGGCTACAACTATAGCGTTTGAGGACGGGGCAAAGTAGACACGAGCAGCCAATGGTGACCGTAGGCTGGCATTATGCAAATTTGTTACATAGGTTTGTAACAGGAAGTGAGACTGGAATTACTGACAACTCATTTTGGCAGTTCAGAATCGATTATTTCTTTTAAGAGACAATCACTTTATTTGCTGTGCACTTTGATATTTGACACTTTGCAGATCTTTTGCATTCACAAGCAGGTATATGACACGCTGCATGAAAGGTAATATGCGCAAAAAGCATAATAGGAGCACTTTAAAGAGTGCCTGATGTGTGTGTTTGTACCTGCACTCTGGCTCGGACCACGTCCATGGGGTTGGTCAGGGTGGAGGCTGTAGCTGCAGCCATCGGTCCCGCCACGGCCTGCAGCATGAGGTGCGGACAGTCAGCAGGCGCCAGTCTGGACAGCTGCTCTGGAAACAAACAACGGGTTTAAGTCTTAACATTTAAACAACAAACTGTAGTAGAGACAGTTATAGCATTACAAAGTTGAGATAAAAACTGACTTATTTCCAATTTAAATGTTTATTTACACATTTTTTTATTTGATTAAAGTTCGTTCACACCAAGGACGATACCTGTAATGAGAATGATAAAGATATACTGTATTTTCCTGCATATAACTCGCAGGTTATAACAGATTTTACAAACCCCGCAGGGGGGGTGCGGGTTATATAAGGGTGCGGGCTACATCACACATTTTTTACGCTTAATAATATTTCAGTATATTTGTTACGTTCCTAAGGACGTAAGGGTTTTTTTTTTGCGGTATTTTCTTTCTGTTTTTCTTTCTTGCGAGGGTTGTTGTCTCTGGTGCTTGTACTGTCACTCTGACAGCTGGCGCTGATAGGCTGTCTGACCTGTCAATCATACAAGAAGACGTGATTGGCTGTGCTGCATGAGGGCGGGCTCTTCTCATCTCATCCGATGATCAACATCTGTAGAAACGCTTCTTAAGGGACGAGCTGCTGCACAGCGGGAGACACTGCCTTTTCTTTTTCTTCTGATTCTGACTTGTGTTTGTTTTTTTATTGTGTGAATTTCGCGCACAAGCGCTGTGTACCGAGCCTGAACAGTTATGGATAATTGACGTCATACGAGCAACATTCGAAATGTGAACTTACACAAAAAAGTTCATCAATCTATGGGTGAGTGTTATATAAAGGTGCGGGTTATCTGCGAAAAAATACGGCAGTTCTAAAATCTCTCAATATTAAAGAATAGCCACACCACAGCTATAACAATAACGGCACAGAGTCAGATTAATCAGAATCCGTCCTGCTGTAAAAGCTTGAGGATTTCATTGGTGTGCACGCTAATATAGTTATCGTTCTTGATGTGAACGGGAATTAATAGAGTGCAACATTTTCGGTGTTGTTGGTTCCAGAAGTATATTTTCCAATAATTTTACCCTTAAGAATTTGAAAAAAGAAAAATCTGTTTAAACTTTATACGCCATGAACCAGGTGAATCACAACATTACAAACTTTGGATTTGAAGCAAACATTTTGAATATCAAAAAAAGGAGGTACTAGACCGTAGTATGACCCGAAAGACAAAAGAACTAATTTGAGGCTCAGATTTACATTTGCATTACTGCATTTGGCAGACGTTTTTATTCCAAGCGACTTTCACTGCATTCAAGAAACACATTGACATTCTAATCAGTTCTTGCTTTCCCTGGGAATCAAACCCATGACCTTGACATTGCAAATACTACTCCCTACTGATTGAGCTACAGGAAAGACCCAAATGTTGCACTCCATTATTTGGGTCAGAAAATCATTTCAGTGCATCACTAAAAATGTATTTGCTTTACCTGCATAAAAGTGATAAAAAGGCCACCAGACGGCGCTGTTGGGTATGTAGGTGAGCAGAGACGCCACATATCCGCGATAAAACCCCCGAAAACCATCCGAGTGAAAAATCATAACCATAATGTCTCTGGTCTGACCAAATGTGACTTTGTGTTTGGACGTGGCCATCGCCATCTTGGGCTTGAGTTTGAAGCGAGTGAGCTGACACCCCTGACCTTGCACCATCAGCTGCTGGGACACCACGTCGATGGGCACCGTGATGCTTTGGGCCACCAGTGACGCCGCTCCGCCCGCCACCAGTGACTTAACCGTGTTATCAGATGAATAACAGGACACGTATTTCCTTACCAACTCGTATGTAGTGATGTAGGCCTGTCCTGAGATCAGTGTGAACGAGTTGACCATGAACCCTCGGTAGAGGCCACGCGCCCCCTCGACCTTCAGAATCTTACAGAAAGCATCGAAAGTGCCGTTATAGAGCGACTTCCCCCTCTGCACCTGCAGTCTGGTGCGGATCAGGGTGAACGGGTAGACGGTGGCCCGTGTGGTCATGGTCATGAAGACGCCCAGCGAGTAGAACTTCCTCTTGTCCAGATCCTCCCATTCGATGATCCGAATGTTGCGCTTCTGCTGCATCATTGCGGCCGACGACCTCACACACAAAAATCACACGTTCCTCTCACGCGTAACCTGAAAAGACAAAAAACCACAATATTTCCTACAAGCTGCGTGTTCTGATGCAGATCTGAAGGTACAGAGTTCAAAGGTCATGCCACTGCTGGATTGTACCTTAATCATGCTCTGCAGAGATAATGTCTTGACATGTGTAAACAAAAGTTATGATATAGAACATATGAGATATGTGAACTACGCATTTTTACATCCCAGCAGTTTATATATCAATATTTGTTCTTGTTATAAGGTCACATTTAAGTCATCATGAATTCAAAATGAGCAATTCTTGCTTTTCTAAGGAATATTTCAGCATTAAACGCAAGTATGATTCAATCCAAGCTATATGATTATCTCATGTTCAAATTGTTGAAATTTACCTGTTCCCAATGGTCAAAAACCAAATACGAGTTACTTTGCATGCCTGTTTGATGCATATTGAGATGAATGTCTTAAGAATAATGTTGAAACTTGACATGTATCGCCTCACAACAATTTAAAATACATCAAGTGACAAAAATATTTATAAGAATCTACATTTGACAAAATCTTTTAGTGGTCAGGCAAATATATTCAGATTTAAGCTTTGTAATGATGCATTTACCTCATACCACCATGGTACACTTCTCTCCCCAACAGTAAAGTACATGTAAGTTAAAGTACATGCCTTTAAAAGTAAAAAGAGTCGGTAGAAACACAGGCAGTGCAAATGGCCCTGTATTTATGGCCCTTGGTATCGATACCCAGACCCCTGCTCTCCACTGCGCATGCGCAGTATCATCTGACACCAGCAAAAACATCTCCTCCATAAGAAGTGCGTGCCACTTCATTTGACCTCAGACACAGTAACTCACCCGGTTAGCTCGCCATATCTGCTGTTTCTCCATCCAGTGACATCAGGCGGAGCTGCGCGGTCCTGTCCTCAGATAAACCCGCTATTATGACTCTTAAAAATGCATTTTCACTGATAGATCAGCGGCCTTCTGATCCTGATGGAAAGTTATGCCGATCGAGCCGAACGCTCTTCCACACTTCCGGCGCATGATCAGACGTCATTGATAGGACGAGCGACCGCTTCTGCCCGCTGATTGGTCATTGACACAGGCGTGTGTATATATATATATATATTCTTTGCACTAATTTATCATATTAATAAAAACTGTGTTACTGAATTACATTTTATATTTTAAAATATCTTGCATGATGGAGAAAGATCTCTCTCTGCTTATGCTACATTAGCCAATTTACTAAATTGTCTCTGAATCATGGTAAAAAACATGGTACTCGTGGTAAATCTAGAAAACAACTTAACTAAGCTTTATTTATATAGCACAATTAAAAACAATAATTGTTGACTATAGTACTGTACATTATATCAAATTCCATCAACATTTACCAGACCAGAAACAGCACATTTCAGCGACAATTAAAAGTTTTGCTTTGAACAAGAAATTCAAACAATAAGACAGTGTTAAACTATTTAACAATTATCAGTTTTTCTGTTTAAGAAAACACATAATAAATTAAAGTGTCTTTCCATGGATTCTATGAAAGTATAAAACTGTAAATCGAGGGAAACGCGGATATGATGTCAGTGATTGGATCATTTCTTAAGGTTAAGTGCACACGTCAACAAATTATATAAAAATACAATTTTAGTTTACTTATTGTATTTGTATTGTGTTTGTGACATATTTCTTTGTTTCTATTGTTCCTGTTGTTATGTATTTTCACATTTTACATTTTGTTGTCAATAAATATAAATAAGAAAAAACCAAGAAAAAAACAATTATATATATATATATATATATATATATATATATATATATATATATATATATATATATATATATATATATATATATATATATATCAAATTATTTTTGGATATTTTAATAATAAAAAATCGTATATATTGTAAGATAAATAAAATGTTTTAATACATTTACACTGATTAATGAAACAAACAAATATCACTGTAACGAATAGATAACATGAAATAATCGAATTAATGAAGGCTAGTGATTGTTGATTGGACGGCGATGAGAGAGATTCTTTCAGCTGATTGGCCAGAACGCCAGGGCGGTACTGCTCGCTGATTGGCTGCCTGTCGTGGCTCGAGCGAGTGGAGTCGTGTTAACATTAGGACGCATCATGGCGCTCGGTTCACCCCAGTACGGTAAGTACTATTTAAAATGACAAAAAACAACAATATTAATCACATACGCCCTGACAGAGAAGTATGTTACCTGTTATGTGCGACGTCATAATTGTGAATCAAAACAGTTGTGAAATATTCACTTGTAAAGGGATGAAACGGTCGGTTTTATCGTTAGCTGTGCGGCGAGAGAGCGACTGACGTCCAGTTCGCGTGCGGTTCCGCGATGAAACTCACGCGATCTAGAACTGATCTAGAACCAAACCGAGTGAAATCCCCGTCTTGACAGCAGCTGTTTAACACGTCTTTGAGGCCCGTAATGTTGTCTAACCAGGCAGCTCAATGGGAATTGAGACTCAGCCTATTATGCTCGATTATTGTGTGTTGTTTACAATAACACACTCTGGTATTACCATGTTTTTTTTATAAATGTACTGTGGTAGTGCATTAGTGTTCTTAATTCCCCCTGCTGTGTTAATACCATAGTATTCACATATGTTAATTATTCAGTACTGTTATTTACATATAATTTTACATTCATGCTTTTATCTAAAGTGACTTGCATTGCATTCAAGAAAAACATTGACATTTTAATCAGTTCTTGCTTTCCCTGGGAATCAAACCCGTGACTTTGGCATCAAAATGATAATATCCCGTAGTTAGTTCGCCAGAGAAAGCATCTCTTTCACCAGATGCATTCACTATATTAACCTATATATTCATTATATATCACTTGTCATTTCTTGCTTAATGTACATTTCAAATATGTTATGTAAATGATTAAATTTCAACCACGAATTAGAATAAAAATATCATTTTATTATTGGTTTTAGAAGTTACCACAAAACCGCCTTATGTGCATTTTACTTTATGGGAACTAAATGTCCCCAAATCTGTAAACCCTACATTTATGAGGAATTTTGTAATTATAATGAGCTGCATGTTCGTTCTTCGTGTTAGTGCACGATCCTGCTGTAATCGGCTGTCTGTCAGCGAGTGTTATTTACTTTTCCCACCCCTTGTCTCTATATTCCCTGTCGTAAATAAAGATCAGGGGATTTTTGTGATCATATGTGGCGGATGCAGGTTTGTGTTGCTTTGCTGCAGTTTAATGTAAACTCATCTAAGCTAATCTAACACGTGCAGCAGGCGCAGGGTGTGAGTGATAAGTGTGCGTCTGTGCGTGTTCGTCCTCCTGAGCTCTAGTCTTTGTGTTTTTATCATGAGTTGCTTTTGCTGGCCTCTCTTGGTTTAGTGATCTGTCACAAACATTTTATTTCTGAGTGGATCGTTTAATTTCTTGTCCCTTTTTTGAGTGCTGATGTTATTTTGTAGTGAAATTACGACACGGCCTGAGTGTGTGAGTTGGGATTAGTCAGTGGAAGACAACGTTTTGATCAGATTTGAAAGAACCAATGGTTAATTAAAATGCAAATTCTCAAATGAATCTAGGTTGGGGCGATATGAACAAAATAATTATTACAAAACACATTTTCATACTGGTAAATTATCATGATAAATATTAGGTCTTTTTCATTAACTGGAAAGTTTAAAGGCAGATTTTTGCTTCTGAACTGTGTGTGTGTGTGAACACTATCTTATATAAACAATAAAAAAAATTGATGTTTTTGAATGCAGTCCTGTATCTAAACAAAGCTTCCCCAAATAACGCCCAATAAATGCCATAGATGCTCTATTATGATAAAAACAGTGCTCTAGAAAATAATTTTTATTTGGAAGATGGAAGGATGATAAAAGCACAGTGTGTCCATTAAAAATAAACTGCTTGGTAACAAAACAAAATAAAATGTTTTAACATGTAATAACATGTTTAGGAAAACGGGTTCTTTATGAAATGCCGTCTCCCATATAAAAAAATACAAAGACCGTTTATTAATTTCTGAATAACCAAGAGGCTTTTTAAAGCACAATGAGAAAATACAAATACTTTACTATTATGATCATTTGAATTGATCATAATAATCTTTTATAGATGTTGAAGCCAGTTCGTTTTATTCTCTTCTTCAGTGAAAGTATTTTGTTGCTGACTGTTTGGTGCTTCCCTTAATTGAATGTGAATTGGGCTTGTACGCTCTCAGTCCTCTCTGCCAACACGAGTAACAGCTGCACACTTGTCTCTTCTAATGGGAACAGGGGAACGTCAATGAACAAAGTCGGCAGAGGGTTTGTTTGATCCGGACCAAAATTAAACATTTAGTCCTGGATCACACCGAATCTAAAGGCATTTTATGTATGTTTCACGATGGAACTTATGGATAAATGCGCTCGCGTTGTGCGTGTAGCTACAGATGATGGTGTTTGACCAGCTGAGAACTTGGTTTATAAAATGCGTGAAAAAAAACAGGCAGGAATCCCTCCATCACATACACAAATGAAGATCTCCTAAAAAGGAGATGCGGTTTTCCCTTTACTGAACTATGATGAGAAAAAACAGGTATGCGTCAGGATTTAGTCCTTTTCAGGGTCTCATTTTGTGGCATTATGCCCTGTTTTTGATTCATTTACATGCCTTTGGTCCCTGTTGCGCTCATATTTCAGTCATTCACACTGTTAGGGTTCAGAGTTCACCTTAATCCAACCCACCATGTCGAGTGGGAACGCACTCTGAGTTCTGAGCGCTGCAGGTGTTGGTCGGCTGTAGTCTGGGCCAGTTTTGATTCTGTTTGCTGGTTGCAGGTGTTTGTTACACGGTTGCAGTCAAACTCTAATCCAGATCTGATTAATGAGTTTCAGACGCACAAGCCGTTCCTTTCCTTCTCTGTTGACATTCATTTATCTGCTAGTTCTCACGGTTTTATTCTCTACAGAACATCCATTCGGCCATTTGATCAACACTCTCCGAAGCGAACGGTATGCAGAGCTGAGATATTTCAACCCGCAGAAGCTCAGTGATGATGCCAGATATGGTGAGTTACGGTCTTTAAATGACATCACTTATAAGAAAAACTTAATCAACCGTAAAAGATAAAATCTTGCAGAAGCACTAACTGGCTCTTTTTCTTGTAGAGAAACTGCCGTTCTGCATCCGGGTTCTCCTGGAGTCGGCCGTTCGCAAGTGTGACGGGTTCTACGTGAAGACGGAGGATGTTTCTAATATTTTGGACTGGCAGACGCAGCAGAACCAGGCCGAGGTGGTGTTCTCGCCTGCCAGGGTCTTGCTGCAGGATTTTACGTGAGTCATCGGCGAGGGATGCGTCATTTTGGGAAAGAAATGTTTATTTTCTGATCATTTTGGTTTTAAAGGAGAAAAACTTTTCCTGGTTGGTTGTGCTTGTTTGTAGGGCTGCACATTTAGTCAGAATTTTGTGATTTTACATCAATATGGCTATGAAACAATAATAATTATTAGCATTCATATTTTTATTATTACAGAATAATAAATATTACTTTTAAAATGGTATTTAAGAGAGTTAAAATGGTAGACATTTTATTTTACGTATATTTTTTTCCTTTTCAAATGTTAAAGCATCAAATACAGGGAGCCCTTAAAGCTTCTCTTTTTTAAATATGATCTGTTTATTATAAGTTTGCGACGGTGGGTGTGTTGTGGTCCAGAATGCATGTTAAAGTGACCCAAACTCACTTGCAGAGCTGGAGTTTATGTGGAGCAACATTTACTGCAAATTGAGCTGCTGCAAAAACCGTTGAAACACACAGCATATGTTTTTATTTCTATCACAGCTTTTGCAATTTGATAACACTTTATAAGCCATGTTGGATTTTGATTCCTCGTTGCAGCCCGATAAACAACGTCTGTTGGTGAGGTTGGATATGTCCTGATGCCTCCACTGTGTTTATTCACAGGGGAATTCCTGCTATGGTGGATCTGGCAGCCATGAGAGATGCTTTAGCTAAACAGGGGGTTGATCCAAACCTGGTGAACCCCAGATGCCCCACAGACCTCATCGTAGATCATTCGCTGCAGATTGACTACAGCAAATGGTGAGAGTGAACGCTTGGGCTAGAGAAAGGATTAAAGCGGTATTTCTGTTTAAAAACCCAATAATTACAGCATTAAGATAAACAATGATTATGCCCAGAAGTCCTAATGTACACAGTAATTAGGGTGGTGATGCATTGTGATTCAGTTTATGTAAACCAACGCTTTTTATGACCTTAACCAGGCAAGATGCAACAGGTTTTCACCGTCACTAACAAGTGTTTACCTTCTTTCTCAGTGGCATCCAGAGCCCTTCAGTCGCCATGGATGAGAGTCACGGTGCCGCTGTCAGGTCTCCTGCTGGTCGAGCGTCTCCTCGAGGCGGTCACTGCTCAAGTCAACGCCCGGGTCATCGGGGCGGCTGCAGTAAAACCTCCTGCTCCGACGCCGCCGGTGGCAGAGCCGCAGCAGTACAGATAGAGAACACACCCCTCCTGTGCCCCTTCCACCTGCAGCCCGTGTCAGAGTATGTCTGCACCTCGCACTCACACATTAATCTGTTTAGTTTCTGTGCTGATGACTGTCTGACCCACACAGGCCGGAGACTATGATCAGAAATCAAGAGATGGAGCTAACCAGAAACAAAGAGAGACTGCAGTTCTTCAAGGTGAGTTTTCTGAATAATGTTATGCATTATGAACTATGTGTTTTAGTTTAACTCTCTGTGTTTTATATCTACACAAAGAAAACTCCGTAGCATCTGAAAAATGAGATGGGAGGGACTTGATTTTGTGCTTGGGGATTTGATTGGATTGTGCAAATTATGCAGTAATATTATTGGTTAATAATATTGTCTGCCAAAAAATTGGGTAAAAATGTATCTATCTAGTTCCATAAATATATGTATTTTTTTAAGACATGCTTTTATTCATTAAGGATGCATTGACATGATCAAAGGGGAAGTTGATAATATTTCACATTTAAATAAATGCAATTGTTCAAAGGACCTTGAAGAAAATGTTTCCACAAAATAATACATTTATCAGAACATTTTCATTTTGCAGACACTAGCAAGATATAGGGATCAGAGCCAATGCTTGTTCTGTAGGCAAACGTCAGTGCCTTGAGTGGCAATTGGGAACCAGTGCACATTTATGAGAAGCGGTGCGACACACGCTCTCTTCTGCTCGTTAAAGACCACTCTTGCTGATCAGTGTCAGAGGTTTGACAGTGCGTGCTGGAAGGCCTGCCAAGAGAGCATTACAATCGTCCAGTCTGGATAGAAGAGCGTGAACAACGTGTCGTGTATCATGCTCTGTAAGGAAGTTTCTGCTCCTCGAAGGCAAATCTGCAGGACCAGGAAGTTCAAGCAGTGTGGTCTGGGAAGTTTAACTGATCATCAATCACAACTCCAAGGTTCCTGGCTGTGCTGGAATGACTTACTGTTGAGGAACTTAGCTGAATGGAGAAGTCATGTTGAAAATGTTGGTTTGGCTGAGACCGCAAGCCGTTCTGTCTTCGCAAAGTTGAGTTAAAGGTGGCGGTCCTTCATCCAGCAGCACAACGGTTTCATGAGCAGCAAATCCGCATATTAGAGTGATTTGTGAAGGATCATGTGACACTGAAGACTGGAGTAATGATGCTAAAAATACAGC
>JAWRVZ010000066.1:1476843-1536843 GCA_037043235.1 Rhodeus uyekii
ACAGGTCAGGCAGCCTATCAGCGCCAGCTGTCAGAGTGATAGTACAAGCGCCAGAAACAACAACCCTCACAAGAAAGAAAAACAGAAAGAAAATACCGCCAAAAAAAAAACCTTACATCCTTTGGGACATAACAAATATATTGAAATATTATTGCGCGTACATTTTTTGTGATATAGCCCGCACCCTTATATAACCCGCACCCCCCTGCAGGGTTTGTAAAATCTGGTATAACCTGCGGGTTATATGCGGGAAAATACGGTACTTTTAATTGTAGTTAACAGTAACGACGCTGGTGTCCTTCAGATGAGTCACATTTACACCGTATTTCAACGTTAACACAGCCCCTGTTTCTCTTCGTCTCAGACTAAAGAGATGTGCGCTCCTCAGTCCATTGACAGTGCGTACCCGCTCCTCTTTCTGGGGGATAAAGTAACAACTGATCACATTTCTCCAGCGGGAAGCATCGCAAGAGTCAGCGCTGCCGCCAAATACCTGCAGAGCAAACGGTAAGATGAGATTTTATTTATTTTTTCACCGTTTCTTTTCAGTGTGCTTCAGATTTCAAGGATGTGTGTGTGTGTAAATACAAGTCAGATGAGAAGTCAGAGTCAATAAGTCATTCTGTGTTCCCAAAATTCTTGCTTGATTACATTTTTGTAGTAAAACTACTTTTTATTACTAGATTGATAAATGTTACGATATAAAGATGAGTCCGACGATCATATACTTCAGTTCCTTTTTTGTGTCTGACTCAGTTTGACCCCTCGTGAGTTCAACTCTTATGGCGCGCGGAGAGGGAATGATGCCGTGATGACTCGAGGAACATTTGCCAGCATAAAGCTTCAAAACCGTCTCATCGGGAAGACCGGGCCTAAAACGCTGTACATTCCCTCAGGACAAACGGTTGGTGTCCAGACTCAACCGGTTTGAACATAATTCCTCCTGACTCTGAGCTCATGGTTGGATTTTTGTTGTCCCATCACAGCTGGATGTGTTTGAAGCTGCTGAACGCTATCAGAGAGATGGAGTTCCCCTCATCATCCTGGCGGGGAAAGAGTACGGCTCCGGCAGCTCACGCGACTGGGCCGCTAAAGGGCCGTATTTACTGGTACTGGAGCCGTAATCCTTTTTCTGAGGAAGTGTCTGGAAATTCCTTAAACTTCTTTTAGTACTGCTACTTTACTGACTGTCTTGTGTGTGTGTGTGTGTGTCTCAGGGTGTACGTGCGGTGATAGCGGAGAGCTTTGAGAAGATTCATAAGAATCATTTGGTGGGAATGGGAATCGCTCCGTTGCAGTTCCTGCCAGGACAGAATGCCGACTCACTGGAACTGTGTGGAAAAGAGAGATTCACCATCAACATCCCACAGGAGCTCACGCCCCGACAGCAGCTCACAGTTCAGGTAGAGAACAACAGTTCACCTCAGCATTTCAGTTCACTTCCATCAAGCTGCGTTCAATAATAGTGCAACCAGTGTAGTCTGATTCACAAAAAAGACTCTTATAAACCATTTCTTTTTAGCTCTTATAGTTTTTTTCTCTTTAAATCGAGGGAGTTTACATTAATGTTCCTGCATTTGGTTGATGCTTTTATCCGAAACAACTTGCATTGCATTCAAGGAAAACATTGACATTCTAATCAGTTCTTGCTTTGCCTGGGAATCAAACCATGACCTTGGTGTTGCAATCGCCACGCTCTACTGTTCGAGTTAAGGAAAGCCAGTATAGACATAGAAACAAAACAATACAAGTGTATACACCGAAACAAACATGAAGCCTGGGTAACAAGACCCCTCAAGAGGACACGAAGGATGATTATAGAGCGTTTTCATTGCTTTAGGGTTAACAGAGCTTTGGATAGTTTGCTATATACATGACTAGATCAGCTTTGAATACAGAAAAGAGAGGTTTAGAGCCAATACAGTAGAACCCCGACTTACGAAAATAATCCATTCCGAGGTTGGCTTCGTAAGTCGATCTTTTCGTAAGTCGGTCAAGCTTTTACATGTAAATTGCCTAATCTGTTCCAAGCCCTACGAAAACACCACATTTAATTTTATAATAAACCTAAAATACACTCCCCATACTGTCTTCCCTTTCACTTCAGCAACAATCTTCACATCCATGACTAGTGATTAGAGAAAAGTTTAACTGTGCACGATGAAAACAAAACTTGTATGTAAAAGCGCAGACGAACTTTAGCGTTAGCGTAGCGCAGACGAAATGGGAGAGGAACGCCGCTACGCAGAGGCTGGTGGGACCGATTCTGACCAATAGGAGAGCAGGATGCTGCAGCGAAAGCTAACGTCCGAGCCGGGAGACAGGCAATGGGAGAGCGGGACAATTGGTGCGAGTTTACGGGTCAGTGGCGCGTGAATTTCAAAACAAAACTCTGAAATCGTCGCATCTCGATCATTTTGTCGTTACTCGGGCGGGAAAAAAAACCCTGAAATCTTTTATCGTACATCGAACTTTTCTTACGTAGAGCGTTTCGTAAGTCGGGGTTCTACTGTATGTCTTTATGTCTTTGGAATTTAGCTAGGAGGAGACATACATTGTGTAATATTTTCCTACATTTAATATTCAGTAGTGAAACAATCCCCCCAAAAAAATTCAAACCAATGACCTTTGTGCATAAATTCTTTGTAGTGAATCAGCAAAAGACGGCATAACCATTGCTGTTTGATTCATGAACACATGACTCTTATAAACTTGTTATTTTAGTGAATTAAAGCAGCACAATCGCTGTCATTTGATTCACAAACAGTTGACTCAAGTGAACCAGATCCTTTTTTGTGAATCAAAAACAAGCAGCAAAACCGGTGTAGGACAAACAAAAGCTTTTTTTGAGCTGGTCCATTTAGATTAATCATTCATCAAGGCTCACTCACTCATCTGTTAGATAAATAAGCAAAATGAACATTTAGTAACTCACAACCGAATTGAATCAGTTTTCCATGTGACATCTAATGTTTTTGCCTGCTTTTGCTTCCAGACGAGCACTGGGAAGAGTTTCAGCGTTACGGCTCTTTTCGAGAACGACATGGATGTGGCGTTTTTCAGACACGGAGGCATCCTGAAGTACGTCGCTCGTTCTCTGCTGCTGTAGCACAATCAGACTCATAGCGGCAGAGACGCCCGGTCAGCACAGCGCCACCTGGAGGCCTTCAGAAAGTCTTATGAACTCTGAAAGCTGTGCCTCTTGTTTGCCGAATCCTCCCGTTTCGGAGGATGTCATTATTTTGCACTTAAAACAACAAATGTCCAACGTTTCTCTCCAAATCATTCTCTCCACACCCAGATGCGATTCGTCAAGGTGTTTTTTTTGTGCGGTCTGGTTGTGGAGCGTAAACTTTGGCAGTTTTGATTTGGGCGTTTCATATTGCAGTGCCTGTAACATGTCGAGGAACTGTTCTTCTAAACCGAGCTTCTCAGTCCGTGTGAAAACTGGACGACGACCTCACAGCCAATGGAGGCTCTGCTCTCGTTTCATGGTGCTGATTTCGACACGGCCACTTTGATGGAGTAAAGTGTCCACACATTCAAAGCTTTCCAGCTCACTGTTGTTTCTTCATTTCCCAGCTTTTGTTTCTGTATGAACGTCCCTTGTTCCCGTCACAAAAGCACTCTTCGTTTTGATCCGATCCAGTAATATATTAGTTTATTTATTATGATCGTCCATTTAATGTCTTTTGTTACTGGGATTCTGAGTGGCACTGATTAAAACATTAAATAAATTGCTTTTTAACGACATCTGGTGGAGCCTGAGACGTATGTTCAACCATGAACATCATATGATGTATATTAATCTGAGCTCACTTTAGAGGGGGAACGATGGCTGGTTTTAGTTCTGTCACAGTGCCGTTTGCCTTGTTGCGTTGTTTTGGCTTCAGTCTTTGTGTTCTGTATGTATTGACCGTATGCAACTCCTTAGCACAGGGGTAAATGATGCAGTAAAAAAAAAACTTTGATTATGCTGTTATTGTAAATAATTTTTAATAAATAATGACATCAGCATGCTGAGATTTGTCTTTTCTTGCGTTTATAATACCATAGATTCTCACCCACTATGACCAAAAACAGTTCATTTAATTTTAGAAATATGCTTTCATAATTTATACATTGACAAATGCATGTAATGCAGCCTTCCTTACATTGGTGGCGCTGTGGGAATGAGCAGGTCATTTCTGTAGGATTTAAAGCATATTCGGTCTAGCTCGGCCACTCAACACAATGAACCTGGAATATATATATATATATCCATCTGTATGTCCATCACCAGTTTTGAGGGGTTATTGCATTATGAGATACATAATCAATTACTTTTGTCAAGTAACTAGTAAAGTAACGCATTACTTTTAAATGTACAGCAAAAGTAATGCAAGTTTCTTTGTTTTCCCATTTATTTACTGATGCGTCATCATGATGAGAGAAATCAAGAGACATCTGTGTGAACATGATGATTATTTATTAATCTAATTTCCACAGAAGCACATTCAGTGTTCCTCAAAATGAATAAAATCAGTTAAATGTTAAATCAGAATATTACACAAACATCCAATAATTAAATCCGTTAAATAAAACTAATATTTTTGTATACATTTAATCTCACTTTATTGACCATTGACCACTGCTGACCTTCAATGATTCAGTTCAACCATAAGCAGAAATAACTTTAGATGATTAGTTTTTATTGGTGAAGTGTTAAAACTGAATCACAACTGAATTGCTAACGGAATGAAGGGAACCAATCAGAGAGCGTGGCGTAACACACGTGACCCGCCACGGAAGTGACTCCAGCGTGGACGCGCTTCTCGCCGCAACAGTGAACGCGCACCGTGAGCACAGACATTAGGTACGAAATTAACTGCACTTTTCTATATTTTACGTGCTGTATATGATGCGCATCGCAAACCAAAGCCTTCTGTGTGTATGTAAGGTGCTGAGTTGATGTGAGGCTCATTGGGCGAGGGATACATTTAAATGAAATGAAAAGTTGCTGCTTCATGCTGTGATGCAGGTGCTAATGCTAATGCTAAAGCTGAAACATTCACAATGAGAAACTGAAAGCTGCTTATAATGTCACATTTATGCTTCATAATATCGCCTTTATATTATTTTATGATGATGAATTTACTGTATAATGTCAGCTGGATTTGTGTTTTTCTGTTGTTTTTGGCTACTTTCTGTTTCGTTTTGTTGTTCTATGAGTGTTTAAGTGCTTTAAATTTCATCAACTAATCATTCCGTTTAATTTATATTGTAATAAATAATAATAATGTATTTTACCTCTGATTACTGATCAATTAAGCTTTTTCCCCTTCTGTTTGCAGAGTTTATTTAATTTAAAGGCACTATGGTAAGTTTTGCATTATTAGTGGATCTATTTTTAAGCAGTTTATTGATTCACAATATCTTAATTTCTGAATGCTCTTTTTTTATTTATTTTTAACAGTCTCGAAGATATGATTCAAGAACGACCATCTTCTCTCCAGAGGGTGAGAGTCCCCATATTTACAATTATGCATTTGTCAGATGCTTTTATCCAAAGAGACTCACATTAGATTCAAGAAACACATTGTCATTCTTATCAGTTCTTGCTTTCCCTGTGAATCGAACCCATTACTTTGCCGTTGCAAGCGCCACTCTCTACTGTTTGAGCTACATGAAAGCCATATCCATTGTTTTATTGTCTATTGTTGTTATGCATGCTGATTTCATGTCACTTGTAAGTGGGGTCTCAGTGTTTGTGTGTGTGTGTTGGCAGGCCGTCTGTATCAGGTAGAATATGCCATGGAGGCCATCGGTCACGCTGGCACCTGCCTGGGCATCCTGGCTAACGACGGTGTGCTGCTGGCCGCAGAGAGGAGGAACATCCACAAACTTCTGGATGAGGTTTTCTTCTCCGAGAAGATTTACAAACTCAACGAGTGAGTCGTGTTTCTGTGGGGGATTTAAACCATTTATTCACCCGTAAACTTATTCTCAGCATTTCATGAAGAAGGATAACTTGATAATCAGGGCTTTTCAACTCATAAGTAAAAGTTTCCCGAGAGAAGTTGAGAAGTGTTTTTATTATTTTTGATATGGGAGGAATTGCAGTAATATTTAAGGTGTAGATTAATGATGTGCTTGATGAATCTCTTTTTGTAAGCGAATTTATGGCAGCGATCAACGTTTTTACAGGATTTTTGAATGTTTTGAATTTGCCTTTATTTTCATATAGTTAGTTTTAATTTAAAACTTAGTTTTAATTTACGTACTAGTTATTTTAAGTGCTTTTATTTTTGTTTATTTATATTTTTCTTTAGTTGTTTTAGTACTTTTAAGTTGAAACATTTTAAATAATTTCAAAGCTTTTAGCTTTTCATTTTAGTCGAAGTCATATTTTTTTAGTAGTAGTTCTATTTAGCTTTATATTTCTTTGTTTTAGATATTTTAGTACATCAACTAAAAATAGAATTAGCCTTGTTAGTTACAGTACTAAAATATCTAAAGTTAAAGAAATAGAAATGTGAAAAAGTAAAAAGCACAAATTATAAGTTTGTTATACACAAAAATATAAGTTTTAGTCATTTTAGTTTTAAAATATTTCTATTTAGCTTGTTTTGGTCATTTTAGTACTTAAACGTACTTTAGTATTTTTCAGTTTTAGGATTTTTCAGTTCCATTAGTTTTTTTTAACATATTTTTAGCTATATTTGTAATTTTTATTAATTTTAGTATTTGATCTTATTTTAGATGTTTATCAAGATTCATTATTAGTTTTTGTCCATTTTATTTGTTTAATATTTAGCTTAATTATGATTTTTGTACTACAACTAGGAAGTTGTAAAGGCTGAATTTAGTTTTTTAGTAATTTTGTGATTTTGATTATTTTTATGAATGTCTATTTAGCTTTATTATGATTCAAGTTTTAGTGCTTAACCCTTTTAAAGCTGTCAAGGCTTATTTTAGTTTTTCAACTAGTATTTACATTTTATTTCAATTGCTGAATGATGTTTGCTGGGGTTAGATTAGAATAAGGACTCTGGTCTCTGTGATTCTGTAATGCAGAGACATGGCGTGCAGCGTTGCGGGAATCACGTCCGATGCCAACGTCCTCACGAACGAGCTGAGACTCATCGCACAGAGGTATTCTGACTCTTGTGTTCAGAATAATTGGTTTATTATACATATGAGAGTCTCCAGGGTTCATATTGTGTGTGTGCAGGTACCTCCTGCAGTACCAGGAGCCCATCCCCTGCGAGCAGCTGGTTACTGCCCTGTGCGACATCAAACAGGCTTACACACAGTTTGGAGGTACAACATCAAAACAGTTGTGCATTATTAATCTGTTTCTCTCGTGATCCTGGTGAAGTTTTGGGTTGTTGAATGAAACCTGTATGTTTCATCAGGTAAAAGACCCTTCGGTGTGTCTCTGCTCTACATGGGATGGGACAAACACTACGGATTCCAGCTCTATCAGAGCGACCCCAGCGGAAACTACGGAGGCTGGAAAGCCACGTGCATCGGAAACAACAGCGCAGTGAGTGAAACAAACACCTTCTGATTCTAATGCGGGATCCTCTTGTTTGAACTGTCCCAACTAGTGCTGGAATGAATCGGTTCATTTGAGTCGATTGGCCTAATGAATCGGTTCATTTGAGTCGATTGGCCTAATGAATCGGTTCATTTGAGTCGATTGGCCTAACGAATCGGTTCATTTGAGTCGATTGGCCTAATGAATCGGTTCATTTGAGTCGATTGGCCTAACGAATCGGTTCATTTGAGTCGATTGGCCTAACGAATCGGTTCATTTGAGTCGATTGGCCTAACGAATCGGTTCATTTGAGTCGATTGGCCTAATGAATCGGTTCATTTGAGTCGATTGGCCTAATGAATCGGTTCATTTGAGTCGATTGGCCTAATGAATCGGTTCAAACGGTCTGCGAATTCTTTTTTTTGGTTAATACTTTTATTCAGACGGGATGCATTAGGTTGATCAAACATGACACTAGAGACATTTATAATATTACAGAAGATTTCTATTTCAAATGAATGCTGTTCTGTTCATCAAAGTGTCATGATTTCCACAAAAATATGATGTAGCACAACTTTTTTCAACATTGATAATCAGAAATGCTTCTCGAGCATCAAATCATCATATTAGAGTGATTTGTGATGATCATGTGACACTGGAGGAATGATGCTGAAAATACAGCTTTAATCACAGGAATAAATTACACTATAACATGTATTCAAATACAGTAGAAACATTTAAATTATAATAATATTTCACAATTTTACTGTTGTTGATCAATTAAACGCAGCCTTGGTGAGCAGAAGAGACTTCTTTAAAAACAAAAAGATATTACTGAAGTTTTTGTGTTTAAAGTGCTGCAGTGTTTATTAACATTTTTAGTTAATTGCTGTAGTTGAGTGTAGTTCTCTCGTCTCTGTTTAACCACGTCTGTGTTAAAGTCTATTCTGTAGTAGTTATTGCTCAAGTGTTTCCAGAAGTCCTCACAGAATTTACGTTATACTGCTTTTTTTTTATCCCTGGTTAATCATATAGATTGTCAAATATGATTGTTTGGGGTGGGGTGGCACGTTCCTCTCAAAGTTAAGTGATTTATGAATGCTTCATGAATCAGTTTGATTCTTTAAAAGGAACCAGTTAAAAAAAATGATTCCAGCTACTAGTGCTCTGTAATAATATTGTGATTCAGCCAGTAGATGGCAATGACACGCTGTCCTCAATTCAAGACTGCTGTTCTGTTATCACTAAAGAAAGATGGAGTTCAGAGAGTGTGTGTGTGTGTGTGAGATAGGCTGCTGTGTCAATGCTGAAGCAGGACTATAAAGAGGGAGAGATGACCCTGTCGGCTGCCCTCGCTCTCGCCGTCAAAGTGCTGAACAAGACCATGGACGTCAGCAAGCTCTCAGCAGAGAAAGGTGTGTGTTTGGCAAGACGGAGATGGAATAAATGTTTTAGCATGCAGACGAGGCCGGCAGGTTAAGGCAGTCTGGCGGAGAACGGGCTTGTGCATTATGAATGATCATGACACCATATACAGACCCACAATCCATCTGAGCTCTCAGCTTAATGCAGCGCCTCACGTGCAGAACCGCAGTCACTAACACTGTCCTGCACAACAAACGCTCACTAACACTAATCCGTAGTGGGACATGAAGTCACAATTAACATAAGAAATTGCTTTTAAGTGGGGGTTACTTTGAAGAATAAATGTCCTTCCAATAACAATTTATATGACCCCTGAAAGCTGTTGCTAGTTAGATAATCATTTGGATACAAAAATTTTTAATACGTGAAATTCTTAAAGGGACGGTTCACCCAAAATCCTATAATTTACTTGCCCTCATGTTGTTCTAAACCTGCGTGAATTTCTTTCTTCTGCTAAACACAAAAGAAGATATTTTGAAGAATATCGGTAACCGAATAGTTGATGGGCTCCATAGTATTTTCGCCCCATACAATGGAAGTCAATCGATCCCATCAACTATTCGGTGAACTATTCCAACAACTGTGAACTGTCCCTTTAAAGATGTCGCTTCAGTAGATTCAAGATCTACTTTCATAGACACATCTGATTATGATCTTTGCAGTGGAGATCGCCACACTGACACGAGAGAACGGCAAGACCAGAATCAAAGTCCTCAAGCAGAAGGAAGTGGAAGAACTCATCAAGAAACATGAAGCGGAAGAGGCTAAAGCGGAGAAGGACAAGAAAGAGAAAGAACAGAAGGAGAAAGACAAATAAAACACCTGCACTTGTTTTCTATTAAAATGCAAAAACCTTCTGGGATTACTAAAGAAATTCTTATTGCTCTGTCTGTCCATCTGTCATTTTCTTTATTAAACACAAAATGAAAAGATAAACATTGTCTCAGTATTTTTATTTCTGATCATTGAATCCTAGAAGGTTCCTCACTGAACATCTTACCGCTGGTGGTTTGTTGAATAAGAGATTAGAGATAAAAGTGTGAAACTGGAAACTTGTGCGTCTAATGCAAATTTTGTGTAACCAAGAGTTTTCAGGTTAGTGTGGGCAGAGACTATAAGTGTGTTTCTTTGCCCAGATTACAGAGCATGTATCTATAAAATGCCATAGACTTTTTATTTTATTACAGTAGAAACAAAAAATATGGGTCAATCAAACTATGGTAAATGATTTGTGTTGACTAACCTACTTTTGGTGAAACCGATTACCTTGGTAAGTTGTTGCAAAGTGAATACCTACAAGAAAAACATTTTGTGGGTGATAGTTAAGAATGTTATATAAAAAATAATTTTATGAGGGTTTAATGGGAGATCTTCACTGACTCGACGTATTTGGCGGGCTTTCTAAGAAGTGCGGGAAAATTATGCATGATGTTGCATAAACGCACGGATGGATTAAACTTGGACACAAGGACAAGCTCGCACAGTAACCCGGCAACATACAAATGCTAACATGTCACACACACAGAGAAATTTAGGTCATTTTAATGGACGAGATTACAGTGATGTAACCCAGAACGGATGGTTGCACATGTCCCGCGGCAGACGCGCTTCAGATCGGCCTGTCAGTTTCTCTCAATGAAGCGACTTCCCCCAAAAAAATTGGTTTCAGACGTTATTTCTAAAACGCCATGATGTCATATCGACCAGGAACAAATTCAATTGAGGCTGAGAAATAACCAAGCAATTATTTTGTTTTGTTAGTTTATCACCATTTGTGTCAGCTTGAATGTAGCCTACTAAAAATGTAAAAGCCTGGGTGTGATATTTTTTGATACCCCGGTTTCTATTCCCAGAATAAAAATGCACATTTGATCTGTTTTAACGTCTTAAAAATGCCATTCCTGTTATTCAACATTCAGAACGTTTATTTCTCCTTTCATCCATCTAGAATAATCAAACTGATTTTTACTTGTGAAAAAGAAAAACAGGGAAGTCATGAAGTTGTTTTGTCTCATGTGATTTATTTGGACATAAGGAAAAAGTTCAAGGTATACAAGTGTAGATTGTAATGGTAATCTAATTCACTCTAATTTCTTCACTACAAAAAAAACAATCAATATAGACAAAATAAAATCATATAGATAAAAATAAAACTTAAGTGGTTGAACAAAAACACTCTCTAAAAGCTTATTGTCACAGCCCGTGAGGAAAGGTAAGGTCTATTTACACATGCAAAACCTAAAGGCCGCCCTGCTGAGAGGTTTACAGAACTGAATTCATTGCACCTAATTTCCACAGAGATGACCAAGAATGAAAGAAACAGAGGCTTCCGCTCCAGGGAATGTTTTTGCGTGTTTTACCTGACTGCTCCGGGACCGATCCTGCTGCTACGGTGGGTTCATCAGTCTTATCTGAATGAAACCTGAGGCTTTCTCTTTGAATGGAGACCATTATCTTTGGCAAGTAATGTCAAGTGCGCTAAACACCGCAAGACATCTTGACGGCTGAAAGTACATCTCTCTGTAATGGATGTGCAATGCACCGTGGGCTGAATTGCTTGTGTTTTCCTAAAGTGCTTGAGTAAAGCCCCTGAGGGGCCGAGGGTGGGGTTGGTTTGCTCTCATGTTTCCTGTCGGTTTGGGATGGTGAAGACAAAAGGTGTGATGGACTACAGTAAGACTCGAGTAGAAAACCTCTGGTCTATGGATCTCCCGAATTAAAAATGAGGATACCAGGACCTTAAAACTAGAATGATTTCATCACAAACATGCTCATGCCTCTAGAAGTTTTCAGGCCTGGCTTGGTTTAAAAAAAGAAATAAACGCAACAGACCTGATTGCTCAAAGAATTTGTGAAAAGCAAACCAAACTAAAGTCAACCTAAACGTACACAAGTGCATTGTTGGGGTCAGGAATGATAAACTGTAGAATGCAGCGTTCCAGCCAATGTTTAATGCAAACGTAATGTCTTTGATATACAAAAATAAAGCCATTTACTGCATGACTTGCTCATGGTATTGCAATGCTAGCTTTTTGCAGATACGTGACCATGAACAGTGAGGATCATCTAATGTTTTACACATCCGTCACTGCAACGTTTCTTGGTTTTCTTGATCGTATAATGTGGGAACATTGATTTATCGATGCATGTTACTTGCGTAAAAGTGAATGTTTAGCATTAACCGTGCAATCAGATTTCCAATCTACTGCACTTTTCTAAGTAGGAGGGTAGAAATTCGAAAATGGAGTTGAATGGAACGCAGCAAAAAGCCTAGTGAGTGTTTTAAGATGTAAAGGTGCTGCTAAAGTGAGTCGAGTCCTTGCTTCCTCTGAGTGAACTAGTGAACGTTAAGTAAAACCAGAACAGAAAAGACTGGAATAACCCACATAAACTCCTGATTTCACCACCAACAGCCACTGGAAACGGTTTACAATCAATTACAAATGCATTCCCTTCTGTAATAAGTATTTCTGCGATCTGTATGCTACATACATTAGAGTACACAACAGTTTTGATATATGATGTGAAGTAACAGAGAAGATATGCTGGATTTCTGCTGTAGCACCAACCCACCTCCTGCTGATGGAACGACCAATCAGAATCGATCGGTGGGTTAATAAAAGAAACCGAACCAATCAGAGTGTTAGATGGCTCAGCTTCGCCCCTCCCTGTCCTAAAAGTCACTTTGATGAGGGGGAGCAGGAGAGGTGGGGGCATTTTAAGAGTGAGTGAGAGTGTGATGGTCACTCTTCATCAGAACTACTGCTGTCTATGGAATAGACCATGAAGAGAAGATCCGGCCGGGCCGGCACCAGCGGGTGACCCGGTTTCACCACTTCAAACCCCATGTAGTGGAAGGTCTTCATGATGGACACTGCACAAGTGGAGACAAAGACAGTTCCTCAGATCACATCCATTACACAGTTTAAAAACAAACATTAGATAACCAAAATTACAGTTCTGTCATCATTTACTCTGTGTGTTGTTACAGATATATATAGGTACAATATGCATTACTAAACATGCATCATCATTTTCAAATACCTACGTTTTCAAAGCTCAAACTACAACGTAAAAATACCGTTTCCAAATGAATCCACAAGCTCAGCGTTTTTGGTCCGAAAAACTGTCTCAGCACTGACAGAAGTTACAGTTTTTAATAAAGAAAATAAGTCATTCTGGTTTGGCACAACATGAGAGTCAGTCAATGATGACAGAATGTTTATCTTTAATGTGTTTAAATGCATCTTACATCGATCGTCTCTGTTTTTGTGAAGCCACAGGAACACATAGCTGACTTTCAGCTGCTCTTCTGCAAACTCCAGAAGCCTGGTGAAACTGCAGTGTAATGAGAGAGAGAGAGAGAGAGAGATGGTGACGCACTGCTGCTTTTACATAATGTGTGTCTTATGTAATAATGCAGATGTACTAGCCACAGAACAACTTCAGTAAGAACACACACACACACACACACTTAATGCTTTGTGACAGTTCACCACCTGCTCATTGAAGGTAAAACACTCTGTCCTAATCCCTGCAGTGACCTCACAGACAGCACACGACTGGACAAGACCAATCCAAAAGACAAATGAGGAGAAGAACTTTCATCAAGACTGGCTGCGTCTTTCACAACTCAAGCTCCTTTTTTGTCTAAAATTAAACTAGCCGTTTGTTCTACCGTGACCTAAAACTGTCAGATAAAGCCGAACCATGTTGAGACAGACGGAGAGACTCTCAGCTTTAGTGTTGGTTAGTAACTCAATGTACCCTTCTTTGCTGCCGTTGTGGAGAGCTCCAGCGGGGATTTCCAGGAAGAGGGCATCGTCTGAAAGAACCGCGTCCCAGCTGGAGAACCGGCGCTCGCTCAGCTGGTACTGGAAGTGCAGGACCGGGGGGGCTCCACTTACTGATCCCGCCTGAGTCACTGTCAGCTTCTCGTCCTGAAACACACGGATGCGTGCAGTGTTCACACACACACACACACACTGGTGTCTGGCCGTTATTTATTCCAGCACAAAAGAAAATGATATAGATCCAAGGTGGCCCTTTTTTAATTAAGAGACTTAAAGGAGATCTCAATTACGTTTAGTTTACATTTGAACTGTAGATGTTATATCACAATATTACAATTACTGTACATAATAATACTGCATTTTACTGTTGATTATCAATTGATTTGATCTAAATATTATCTGAGTAGTACATCTAAACAAAATCTATTGATCTGAATGAGTTCAAGAGCAGCCAACAGACACTTGAACAATAGATCTTATCACAGGTGTGAGTGATGCTGAAGCTCTTAACCTTTTGAGACGATCACGTCTCACAGCACCAACACCATCCACACGTAGCCCAAATGGAAACTCTAGTTGTAAATACGGTACAGAACTTCAGCTCTAGAGTTCCCTTCACACACATTGGGCTGGTTGTCGGTGGATGTTTTGGGGTAAATGGTATGGCTTGCTGCCCGAGACTTTTATTCACTACAGTATTAATTTACTCTTCAGGGTTTTTAGCCTTAAAGTTCAAGCTGTGGTGAGTAACCAACAGATATTAACCCATTTTGTGTTCTGACTATACTAAATACTATTGATAGACCAACATATTTTTGAGATATCCTTGTTTCATTTTGCGTCTTAATTGCATTAGTTGTATTAAATATACTATGAATGACGTGAAGGCCATGTGTAGTAACCCACACTCGGAATTTGACCCCTGCCAAAATAACTTGCCTCGCCATCCAATAACTTAAATGCAATGAATGCGAAAATCCAGTTATGTATAAACCAAATGCACGTATAACATTTTTAAAGGTGACCTATTGCCTGTTTAATTCCTGTCTCTATGTAGCCACACCCTCTGGAATGCACAATGTGCTCTGATTGGTCGGCTGGATTGGTACGTTGTGATTGGTCAACAGTTTCGGGCGTGCTTCGCAAGCGCAATTTAACCAGGCCTCGCCCCTTTTTTTGCGTATGCCTTGGAAATAATAACTTAAATAATTGTATTATATATTTTAACATGCACATTCCCAGAGGAAAACTCCCTCTGAAAACTCGAAAACGAAATCCAACTCCCTTCGGATTGACTTTATAACTTTATGCAGACGTTTTTCATCCTCAAACGGAAACATTACACACACAATGTAAAGTCATCTTCCTTTAAATGTTTTAGAATATTTGTTTTTGAAGTACACTTACTTTGTGTAGTACGCTGTGAGGGAGATCCCTGCCCGTCCCTCGCCCACCCGGGATCTTCGTTAGTGGGAGAGGGGCATCAGGAGCACCACAGAGGCCCTGGAGCCTGCTGCCTCGAGCCGAGCACGGCACAACTGCAAGACAGAATATGAAGGAGAAAATGTGTCAGAGCTATGTAAGATAAACACGGTTTTCCTCTGGTGCTTTTAACTAAAATTGGCATGTGCTTCTAAAATCTACCTTCGCTCGGTTTATCTCCAAGTGCATGACACAGCTTGGCACAGGCCTCAGGGTGCCAGCTGATAACAGAGACAGCCAACAGCACAAAACCAGTCTGGCGGCCTGCTGAACTGAAATGTTGACTCACTTTCTCTATTATATATATATTATGTGTTGGGTGTAACGCATTACAAGTAACTTGAGTTAAGTAATCAGATTACTTTTTTCAAGTAACTAGTAAAGTAACGCATTACTTCTAAGTTTACAACGAAATATCTGAGTTACTTATTCAAATATTGACTGAAACATCTCCTGTCCTTATGTTGAGAGAAATCAGGAGTCGTTGTGTGTGAACATGATTATTGTAGATCTAGATTAAATTTGAGCATTTATTAATCTCACTTTCACAGAAACCTATCCATAATTTAAAAAAATGGATAAAATCATTGAAATAAAAAAAGTAACTTTCCCCAATACTGTGTGTGTGTGTGTGTGTGTGTATATGCCTTATCAGCTTTTTCTGCAGCTGTTTTCACATTAACACTCAGTTCTCTGATTACAGCCAGCACAAACCCTCTTTTGGCGTTAAAATTACAGGTCAGGATTTCCTAAACAAAAAAATCAGCGCTGAAAAGACATGGACGTGCTTATTTTTGCGGCTGACCTTATTGCATATGTGATTTTCTTTTCCAGACGCAAAATGTATGAGGAGGAGAGTATTTAAATAAATCATGCAAGGAGATTTACTAAGGTTTGCGCTAGTCAATTTACTGAAAAAAAAGCATGCTTTAAACAAGACACTAATTTGCGCTGCTCTTGGTTGGTTGCGTTGGAAATTATGTGCATACGATTCCAATCCCATCTGTGCTTTTTTTGGAATTTCGCTCTAATGCAAATTGGCCTTGTTTAGTAAATCTATGGTCAGTTTGAGTAAAACAAATTTAGCTAATATATCAATTTGTTTAGTCTGATCTAAATTCAATTCATAATGCAATAAATTCAAATCTATCTATAAATAAGTGTTAGACCGATATATATGCCAGGCAAATTATTCGTGATATTTTGTGATCATCAGCATTGGCCGCTTTGCATTTTGAAATGCAAATACTGTAAAATATATTTAGGTTCATTTTCCACTTGACAGAAGGGAGGCAGTTTGCACAGATCACAAACAAGCACATGACGTGAAAACAAGTCTGTAAATAGCAGCTTGGCTGAGAACATTTGACATCCCAGAGGGCTTGAGTTACAGCGCTGGCTTTTAGAGAAGGTAATAACACACATTTATGTCCCCATGACATACTGGGAGATCTTTGGATCTGATGTCTCAGGCCGCACAGTGTCAGCGCAAATCTCTCATTATGATTGAAAGCCTTCTAGAAAATTCCCAATTATCAAAACAGCCCTGTTTACAAACAGCTAGAGAGAGGAATACGAGCTCACGCATTGGCAATAAGCTTATCTGGGAACAGAACATTGAAATGACATGGCTGGTGGAAACTTGGGTGCTTTGTTTTCAACTCTCATGAGCCAGATTACCCAGTAGGCAAATGCAAGAAGGGCGTAGTGGTTTCCCTGCCCTGGCAACCCAACATGTAACCAAGGAGGCATAACCTACATGGTGACCACACGAAAACAGAGAGGCTGTTACTTTTCTTTTTGGTGACTCTACGGACTAAATACGAAGGATTAGAAGATTTGTTTTGTTGGTTCTCCTCTGCTGGTCTCTGTATAGAGCACTGGGTATCCGCGAGTGAAATGTCAGCTTGTTTTGAAAGCCGACACTTTCACCCTCTGACATTCAAGCACCTTCCTCCCCTCCACCGTCTCTGATTATACGCTCTGGATCAAAACGGATTCAAGCCAACTAAAAAGATACCAAAACTGTGGGACTTTCTTGGATTCATTTTACATACAGAGAACTCGATCTCAATGGAGTCGTAGTTTTTTTGCATTAGACTTATTGATTTTTAGCACATTGCTTATTTTGATATATTTTGAATGGCTGCTAGAGCGTTGCTACGTTATGCTCCCTATTCTGGTGGTGTAATGGAAATTTGTAATTCGCTTGGAAATATAACAGCACGTGTTCCTTAAAAAAGATGCAAAATCAAAATGTACAGTAATACCTTGAGATACGAGTGTCCCAACATACGAGTATTCCGAAATACGAGCAAAATTTTGCTTTGAGATACAAGCACGTTTACAGACACGGATGCTAGGTGTTCAAGCACTCGGAGCAGCTCAAGCGCCTCATTTATGGTGTAATTGCATATGATCTCCACTAGAGGCAGCTTGGTTTTACAGCGGTGGTTACCGGGGGCGACGAGTGATTCACGAGTATTAAACTGGGAGCAGCACGAGTTATGAGTGTTCAATAATAATAAATATGAGCTTCTGAGGCATTTATCCAATACACAACACGGGAAGAAACACTACACTTCTGTATTGTGTTTGCATTATCTACGTTATCCCTCCCTCCTCCTCCTCCTCTTCCTACTCCTCTGCACATGCCGCCATTAGCTGCTACTGTATCGTCTGTCTCGAAGGTAAGAATTAAAACTCATAATTAAAACCACATTTTATTTTATATCACAGGAATCCTTTTATACTACTTTTGTGTGTGTCTCTACAGCAATTAAAAACAAGTTTTTTCCATTGTTATTAGCACTAATAAGGGAGTTTTTTTAGAGAGTTTTACTTATTTATTTTTATAATAAAATTATTTGAGAAACGAGAACTTCAAGTTACGAGTTCAATCCTGGAATGGATTATGCTCGTATCTCGAGGTATTACTGTACAAATATTCAAGTATTTATTATAAATTATTTATCCATGCACATCGTTTTTTTTATTCATGTGCCCTCATAATAAAAAAATACTTTTCCTTCCCACTAGCAGCGTCATCTCTTCTCTGTTGATGCGTTTACTGCCGAGTGGGCGGGGCAACCTGTCACTCACATGAGATCCACCAATAGCAAACCACAACCATCCAATCAATTCACAATGGTCAAAATCAAGTCCCGCCCAAAAATGTACATCACAATAGGGAGGAAAACACTTTCACAACTTCCATTTCATGCCGACTTTAAAGTATCATTCATGTCTGTAGGTTTTTTTAACAAACAGACAGGAGAGTTAGTAGATAAACGGCGGTGGACCGATCCGCTCTTGTTGGTCAGTGTATGTGTGTATTTTCCCTACGTGAGAACATGTGTGGCGTGAGAGCACCATGGCTTGACGGACCTAGCAACAGTAACTAAGGGGAGCGGGTCTTTGCGAAGGGTCGATTCCTCTAAAAGCTTTGGCATTATCGTTGAAGATCATTCCTGACTCCTGCTGCCTCCAGGACCAGCACAGGGCGAAAGCCCGGATCTGTTTAAAGACCGGGATCCAGGTTAATCTTTAGTGCAGTAATTACTGGCTCCGCTGAGTGTTTGGAGAACGTCCAGGAAACAGACAAAACCAAAACAGGATACTGCGAGTCTTCCAGGAAAACAGTTATCATTTGGCTATACAGAGGGGCACGAAAGGTGACGTCCGACCTTCAACGTTCACGGTAAACGTGTTTTGGACCAATCCCCGACCAGGAGAGATATGGCAGGTTTGTGTTTTTCACATATCAGGTTTCAAAGCCTCAGCAAGCAAGTGACCTTCTTTGACAACAAGTCTGACATGAGGCGTAGCGCTCCCACTTCTTCTGCTAAAGTGTTTCTCTTTTTACCGTTGATGGTCTGGATGGAGTCCAAGTAAAACAACCAAAACACAAACAGAACGTAAGGTCGAGAAACAGGACGTCGCTTGAAATGCGAGTGCGGATGGATTTGGGATGTCATTCTGGAGGAAACATTTATGGAAAATGCACATTGCACAGATCTGAACATGACATTTTAATTGTTCGTAAGGACTCTAAACGAGGCCTATCTATAAAGACGTTGCAGCTAAAAAACAGAGCTTTCAAGGAACACTAGGTTATGTAATGTTTTGTCCCCATATTCCTCACTCGGAGTGCCTTAAATCTCAGGTTAAATATGGTTCGTCAGACACACTGGTGCTAATCATGTTACAAAAACAAACATTTCAATGAAAACACCCGCTGATGGTGTCCAGAGTTTCATAACAGGATCCTTGCAGGTCATCTGTGCTGGGGTTTCCAGCATCAATCCAGATTAGGAAATCACAAGAGTAGGAAATTAGATTGTTTAGGAAAAACTAATTATCTGTGGGACAGTGCGATTTGGTCGGCATCGACAGTCCTGTTACGAGCTCATGAATCCTAATTGAGTTGATGGGGTTATGGATGAAATATTTATAGCAGTGCCTCACACTCATCTGTCTGCTCGAAATTAAATCCGCTTTGATGTCAGTCTGTGAGACGGATCTGATCCTTCAGTACATCACAACAGATCCTGATCATTCATAACACACATTACATCTCTCTCTCCTTCTCTCTCCGTCTCTGTCTGTGTGTGCGTGTGTTTATATATAAATAAATGAATAAATAAATAAATGTATATCTTAAATATTATTAGGAAATATGAATTGAAAAATCATAGAATTTTTATATATATTAAAATATTTTATGCATTAAAATATAATTACATTAAGAAATAATTACTTCAGAATTATATATACAAATCATTTGTATCTTAAATACTATTGGAATATATGTATGGGAAAAATTATAGAATGTTTAAATATATTAAATGATGCTATGGATTAAAATGTTATGTAATTATATATATAGAGATAGATAGATAACGTACACTTCAAAGCCTTAAATTAAGAAAATGTATATTATTATTAATATCCCTTTACAAACGTATATGTTCTGAACTATTATTTAAATAGATTTTAAGTATATATCAATATATGAATGCCTTGTTAAAAAAAACATGCAAAATTATCAAAAAACGTGAAATTAAAATGTTGCACGACTTGTAAAAAAACATATATAATCGTATATCCTCTCACCTCTCCTCTGTGTTGCACATGTTTTTTTCCTCGAAGATTGCTTTACTGTGATAACTCAAAGAGTGAGTGTTGTGCAGAAAGTCCACGGAGAAAAGCATATATGTGATGTTTGTCTGCTGAACGCGACGCGTGCTTTGACACAGAGCTCTGACTGCGCGGTGACGTCGAGTAACTAATGCTGAATATTAATGAGTCTACGAAACGCAAACCAATCGAACGCCGAGGGCGACTGTCGACCGACACGCAACCTCATTAATATTCATTAAGTTGAAGCGCGGGGAATCATGGGAAACCAACGCAGAACAAGGAAGTGACAGTGACTCTACTTATATAATTATTCTGTTTTTAAACATCGATGAGGTCAGTATATTGGTTGTTTTATATGTTCTTTATAAGTTTATAGTCATCTAATGGTATTTAAGAGAGATTCAGAAGCATTATGTTGAAATTGGACGATACTGAGGATTTCTGGGAAATGTAGTTTTTAGTTTAGAAAATTCCTGAATCACCTCATTTACGTGTTATTTACCTATAAATGTAAACTAAACTGTAAAATTATTAAAGAAAGAAAAAAATCAACAGAAAAGCCAACTCATTCTCAATTATCATGCCAGATCTTATAAACAAGTGCCTAGAAATGCATAGAAGTGAAACTGAGGAACTCATCTGAAAACACTCTATCGCTTCCCTTTGTATGTTTATAAAGACCTCTACAGGACTTCTCGAACAGTGTGGACAGGACTTATGTTATGCAAGTGCTGATAATGGAAACAACCCTTTGCCAAAAGATTAAAGGATTAGGAACTGGACACCAGGCGATGTGATGGTTACACAGCGGCGGGTGAAGATCAGCCTCAGTGAGTGAAGTGTATAACCTCCAGAGAGAGAGAGAGAACCCACAACACAATCAATATCTGAACTCTGTGAGGCACTGGGGCTGAATTTTCAGTAGCAACTTAACTTAATCAAGCTGAGTTGTTAGCTTTCTTCATGTGGAAATCTCATTATGAGAACGAAATCACAGAAATGATATCGGCAACATTTGTAGTTGACTTATTTATGGTTCCGTATTGGATTTCATAGTTTATTTGTCCTTGTTGGCTAGTGAGATAACATCCATCATGTGTTTGGTGGTTACAGTGTATTGTGGGATAAGTGTAGTGTTAGCAACCACCTGTCTTTTTGAAAACTAAAAACAAGTTGGACAACCTAAACAAATCAGCTCTGGCCCGGTTTACTCCTGGTATTAAAATGTGTTTTGGTCGATTGGATTACAAGTAGATGACGCTAAATACAGGTGTAAACCAAGTCTAAAACGTTTTGAGCTTGTCCACTTTCAACCACTTCCTGAAGTAGTCAGAAAACGCTTTTGAGTGGATTGTGGTCAAATGCGTTGGAACAGCCACAGAAGACCTGCTCTCTAGTGCACTAGCCAGACGGGATTTAAACTTTGTCAGCTAAAGACCCAAGTTTGGGTTGAAGACGAGAAACACACAAAGTTCTTTCTGCATTCCTGATTTCTAACACACATTTGGTCCTGTGGCTGTCAGAGCAGAGAGAGAAAATGTTATCCGTCTTTTTCCATAGTCTCCGGTCGAGTTTATTTGTAAATTGCAAGAGTTTATTTCATTGAAAGATCTGAAAATCCCCAAACATTTGACCCTTGCCTCGAAGAAATCAGGACAGAAGTGGTTGAAAGTGGACAAAAGAGACGGATTAAAATAGCAGGTGTAAATGGGTGTCTCCCTCTTCTATTTGTGATCTGACCAAAGCACATTTTCATATCAGGTGTAAACAGTGCAGAGAGCAGGTGGTCTTTTGTGGCTGTTCAAACGCATTCGACCACATGAGCATTTACACTATGAAAGCAATCTGGTTGAAAGTATTTTCGATTTCCTCTGGAAGTGGTTAAAAGTGGACAAACTAAAGACTCTTTAGACCCTGTTTAAAAACTGTATTTCGTGTCGACCACTTGTAATCCGATCGACCAAAACGATTGGTAAGCAGGGCCTAATGAACAAAATAAGCCTGTGTAATTGACAGATGAACACAACCCGCTGATCTATTAAAAGCTCCATTGTATCTTTTCCTCTTTTGCGCTCTTGAACATCCAGGAAATGCTTGTTTACTGTGTCAGGTAATCATCTCAGAGCCGAACGGGAGAGACGCTCTGTCACGACAAGCAGCGCCTGTAAACTGCTTCTGATTTTTGCTTCATTCATACTTTGTTTAGTGGTGTTGGTTTAAAACGAGTGGGATATGTTGAGAAGATTGAAAATCCTAGCAACCATTATCTATCTATCTATCCATCCGTCCGTCCGTCTGTCTATTTATTTATCTATCTATCTATCCACCCATTTATCCGTCTGTCTGTCTATCTATCTATCTATCTATCTATCTATCTATCTATCTATCTATCTATATGTGCTATCAAATTGATATAAATATATATAAACATTGAATAAACATTTCCACCATCTTGGTTTTATTTTTCTGTACATTTTCATACATTTGCATAATTTTATTTTTAAGACTTTTGTATTTACATTTATTTAAATAGATGAATTTTATATTACATTCTAGTATGTAGAAAGTCTGTTTGAAAACTTAACATGCTATCTGAATCATAATTTAATGACCTAAAAAGGTATGGAGAGTAAGTGGAGGTGGAAGTGTCGTGCTGTGTTCTTGGAGGTTAATCATATGGCACACAAGTGTGTGTGTGTGTGTGTGTGTGTGTATGTATAATCAGCTGTCCTGCATGGATCGCGCGCAAACGGAAACTCAGAGCCAGAACAAAAAGTATTAGTGCCAATCAGCTTAATGCCGTACGCCACAAAACCCCTGACACACACTGTACACACTCACTTCAAGAACCTCTGCTCAGTGCCAGACACACGCCAGCATCCATAACCATCCGTCAAGGGTATTAAGTGAACAGAATGTCTTTTATTGAAGTGTGCATATCAGCATGGGTTAGCAACTGATACACCTCTATCTATGTCAGGTGCACATGCATGAGGAACAGCCTGAACTCAGCATCGCTGATGAAAGTTCATTCGGCTGGAATGGAGCATTTCACCGTTGCGTAGCAGCCCGTCTCACAGACACTGGGTCAGAGCTCACGGTGAGAGAGCTTTACTGCTGAGGTCAGAGGCTGTATATATAATGCATCGCAAAAACAATCTTAATACATTCAAATGGATGTAAAAGGCTTTATAATACACCTACATCAGTTGTTTGTTTACATAAAGAGATGTAAGCACACTTTAGCATGCATAAATACATATACAATATATATATATATATATATATATATATATATAAGGCTTGAAATGTGAAATGAACACCCACCAACCCGGGTGTATTTCAGCAGTGGCATGTAATGCAGTCATATATATACTGGAATCTGAAATAAGTGAAATGTGTAGTCAGAAATATAGATTTTTCAATACATATTGAATATCGATACTGAAATATCTGAATATGTTTCTCTTTCTCTCATCTCATCTCTGTGTCACATATATTTATGCTTATTAGAACATTGCATCCTTTATTTCCCAAGTCCTGAGACCCCTGGCTTTTCACTGTTCCCATCTGAATCTATTTTTGCAGACTTGCTCGAAAAAAAACCCCTGACAATATTTTTGCAAACTGTATGAGTGTGTGAATAGGAAGGGCAGTAGGTCGTGGGAATCGGTTCAGCGCACCAGTCTGGGCCGTCAGCAGAGACTCACTTCCACCAAAAGCATCAGAAGTGCGGTAAAAGAACAACTGAGGAAGTGGAGAAACAATGTACGAGTCTGAACAAACACACACGCTGAGCTGGATCAGGGTGTGGGACCTCAGAACAGTGACAGACGTTTCTCTGGACCCAGAAGCCCAGGGAGAAAAGAGAGTTCTGTTTCCCATAATTCTGTTTGTGTTTCCGCTGGTTACGTTCCCACGGTGACTGCTCTTCTTGTTTATTAATCTATTTTGGTTTCCTCCCAAACTATATTTAAAACTGGTTATAGGATAGTGTGTGTGTGTGTGTGTGTGTGTGTGTGTGTGTGTGGCTTCAAAGGTCTCTAGGCTGGAAATGAACCATGCTGACCGGTAATGTCTGTTTTAGTGTTTTGTTTATTGAAATGACTCCTGGTAGGAAGTTAGAACGTGACCAGTACAGCAGCTTGAGCGATGAAAACGTGAATAATCATGAATACACACTGTTCCTGTCTTACACAACGACCAGTGGCGTTACAGTCTTTCAACAACTTCATGAGTTTTCATGCTGGTCCAGGCTAGTTTATGCCAGTCTATCGGTGGATCAGTGTAACCATAATTTAATATAAGGCCTTATTGTGTCTGTAATTCTTAGAGACTCCTTCTTGATGACTATCTTAGCAAGCATAATCCTTTTTTATGCTGCTTCTTTTGGCTTTTGATGATTTGTGCGCTGAATTATAACTATGAAAGAGTCTGGGTCATTTTCACAATATGGTGACAAGTCACTTGAATTTTTAGTCATGAAAAAGATTTGAGAGAAACTTTTTTGAAAAGAAACTTTTTCTTCAACTCAGTTGAAAAGCATTGTCACCTTCACTCACTTTCTCATGTGTCTGCTTGTTTGTTCGTTTGTTTTTCGAGTGTGCAAAAAACAAAACGTATGTAAGTAGTTTTAGAAGAAGCCTTCTTCGTTAATTTCTTTCTTTTTTGGCATTGGTGATATCGCTGTTAAAAACATGTATTTTGAACGTACTAAATTTTTGGAAAAGTAATACTAAATAATAATAAACATTTACTTGTATAGCACTTTGTATACATGGAATGCAGCTCAAAGTGATTCACAAGCATAAAATCAAATAGAAGATAAAAGCATGAATGAGCTTCTTAGCATAATCCAAAGATTAAAAAAGGATGAAGCTTGGCAATATTTCTCAGATGATAAAAGCATGTTTTTGTCACATGATTAATATGAGACTCAAAATGACACCCCGGTTCTTTACATCTTTCTTAGACTGTAGGGTTAAGGAACCCAATCCCTCTTCTATCCTCTTCCACTCGTGTTTTTACTTTACAATGCTGGACAGACAGTCAGACAAATCCACCAGTGTCTCTGAACTCAACTGAAATGGATAATTGTATATTGTCAGCATAAAAATGATAGTCCATTTGTCATATTTCTGAATTATGCTTCTTAAAGGGAGCATGTATAATGAAAACAAAACTGGCCCAAGAATTGACCCTTGTGGAACACCATGTATTATTTCATGTGTCTTTTGATATACAGTCACCTATATTAACTAAACGGTTATTTTCTGACCCACTAGCTTTTCCAGTCTGTTTAACAGAATACAATGATCATCCATCTGGAATGCTGCACTTACATCCGAGAGGATTAAAACTGAAGCATGACCTTTATCTGTATTTAATCTCGGATCATTTACTACCTTTAGTGATGCTGATTCTGCATTATAACCTTGTCTGAAACCTGACTGATATTTCTCCTGAATATTATATTAATCTGAAAATTGATTAAGCTGTTTCAAAGCAACCTTTTCTAAAAATCGTACTAAAAATGAACAATCCAGGTTTCTGTTCTTTAGAAGTACTTTCAAGGTGTCTAGGAGTAGGCTCAAGTTAATACTTGACGGCCGCTAAAAAAAGTATGCTTTATATATTTTTTAATATATAAATAAAATACCCCCCCCCCCCCCCCCCCCCCCGCAATAGGTGAAAATTTGCGAAGTAGGATCAGCCAATCAGCTCACGGGATACATCCACTCGTGCTCTCATCCGTCAGTCTTGCGCCGGGAACCAATCACGTGTCTTGTCTGAGTGCCGTGGGCGTG
This sequence comes from Rhodeus uyekii, assembly GCA_037043235.1. NCBI lineage: Eukaryota > Metazoa > Chordata > Actinopteri > Cypriniformes > Acheilognathidae > Rhodeus > Rhodeus uyekii. The sequence goes on from JAWRVZ010000066.1 coordinate 1,503,015, forward strand.
TACAAAGCCTCTGAGAGAGTTTCTCTCTTTGTCTGGCATCCTGGGAAACCGTTTCTCTCGCATCACGATGAAGTAACGCTGCTTTACGCAATACGGCTGCCGATATGGCGGATTTTTTTTTGCTTTGTTTTTTCGATTCATATTTTTGAAAAATCCGCGATACACTGAGGCCGCGAAACTTGAACCGTGAAGTGGCGAGGGATTACTGTATAGTATGAATGTAATCTGGATGTACTACATTCATGCTGTCATTATCACGTGATCATGTGCCATTCATAAATCCTCTCCCATGGCTTCATGAGATTGTAAAGTGTCCATCACATGCACAATGAAAATCAAATGAAAATGAAATTGTCCTTTAACATCAATATTTTTTAAGTCTGAAATATCAATATTTTTGTCCCTTCTGGCTCGAGCACGGAAGGAATTCCCTTGTTTTGTGGTATTAGATATATGAACACAAAGAGTTGCTAAGCAGAACTTCCAGTAAACAGGGACCGATGCGTGACGTTCTGACACTAAAATGTCTTTGAGCACTTAATCGGCGTGTTGTTTCTGCCCTGCTTTCCTTAATCTCTGTGTTTAAACACAGAGCGCTTGGAGAGGACAGATATTCCAGGTATGTCCGGGCCTCTGTGCTCTTCCCAGCAAGCCAGTAAACATCTAGAATAACAGGGGTTTCAGCATTCTGGACCTGCTCTGTCCACACAGCCTGAAGTAGGCCAAACTGCACAGCAGGGCTTTAGAGGGGCAGATTTGTGCCGAGTCGAGGGAATTCCTTCCATACTTCCCCTCACTGAGTCCTTTTCTGCGTGACTTAATCCCTGCAAAACAAGGAGCGGGAAGAGTTCAGGCATGACTCATACTTGGGGTTAAGTTGCCTAAATGAACAAACCAGAACTAATAACCTTTGATTTGTTTAATGCCTGCTACAGACTGTGAGATTTCAGCAATCCTATAATCATTACAAAACACACTGTATGACATGGATCTAATAAACGTGGGTATGACATGCATGTAGACTGAACTGCGATGACTCCTATTGAATTATAGGCTACGACGCAAGTTATAGAAGAATAAAACGTCATCAGCATGTGCTAGTGGTAAACAAATAGAGTGAGATGAATCGCAGTTTGGAAACTGGTTTTTATGTGCGCTAAGAATGGAGGAGGCAGAGAAAAAAGGCCAACTTAGCATCCCAATTTTGCAAATGGAGCTTGAGGTAAGTAGTTTTAAGTTTTAGCGATGATTCGCCATTTCATGTTCCATTTTTATCTATTAGTCATTAGAAGTAGGTTGTAGCAGCAAACACACTGGTTGTGTCCCCTATACGCTTAAATAAGGGACTATTTGAGGGGACAGACATTTGTAATGGTGTCCAAAACCATAGGGGACATTATCGAGTCCACTAATTCACTCCCACAATGCACCTCAATAAAGAGTTAACAACCGATGCAAGTGAAAGTTGCATATTCCCTTTTGCGTAGTCCCTTTTGTGGCGTATATGCGAGTGAAGCGGTTTCTCGAACAAACACAAATGTTGGGCGGGGCTTGATTTTGTCTGTCTGGAATTGATTGGATCATTGGATGGTTGTGGTTTGAGTCATTGTTGCCCCGCCCTCTGGCCAGTGAACGCATCATCAGAGATGCAAGAGGGATGGGAAGTTATTCTAATTTAAGATTATAAAGGCACATGAATAAAAAAAGACTGAAAAGTGCCCTGATAAAACATTCATAGTAAATACTGCAATATTCCATTAAAAAAACAAGAATTGTCCATTTTGATTCCATGGCTGCACACAAGCTGTCGTGTCGTAAAGAGAGAGAGAGAGAGAGAGAGAGAGAGACCATGATGTGATGATGATTGTGCTCTGGTTTATAATGGGATTTTATCTCTCAGTGTTTGGTCAGAGTGTCTTTGAGGAAACCTTAGATCAGTACCATGGATCTAAGCTTGTCTATATTCTCTGTCAAAGTCTAAAATATCTATATTATAATTATTAGTGGTGTATGTTAAGGCAAAGTGGGCACTTTTGACTTGGCCCAGTAAGTAACAACATTTAAAACCTTTGCATAACCAAATGTGTCATTCCATTAGTCAGTTTGCATGTTTTGCAGTGTGTGTTTGCAGTGATGTGGATATGCTTGATCATAATCATCCCATGACTCTCAGAGCCTCAGAAATCATCCGCTGTCCTGAAACATGATCAAACATCGTTTGGTAATAAAAGGACCTGGAGAGAAACTATATTAAAGTTTTGTATAATTTTTGTTTTGTATGCTTAAGAAACTATATTCTTCATAAATATGACATTAAACATTGTAATGTAAATACATTAATAAAGTACAATAATGAACAACTTCTCATGTAAATACATATTATTTGAACAATGTTTATATATTTCTACATTTGGGATGGTTCTGCTATTTATTTATTTTTATAATAAAATGCAGTAATACAGATTCACAGGAGTAAAGTTGAGTAAATGATGACACAATTTTAAGTTGCTGGTGTTTTTTTCTGTATTCCATTTACAGTTATTGTCCATTTGAGACAAATTTCGCAATCCTAAAAGATCTGATTCTAGGTCCAAATCTGTTACCTTTGCAGAAGCTTTGTGCTTTTCATCTCATCATCTGGATTCTGGACTACATGTGATTCATTTAGAGAAAATCTCTTAACACTAAAAAAACCCACAACAATCTCAGAATAAAATGGTGTGCAATACTATTTGTCAGTGATGAAGAATTTAAATGACCCACAAGCAACCAAACCCTGACCTAAATACACATAGACACATTACAAACTCGCAGCAAAACCAGAGTTATTGATGAGATATTGATTTGACCAGAGGGACGCGTGGTCAATAGAATTTGACTGACATAAAACGGATTTAAATTAATTCCACAAGAGTTCAGAAGTCTTCATGTCTCTGTGTCGTTAATCTAGCAGACATTGCCATCTGCTGTCTGTGCAGGAAAAGAGACTTAATTCTTTCATAAAATGGTGACACGAATAACAAAAGTCAGGAATGGACCCTTTTAATGAGGCGGAAGTCGTCATAGTTGAGTAAACGTTTACTTGCAGTGAATGAGAGACTATATTACATTTGTGTGTGTGTGTGTGTGTTCCCATTTGCTCAACTAGCAAAAGAAAAACTCCACAATAGTGCTTTCACAACTTTCAAAAAGAGGAAAACTAGGGAGAGATTGATAACTGAAGTGAAGAGAAAGACGCCATTTTGATCGTCGCGTTATTAGAAACAGCCTCACAGCAGCGATAACTAATTGTGTTGTTGTTGTTGTGATTGAATGCAAAGGGAATATAAGACAAAATCAAATGGTTTAGTACTTTAGCGTCAGCTATATTAAAGATTTCAAACTGATACATAAAATGAGAACGACATAATACATTTGAGACGTTTGGATGTAATAACGTGAAAAATAATCACATAACGGACGTTTTGGACTGTGGATATCAAGTGGAACTGTATATATATTCTTATATTTAAAAACAATAGATATTTGAGGACGTTTTCTTTGAGAACCTGTTGTGCAAAATTAATTTAAAATATTTATTCGTTGTAACTGAACGGAACACGTCACGATGGGATAATAAGATGACGAACTAGTCCTACTGTATAAAACTATATATTATACTATATGGCCACAGGGAGACGCTATTGTTTAAGGATTCAAGTTCAAGTATTACCATAAATAACAATGCATTGTTATCTTTCACCAGGTTTCTTTCCAGTGTGATGAAAAGTCTCTGTTGTGGTGCCATATTCCTCCATCCTGACATGAGTTGTAGAGGTCAGTACCAATAAACTAGCTGAAATGTGCATGCAAATAATAAAAAAGGAATAATTTATACAGGATTGAATATGCTGTATGAAATCTGACTTCTAATTGGCTGTTAGTGAAACTGAAACCTTATAATGAAATATCATCTCTTGACTCACATCTCCAAAACGAACAGCTGGACACAATAAGCAAAATCTCCTGTCTTTCTATCGACTGTTTTTCCACAGTATTGTGTTTCATAAAGCACACAGGTCATGTGAAACCTGTTTGACTGTATTAGCAGATCTGAGAAACATAAAGCCAGAAATATTAACGTTGTTAAATGATCCAAGCTCTTCATGGCAAGGCCTCACCTGTGCCAGAAATACGCAAAATCCTCTGAATTCTTCCGTTATGTGAGAGAGAGAATGTAAAACTTTCAACCTTGCACAGATTCAGAGAGGAAGACGGGCCTTTTCAAAAGCACAAAGCACAAGAATGATCATATCTGAGAAACTGAACAATATTTCAGCCATTACATGTTGACAATAGCTTTTTAGATGTTTGTTCATTCTCTGACTGATGTATGGTTTTATTGTTCATATGTGCATTGTGTGAATGTTGCAAATTATTGGATTTCATGTTGAAAATGCATCTAGTCGATTATCTTTCCTCCTCCTATCTCTTGATGAACATATCTTTTGTGATCAGAGGAAAGGAGAGTTTATGCCGCAGGAATCTGATTAGTAGAGGAGTCTTTCGTTATGATGTCACTGCACTGGAATGTGGCGTAGTTGATGAATAACGAGTGGAATTCCAGCCGGGAAAGTGCTAGTTATCCCAAGCGTGGAGGAGGTTTCTTTTCTTTTAAGGATTGCATCATGATATAAGCACGAAATCTGTCCAGCATCGCACAACAGAAGGTCACAGCAAAACCCGAAAGAAAACATTTAGGCAAATTCCGCTGCAAGTTTTTTTGTGTGGAAAATCAATCACACCTACTTTTCTTATTTTTGCATAATTCAACACCAGAACAACGAATGATTTAATAGAACAATATGTTCAAAGTCAGTCAAGCCTTGTGTTGTTTCTGGCTGTGTGTAGAATCTGCCACTCTGCAGATTTAAAGGCACAGTAAGTAAGTTTCGGCACTAAATGTCACTTATTCAAAACAATAACGAAGGTGTAGCTTGATGACATCATGAATGAGTGTGGAATCATGGGAGGTGTCGTCTTCACCTCCACAGCTGACGGGACTCTGGCATGATATCGATCTATCCATCCATCCATCCATCTAATCTATCTGTCTGTCCATCCATCCGTCCGTCTATTTATCTGTCCATCTATCTATCTATCTATCTATCTATCTATCTATCTATCCATCTGTCCATCCATCCGTCCGTCTATCTATCTATCTATCTGTCCATCCATCTGTCTGTCTATTTATCTGTCCATCCGTCTATCTATCTATCTATCTATCTATCTGTCCATCCATCCGTCTATCTATCTATCTATCTGTCCATCCATCTGTCTGTCTATTTATCTGTCCATCCGTCTATCTATCTATCTGTCTATCTATCTATCTATCTATCTATCTATCTATCTATCTATCTATCTATCTATCTATCTATCTATCTATCTATCTATCTATCTATCCATCCATCCATCTAATCTATCTGTCTGTCCATCCGTCTATCTATCTATCTATCTATCTATCTATCTATCTATCTATCTATCTATCTATCTATCTATCTATCTATCTATCTATCTATCTATCTATCTGTCCATCCATCCGTCCATCTATCTATCTATCTATCTGTCCATCCATCTGTCTGTCTATTTATCTGTCCATCCGTCTATCTATCTATCTATCTATCTATCTATCTATCTATCTATCTATCTATCTGTCCATCCATCCGTCCGTCTATCTATCTATCTGTCCATCCATCTATCTATCTATCTGTCCATCCATCCGTCCGTCTATTTATCTGTCCATCCATCCGTCCGTCTATCTATCTATCTGTCCATCCATCCGTCCGTCTATCTATCTATCTATCTGTCCATCCATCTATCTATCTATCTATCTATCTATCTGTCCATCCATCCGTCCGTCTATTTATCTGTCCATCCGTCTATCTATCTATCTATCTATCTATCTATCTGTCCATCCATCCATCCGTCTATCTATCTATCTGTCCATCCATCTGTCTGTCTATTTATCTGTCCATCCGTCTATCTATCTGTCCATCCATCCGTCCGTCTATTTATCTGTCCATCCGTCTATCTATCTATCTGTCCATCCATCTGTCTGTCTATCTATCTATCTGTCCATCCATCCGTCCGTCTATCTATCTATCTGTCCATCCATCTGTCTGTCTATTTATCTGTCCATCCGTCTATATATCTATCTATCTATCTATCTATCTATCTATCTATCTATCTATCTGTCTATCTATCTATCTATATATCCATCCGTCTATCTATCTATCTATCTATCTATGCCTGCCTTCTCTTGCTCTCTCCATCTCTCTCTCTCTCCTTCTCTCTCCCTCCATCTATCTATCTATACATTTTAATCCAAAAATCAAACATATTGTGCCTTTGACAAATTCCTTTTCGTTTAATAAAATATGAATGGTTTAGGCGCAAATCGAATCTGTCACAATATGATGCAGCTTTGCAAAGAGGTTGTTATTGAAGAATGAGGGAGTTGAAAACTATAAACACAAAGGCAAATAAGAAAATGTTAATAAAAACAACACAAAATAATTTAAAAGAAATGTCATGTGACCCTTTAAAAGTCACAATCACAGTTAGTTTGCAAGTTAGTCGGATATCCAAAACGCAATCCCTCTGGAGTGTCTTGCTCCAGGGCACAATGATGTCCGTTTCTCACTCCTGGGGATCGAACCAGCAAACCTTGCAGTCCTGAGCTTTTGTGTTTAAAAAAAAGTATAGAAATAGAGTTGTTGAATGATTGCAGGCTCTGGAGTTTAGGGAGCTGCATGCTGCTCGCCTTTATCTCTGGACTCAAAGTGGCAGTTCGGTGTGAGCATGAAATATTTAACCTGTTAAGTGGAGCTCAATGGAATGGCTCTTATCCGAAACGAAGCCTGGAGAGACCTGCAGGATAACCACACATGCACGGCTCCATCTCTGATATGCATTAACACACAATAAGGATCTAAAATTCATCATGATGGAAGAGTTTTCAGACTTTTAGAGCAAGGATGCCGCGCTCGCGAAAAGTACCAAGTGTTGTTTTGGACTTGGTATTCTTATATGGTTTTGCCACCTGATGTAAGGCCAGCAAAAACAAAAATCCTCACAGTATTTGTTACTGTGCTTTATTTTCCTTTGTAAACGGAACTATATACGTTTCAACGGCGAGACAAACATCAACATCTCAGACAAATCTGCCAGTGGAGGTGAAATGTCACAGATTTTGCAGCTACAAATGCAAATGAGTAATCGACAGACTAATGGTAAACTGAACGCTACAGTCACTAGCCTCTCTCTCTCTCTCTGCATTCCTCTGGTATTAGGTAAGAACCTCTCTTGCCAACCCAAGTAAAATGATGTATTAAAATTTCCATGATTCAACTTCCTCATCCTGGTCTTTGAGTCCATATACGGCTAATTTCCATTTTCCTGATGTAATCTGCCTCTGCTTGGTGCTCAGTGTGTTCAGATTTATATCACGGGTAAATAACTGCACTTCTTTAATAATTGTGGGGTGTTCTGATGTGCTTGTGTGAGTGATAAGAAAGTTTATGTTCGTTTATTTGGGCAGAATACTCTTAGAAACCATAATAACATTGTGTTTCTTGTGATTTTAGTGGACTTTGATGTTCTCTAACTTGACTGGGTGTTGTTTTGTGTGTGTGCTCTTTATTCTACACTTTCACGCAACTAAAACAGGCGTAATTTACATGTACACAACTTTTTCCCCCTCTGACCCTGCATGAAATCAAAATGCATCTGTGATGCATTTTTTTCAGAATTCTATGATGAATTCAATTTAATGCAATTCAATTTATTCAATTTATTCAATTAATTCAATTTATTCCTCCTGAATAAAAGTAATTTCTTTCAAATAAATGTTACTGACCTCAAACTTTTGAACCGCAGTATTAGTACATGTTCCTGCTCAAATTTTTCATAAATCATTAGTGTATTATAGAAACTTGTTTCTGCCACAGAATAAAATACTTTACATATATATATATATATATATATAAAGACAGACTTGCAAGATATAAACAAGATATAAAGAGAAAAGTCAGAATTGCGAGATAAAAATAAGAAAAAAGACAGGATAAATAAACTTGCAGTTTAGAGAAAAAGTCTGAATTGCGAGAAATAAGTCAAAATTGCAAGATATAGTCTCATATAAACTCACAATTATCTTTTAAATTGTTTTATTTTGTGGAAACAAGCTTCCATAGTGTATGTTATTTCAAAGATTTAAAAAACCACAATTTTAAAGTTTTTACAATTTAAAAAGTGCAATACTTAAATAATCTTTTTAAATCAAAAGAACACTGAGAGTAACTTGGAAAGATAAATTAATTATCAATTAATTATCAATTTGATAGTCACACAATTTGAGGAGTCATGAACAGCATCCAACAGTTTAATCACTGTCAGGTTGAATAAAATCTACATGGTATATTTAAAAAGATTTAGAAAAATCATATTTTCATGATATGTCCTCTTTAAATATCCCAGTTCACCAGGCCAGACAATTTCCTCTATATATTTCTATTTTGTTCTACTTTAAATCGCAGATTTTGTTAAGATGTCCTTCTCACAGTAGATTGAAGAGAATCTCCATCAACACACCAGAGAGAATTGCTTCAAAAAGATCAATCTGATTTTAAATTCTTATTTGTCCACTGGGACGTTTGTCATCTGAGTCACACCTCCAAACAGGAAACAAAGTGCGACACGATTACGTCAAACTTACTTGAAGTTCTCGCAACTCTCCGGAGAAGGATTTATGAGCTGCATAACCATTTATACACACATACACACCAACCTTCAGTAACCTCTCCTCTCCTCTTTTTCTCACTCCCTCTTTCTCTCCTCAATTCACTGGAGGTTCTTTCATATTTAATGAGATTAGTTCCACCCACTGCCTGTGTTCCTGCAGCTGAGAGCAACACAAAGAGATAGACAGAGGAACAGAGACCACATGATGAACAAACTAAAAGAGGGAGAGAGAGAAAGTTTCATTCTCATGAGTCAGTTCGGGCAAATCTGACCCCATCCCAGATCTCCTGCCCCGTCTGTTGCTTCAGACCCATAGATGGTGCTGTTTCAGACCCAAAGTCATGTACGGTTTTGTGTGCACTTTCTATGAACCCTGAAAGAAATTTGATGAGAAAACAATTTCATTAGTGGTGCTTCCTAAGGCAAACACTACTGGTATTAGTGCTCCTTTCACAGTGTTAGTTATTTGAACAAACTTCTGTGACATAATAATACATTTGATATGTAACTTGCTCAACACTGTTGATACCTGATCATGAATGATACCTCAAACTGTGCGGCTTGTAAACACAGATGTCCTATTAATTTATTGTCTAAGCAATTGGACTTTGGAATGGGCTCTTTTCCCAAAAAAAGCCCCTTAGCAACTACCCAAAATACATAGCAACTGCATAGCAATGTGCTAAAGCCACCTGTAACATCTTAGCAAATCCAAACCTGCAAAGCAGTGCCTAGAAACACCCTCGCAACCACCCAAAACACAGACTGCATAGCAACCTCACAGCAATCAAACAAACAAAAAAAGAGAGAACCCTGAGAACATTTTCCCGTTTGCATCATCTACCTGGCAACACCCTAGAAACCACCCAAAACAGCCTAGCAACTGCATAGCAACATGCTAAAAAACACTCAAACCCCCTTAAAAACAACATAGCAATGCCCTGACAACCACCCACAACCACCCTAGCAACCTCACAGACAAATAAGAGAGAATACTAAGGCCACCATTGCAAGTGCAGAACACCATCCAGAACAGCCTAGCAACTGCATAGCAACATGCTTAAAAATCACTCAAAACCCGTTAATAACCACATAGCAATGCCCTGGCAACCACCCACAACCACTCTAGAAATCACACAGCAAACAAACAAAAAGAGAGAGTTGCATTTTCATAGCAACATGCTAAAAAACACTAAAACACCTTGGCAAACACACAGTAAACAAAGAAAAAAGAGAGAAAACTGAGGACACATTTGCAAGAGCATAGAAACCATTCAGAACAGCCTAACAACTGCATAGCAACATGTTAAAAACACTCAAAACACCTTAGCAACCATTTAGCGATGCAATTCCAACCACCCTAGCAACCTCACAGACAAATAAGAGAGAATACTGAGGCCACCATTGCAAGTGCAGAACAACCATCCAGAACAGCCTAGCAACTGCATAGCAACATGCTAAAAATCACTCAAAACACATTAGGAACCACATAGCAATGCCCTGGCAACCTGTACCATAGCAACCTCACAGTAAACTTACATAAAGAGAAAATGCATTTTCTAAAAAGAGAAATTGCATTTGCACAGAAACCACCTGTTAATCACTCAGAACAGCATAGCAACTGCTTGGCAACGCACTAATAGACTCAGAACACCTTAGCTTCTGCATAGCAACATCCTGGAAATAGTATAAAAATGCACAAAAATACCTTAGCAACCCACTATAAATAGCAATTGCATCACAACATGAACACTTAGCAACCACATAGCAACACCCTGGCAGCCACCCACAACACCCTAGTAACCTCACAGCAATCAAAGAAAAAAGAGAGAAAACTGAGGACACCATTGCAAGTGCAGAACAACCATCCCGAACAGCCTAGCAACTGCATAGCAACATGATAAAAAGCACTCAAAAGACATTAGGAACCAGATAGCAATGCCCTGGCAACCTGTACCCTAGACTTAAAAAAAGAGAAATTGCATTTGCACAGAAACCACCTGCTAAAAAAAACTGAGGACACCATTGCAAGTGCATCGCAAGCATCCACAAGAGTTTAGCAACTGCATAGCAACATATCAAACAGACAACACCTTAGCAACTCCATAGCGCCACCCTGGCAACAACCCCTTAGCCTTGTGGCAGAGAGTTTTGCACAGTAAGGCACCCCTAAAATTTTCTTCAGAGAATGTATAACATTTCTAAAGCTCAATCTTGCTGGCACAAAACCTTTTGCATGTGTTTGTTTTTAACAGATGGGATTTCAGTGCTGTGACGAACGATTGAGTTGCATCAGATATTGCAGCCAATTATATAGTTTCTTTGTGTTTTTGTTGCAATTTTACACACACTGAATAGTTTGGAAACTGAGAGCGGGGGGTTATCTAAACATGCCGAGAGTGGAGGAGAGAGTCGTTTAGGGCTGGGGAGATTTTCAGGTGGGTCTGTGGTTTATCACTGACAGCTCATAGACATAATCCAGCTGACAGAGAGAAGAGCGCGAGAGAGACAGAGAGATATAAACAGAGATGGCATGTGTTATGGTTTCACATCTCTGATTGATGATCTTCAGCGCAGGGTTGGCGCTCGCAAGAGACCTCTGGTGTTGAATCGGGAGAGCAGGAAGTATTAATGTATTATCTGACTGAGAATCAGGTGATATTATCAGTGCTGTAATTATTTGAGTAATTAAGAACGGTCTCTTTTTGTACTTTCTCTGAGCATCAAAGATATTGATACATTTTTGTTTCTACCTGTCCATTTTTTAATAAGTATATGTACTCATGATGAGTAATGTAATTACTCAATATATTTTGCAAACTTTTTCTGCAGCAGTTCATTTCTGCTACAGAAGAAGTGATATCGCCATCTACAGGGCAGTGAAGGTACAACATCTTGTGCGTTTTGCCCTAATGCCCAGCACACATTGTACGATTCTGATGTTTCCCAGATGAAATATGACCAATCTTGTGGTTGTGGCTCCTAAACGGTGGTGGAGAGATTCAAAGATTCATACCTTGTGACCAAAGATAGCCAGCAATGACTTTCTGACAGTGTCAGAGCTTAAGCATGATCATCTCACGGTGTTTGCTGCTACGACCTACATCCACTGACTAGCCAATAAAAGTCAAACATGAAATGACGTATTGATCAACAGTGCTAAAACGTAAAATTACTTGACTTTGACTTTTTTCCCCAGCCATGACCATATTCATATTCTCTTTCGCTCCCTCGTCTTTTTCTCAGCACACATAAAAACCACTGTTACCAAAGTGCGATTCATCTCACTTTATTTATTTACCGCTAGCATAAGCTGATGACGTTTTATTATTCTATGCTAACTTGTGTTGTAGCCTATGATTCAATAGGAGTCAGTCTACACACAAGTTTATTAGATCAAATGTCATACAGTGGGTTTTGTAATGATCTTATAGGATATTCGAAATCGCACAATCTGTAGCAGGCAATACACACCCAAACTTGTCAACAAGGCTGCTTTATGTGAATGTGAGTGCATTAGCAGGTAGTTGAGAATCTCATAAATGAGATGAATGAGGACAGAAGTGCAGTTGAGGCTGAAACAAGCACGTCCAGTGCGAGTTGGTTTTGACTGTTTCATTTTCCCTAACTTTGTTTTATTTATCTGTTCTATTGAAGAGGTTTTTTATAAAATAATCATGATTTCTCTACTCACAAATCAGCTGTTTCTTGATTCTGGCCCAGTTTACACCTGGTATTAAGATGTGTTTTGGTCGACGAGATCACAAGTAGACGAGGGACACACATTCTCATTTAAACCTGGTGTTTTAATCCATGTTTTTTGTCCACTTTCAATCACTTCTGTCCTTATTTCTTATGTCTATTGGGAGGTAAATGTATGGTTTCTTTTACAGATCTTTGAATCTAATGGATGAAATAAGCTCTTTGAGCCTACATTCAGCACGACTAAAATACTTAAGTACTGTTAAAATCAGATACTTTAGGTCCTGGTTTCACAGACAAGGCTTAGATTAAGCCAGTTTTAGGTCAATTAGGACATATTAAGAGGCTCTTATAATGCCTTAGAAGAAGAAAAAACATTACTGGTGTGCATGTTGAGACAAATTAATGATGCTTATATATTTTTCACGATATGTCAGTGCAAGTTACTTCCAATTAAAACAACTCAAACATGTATTTGAATCTGGGAGTAGACTTAAGCCTTGCCTGTGAAACCAGGCAAAGACTTTTACTTGAGTCGTATTGAAATAGGTGACTTGTAATGGAGTCTTTTTTGCTTTAATGTATGTGTACGTTTACTCAAGTATGGTATTCAGGTACTCTTTACACCTCTGCACATTAGTGAGGGGGAAGATTGAGTACAGTATTTCCATTTCTTACATTTATAAATAGTTTACGGCAGCTCACAATTGGAAGAGGGCGTCCTACAACATATTTCTTATCTTAAAAAGACTCTTCAAAGCTCCAAAAGGAAACACAGCCAGAGAAACGGAGACTGTAATCTGAGGATGTTAGCAGTAATGCAAGTTTGTATTTATATAAGGCAAAGATGAAACAGTTTTTCCCGAAATCAAGCTCAAACTAACTTGATCTACAAACCCGCCCCTCAAATTCCAGGAACCATGTAGTTTAGTAAAATAAACTACAAAGAAAAATTCAAAGCTCACAAACCTTGACAAATCCGGTAACTTTACTTTTCATAGAAGTGCACATTGTTGCAGCCCTGGCACCTCAAAAGGCAAAAACTGCTTAGGACAGTTTAGCAAACACAAAGCAATGCACTGAAAACATATGAGAACACCTGAGAAACCACCTAACAATGATCTAGCAAGCATTCAAAACAAAAAAAAAGCACTCAGAATGTCTCCAACCACATAGCAACACCCTAGAAACCACCTAGAACAGCCTGTGCAAACTCAAATCCAGTGACTTTCCTTCTTCAGAAGTGTTTGTTGTAGAAGCCTGAGAACTTGTAAACATGTCTTTGTTTCCTGTGCATGCTGACTCAGTGATGTTGTGTAGAAACCCGCTAATCTGTTTGGAGCTAGTGCTCTGTGACAGATTCATGCTGTTTTGAGAAAGCTCTTGGCGTTTTTTATGCCTGTAGATGGTCAGTGCAAGGTTTGTGGTCATGGCATGTGAGACCTGGAACCGTGTGACATTTCGACCCCTGGGAAGAGGTGATGCGATCATCTCACGTAGCCGTAAAAGAAAAGGTTAAAGGCCATCAGTTCTGCTTTCCATCACATTTCTACAGCCGCATTACATGTGTTCGGAAGATTTACGACTATTCGTTTTCATCAAAAATCGGAATGTAACCTTGAGAACAAAGCACAATATAGAATTTTACTTCCTACTAACTGCAAACTCTTTCATGCATTTGGAAATATCTTAAAAACACTGATAAGATTTGAGACAGAGCATGTATGGAATATTCAAAGGACACAAAACCAGCAATTCCTTTCATTTTCATTGTCTGTATATGTTAGCTGGTGGAAAACATGACTTTTTTTCAGTGTGTCTGACTCTAAATTTATCCTGAGATGTTGGGATTCCCACGCTGTGTGTGTGTGGATCAGTTCACCGTAAACAGGGATAACGGGTCACAGAGGAAGGCGGAACATTTGTGGGTGGAACCCCAGCAGTGCCTCCTGTCCCGGCTCTGTGGGTTCAGCCTCACTGGGGACGCGTGGAGGTTGTGGAGTTGTCAGCCATGTGGTCATGTGGTCATGGGAAAGCTGGAGCTGGAGCAGAAATGAATCTGACACTGGCGTTCCAGCAGGAAATTGATCTCAGTACAGGGCTTCAGCACAGAGACATAGAGAGAGAAATTAAAGAAAGAGAGACATTTACTTACATAACTGCTTATTGTTACTCTTAGAATGAGTTTTTCCGTCAAATTGGCTGATTGTGCATTTCTTAAACAACTCAATTATTTTGAAACTAATTTTTACTGTTGCATTTACTTTAGTTCAGTTCAGTTCCATTTAGTTTAGTTTCGTTCCATTTAGTTCAGTTCCATTTAGTTCAGTTCATCTCAGTTTAGTTTAGTTTAGTTTAGTTCAGTTCCATTCAGTTCAGTTTAGTTTAGTTTAGTTCAGTTTAGTTCAGTTCCATTTAGTTTAGTTTAGTTCAGTTTAGTTCAGTTCCATTTAGTTCAGTTCAGCTCAGTTTATTTGAGTTTAGTTTAGTTCAATTTAGTTCAGCTCAGTTCAGTTCCATTCACTTCCATTTAGTTTAGTTTAGTTTAGTTCAGTTCCATTCAGTTCAGTTTAGTTTAGTTCCATTTAGTTTAGTTCACTTCCATTTAGTTTAGTTTAGTTCCATTTAGTTTAGTTTAGTTCAGTTCCATTTAGTTTAGTTCAATTCAGTTCCGTTTAGTTTAGTTCAGTTCCGTTTAGTTTAGTTTAGTTCAGTTCCGTTCAGTTCCATTTAGTTTAGTTTAGTTCAGTTCCATTCAGTTCCATTTAGTTTAGTTCAGTTCCGTTCAGTTCCATTTAGTTTAGTTCAGTTCCATTTAGTTTAGTTCAGTTCATCTCAGTTCAGTTCCATTTAGTTTAGTTTAGTTCAGATTCATTTAGTTTAGTTTAGTTCAGATCCATTTAGTTTAGTTTAGTTCAGTTCCGTTCAGTTCCATTTAGTTTAGTTCAGTTCCATTTAGTTTAGTTCAGTTCCGTTCAGTTCCATTTAGTTTAGTTTAGTTCAGTTCCATTCAGTTCCATTTAGTTTAGTTCAGTTCCGTTCAGTTCCATTTAGTTTAGTTCAGTTCCATTTAGTTTAGTTCAGTTCAGTTCAGTTCATCTCAGTTCAGTTCCATTTAGTTTAGTTTAGTTCAGTTCCATTTAGTTTAGTTTAGTTCAGATCCATTTAGTTTAGTTTAGTTCAGTTCCATTTAGTTTAGTTCAGTTCCGTTCAGTTCCATTTAGTTTAGTTCAGTTCCATTTAGTTTAGTTCAGTTCATCTCAGTTCAGTTCCATTTAGTTTAGTTTAGTTCAGATCCATTTAGTTTAGTTCATATCCATTTAGTTTAGTTCAGTTCCATTTATTTGAGTTCAGTTTAGTTCAGATCCATTTAGTTTAGTTTAGTTCTGTTCTGTTCTGTTTAAGTACTGCTTTGTTTAATACAAATTCTAAACGTATGCACTACTAGTTTAGTTTAGCTTAGCAGTGCTTAGTTTTAGTAATGCCAATGAAGCAGTTATAAAAGCAATAAATTATAATTTTGCTCTGTATTATTTTGTTTAGTATGACATGAATTAAAAGACAAGGAGAGAAAGAGAGTGAGAAAACTAAAAGAATGGAAATTCCCACGTTTTTCTTTTTTCTCTGCAAAGTTCTCAGCAAACTAAATTTAGGAGCATTAGAGATGCTCTCTGTGACACTGTGAAGAAGGAATAATGGAGAAGGTCATTTTCCTGCTATTTTTTTTCTCAACAGACCCCCTCTGCTCCCTCCATATTTCTCCCCTGCTGTGAAAGTCCTGTTAATCGTTTTCTCTCCATGTTTGTTGGGAACATGCTGCCCTTGACCCCCTGGTTGCAGTGAAACCCCCACTCTCTTCATCTGACGTCATGTGGGAGCTACAGCTCGAACAAACTCCCTCTCTCTCCACCAGGTGTGATTGGGATCAATCGTTACCCTATTTATCCCTTAGTTTTCTTCAACCCGCTGGACATGTGACCTCTTTTGTTCTGCACATAAACACGGTCAAACTTAACGTAATAATATTTCTCTCTTTCTGCTCTGGTCTGCCGCCAAGTCCCTCGTTCCTTCCAGTGGATTGTCCTCCTCCACAAAGCGAGGGAGGGACGGTTGGGGGAGGTGGAGAAAGGGAGGCAGGAAAAAGAGAGAGAAAGGAGAGCCCAACAGAATGTAAACACCTCGTGTCGAGGACAGGCTGTTCTTATGTTTGGCATCTCAAAAGAAGTGATTTATAAAGCTTAAGACGCAGAAGGAGTTTATTTTCTGACTCCAGAGCAGCACCAGATCTCTCTGAGCTCATGTGATCGATCAGAATACCACGTCTCTGTGTCATACTTTCACTGTAATGAACACAAGCTGTATTTCCTGTATCATTCACTGGTAGGGGCCTTGTGTTTGGCTATCATGACACCTAGTGAAATGACCGTCTGTAATATACAAACTGTGCACATATTACAAAAATTACGGTAATCTCCAAGAGGCATAAGAAAACAGTTAAAAATAAAAAAATATTTAAAAAAAATATTTCATTATTTTTTCATATTTTCAAGCACTATTTACTACTTTGTTATATTGTTTTTTATTTATTTTATTGTATGTACTTTGCTTTGGTGATTATTTTATTTATTTTATTACATAAAACTTTTTTTTTTTTACTACATTTTAATGTTTAAAGGCCCTCTGAATAGTTTTGAAACGCTCAGCATTATTTAATGTGTTGACGTAATTTCCACTGAACCAGGAAGACGGGTGGGACATATCGAATAGCCCCTCCCCTTTTTTAAACCGCCAATAGCCTTTAGTTAATATTACAGCTCGACCAGACATGTTGAGTTTGGTAAAACTGCAGTTTGATAATATCTAACGGTTTCTCCTCCTAATCTCCTCCTTATCGCTTTAAAATACAGAATTCTGTGCAGAATTCAAATGGGTTGAAGATGTTTTCAGTTCTGCATCGACTCGACCATATGATCCTCTCTGTGCTGTTGTGTATCTGGACTGATGCTGGGGTGGTTCGTGTGACACTAATGTGAAACCAGACTTCATTCACGCCAATGGAAAGCATATTTACACTGTCAGAATCATTCCCTATCCTCTATATCAGGGGTCACCAAACTTTTCAGCCCGAGGGCCGCATTAACTGTGAAACAGCAGTTCGGGGGCCGACTACACACTCGAGTTCCAAATAAAAAAAGAATCAAAACATGGATGTTGTTTTTAATTATTTAATATTATTTTATTCAGTTATTACTTAACACACTGATACACTACACATGGACACCTGTATTAGTGGGAATGTTGAAATTGTTTCCTGGATGCCAAAATAGCAGACATTTCTGGCTTTAGATTTGATTTCCCTAACATCAACAATGACCTGAGATTATCATCGGACAAGTTTGTTCTCAAATTGTTCTTCACGTATTTTATTCTTGAAAATGTTTGTTCACACATGTATGTTGTTCAAAAGATTGAAATGTACATTGATGCAAAAGTTTTGACATTAGGAATGTCTTCCTTAGGCATAAACGGGGGAAAAAAACACCAGTCCTGTGGGCTATATCACACATTTTATATGTTTATACATAACATTTTTATACATTTTACATATCACACCCGCGAGCTACATGAGGATGCATTGATTATGCGTCTGCGCATTATATGTGGGAAAAAACGGTATATCATCTCATTGACGGTGACCGGAAGTAGAAGTAGCAGCGAAAAGATTTTCTAATGTAGTGATCAGATGGAAAACGTCTCCGTTTACTATCGTAACCTCGGTTATTTTTCCATATTCTGATTAGAGAAGTGTGAAGGAAATATTCTAACGCGTCACGCTTATGCTATTAAATAAGATATTTAACCCTGTTGAATGATGTAATCAAATGAATAACAGTGGTACAATGTAACGATTTATCAATGGCTGTTTACTTGATTAAATTACTTGAAAATGTGTGAAACACTTTACTTAGTTGAGAATTATTTGATAGCCATTTGCCTTTTTGTAGCATAATTATAACCATTTTATATTTTTAACTAATTTGACCTTTTAAATAAATGTATTATTTTAATAAATATTATGAAAACTATTAATGTAAATATTTAACTTTATCATAAAAGTGCATTAATCCCCCCCACACACACAAAATATTGAGATAAAGACATATATGCCTAGTTTGAGATTGTAGGAAGATTGACTGAACTGACAAACATTTTTGTGCAATGACTTTTAAACCTGAATATCAGATTCCTGCTTCCATGTGCTTTTACATGTGAGTTTATCGCATAGATAGATCATATCTGCTGATTAATCAGATCTGCATTTGGAAATACCCCGAAAAACTCTGTTAAGATTTAAGACCAGAACATGACCGTAACGCAAACACATCCATGAGCTAATTACAAAATCACTGGAGTCATTATTGGCATTATGTTGTCTTGAGCGTTATCAAACACAAACCCGGCACAGGAAGCGAAGTCCACGATCTTTCCTGTTCTGAGAGATTTCAAAGGGTTTCTGTTTGGTGGAAATGAGGGCGGCAACAGCGCAGAGGACAGAGGGGGCGCGGAGAGAGCGTTTTAGCACTGCGATGAGGCTAACGCGATTGGACGTTTTCATCGAGGCGAGAAAGAAAGAGAGAGAGAAGGAGGGAAGAGGAAAGACATGCGGGGGATGTCGAGGGACCTTTGGGATGCTCTTTCTGCTTTTAGGTGAAACCACAGCTCTGCCTGTACCTGTAAGCACCTCCTCTCCGAAGAAAAGAGACAGAGAACGACAAAATGCCGAAAATAACAATGGAAAGACATGTTTAAAATGAAAAGATCAGGAATTTCCATGCTGGTCCAGGATGGTTTATGTCAATAGTCTTTCTTGTGAAGCGGGCTGATAGAGTTGGTTGTTAAGAAGAGAAACACTTTCTTAATTGAGAATGCTATTATTTTATCTGTTGTTATTTTTACTTTTAAATTTAAATGTATCTTTAAATTGTCTGATTGTGTCAGGGTCAGTGTTGCCAGATTGGGCAGGTTCCCGCCCATTTGGGCTCCTTTTGGTCACGTAGGACCCGAAAAAAATGCATTGGGCTGGTCGATAAAAATTGGGCTTGTTTTTGATGACAAACCCGCCCAAATTTCACATATAAATGCATATAAATTCCACTAAAACAAGCCCCCCCCCCCCCGCGCGTCAACAATCGCGTGTATTTTATTAGTTAATTTCGTTAATCCATTATGTTTGTTAAGCACCTCTTGAAACACTGAGAGTGCAATATGAAATCGAGCTTATGTAGTAACTGTTTGTGTTCCCGCACATTCACAGAGTGTGTTTCGGGCCTTAGAAGCCTTCATCTCACCAGCATCCCGAGCTGCGCACTAAAACACAACAGTGGTGTCTTTCCTGCTTTCCTTCAGTGCCATGCAGTCAGAGCAGAGAAACTCAGCTGATACCTTCCATGCAGACTTTCTCTTCTTCACCATGAAGAAGTGAAGACCTGTCACTTTTAGCGGTGTGACATCATGTCCAGACACATGAACTCCTGGGAGTCTGGCTCCCGTGAATCACCTGGGAGAGAGAGAGAGAAAAAGAAAGAGAGAGAGAAAGCCTAACCAATCTAAAAGCCTGACCAATCAAAATAAGTTAATTAATTAATTAATACTAAGAAATACCTGACATATTGGAATCAATTTATCAGTTAACTGTGCTCATTTCCCTTATTTAGATTACCGTTGCTAATCTAACTAATCTTTAAAATGTATACAATTTAATAACTGTTACGCTGTTCGTGTGTGCTGGTGTGCGATGTGGAGAAACTCAGGCGGAGACGGGATCAAAGGGGTGCAAAACCTCAGAACTGGGAGAACATTATAACACCATCAACTACGGCAGAAACACTACAATCACCGACAAAGACCAGGGGTAACATGAGGGTTTAAGTACACGAGGAAATGGGACACAGCTGTCATGATTAATGGGGTAATCACTAACAAGACAGGAGGGGGAAGGATCTGGGAGACACAGAGGAATGTGGCAGACACGGATGTGACAGACACGACGAGACTGTGACAATAACACTCTTAAATGGTATCTTTAGCTAATTTCAAAATTGAAATGTTGTGATGCAGAAATTCACTTTAGGTAGCATTTAAACAACTAATTTTAGTTTTTAGTGATGCATTTTTCATTTATTGAGATTTACATAGTATACGATTGCAATAGTTTTTACATAAATATTAATGATTAAATATCTTTTAATATTTAACATTTATTGGTTATCAGCCATGACATGAAAACAATTACTAGAATTGAATGAAAACAAAATATTATAGAACTATTAATATTAATTATTGAACTAGAAAATGTTGACACGATATTAATATTATCTGACAAAATCATAAATCCTTTCAAACATGCTGTAAAAAATTACACGCTCAATAAGTCACAACAACATGTTTTTACATTGCTATGCTTTATAATTGTCCACTTAAAAAAATAAAAAATAAAGTCAGTTTAATGTAATTTAAGTTGAAATTACTTAAACATCCAAGTTGCGTCACAGTCGCGTCACGTCTGTTCACTTCCGGGTTTCCCCGTCTCTCCACATTCCTTCCCACACCTGTCTAATTGTTTAATGGCCACCTGTCTGTAATCTCCTCGTGTATTTAAACCCTCGTGTTAGCCCATGTCATTGTCAGTCTTCATATGTGATGATTTGCGTTCTGAGTGTGTGGATGTCTGCCCCATGTTTTGTACCCTCGTGTGCTGTTTCTGTTTGTATTTTGATTAAAGTGTTTTTGGTTTCAACTCTGAGTCTCCGAGTATCTCCGCATCACGCACTCGCGCAGTGGTAGCGCTAAAAGGAACGACAGAGCCTTACAAGTGTATTGTGGTTGCCGGGCCCTTTTTTTTTTTACAGTACAGCAATCCCAGTAAATTTCCATCAACATTAGCAGAACAAATTTTCCGGTAAATACACAAATATGCTGTTCACAAACAATATCACTTTAAATATAACTGGGGTGTTTTAATCCATTTTTGGGTCAAAGGTTTTCATTAAAATTTTAAACACAATGTTTGCGTTTGTCCATATTGACATACTGGTAAATACTATGACGCTTTTTATTCATCCACCTGAAAAGTTCTTTAATTTCACTATCTGTCTTGTTTGACTTTTTTTTGTACCTCTGAGTGACAGGCATAAATGTATGATCTCAAAGAACAGGGTTTTGCTCTTAAAAACACGAGACACATCAAAGTTAGTATTACAGGTACCACACAATAACTGAAGACACGGCGCAGCGGTCAGACGTCCATTTAGCGCATGTTTACAGAGCAAAACAAAAGCAGTAGAACTTACTATAAACGGCTCTGATAGAGCTTGAAGATTGGCCCAGTAATTCATACCAGTAATCTTCCTTTTTTGTTCACACATTGTATCATACCGGTAGTTTACTGATAATAAATGTTACAACTTCTCATACCGGTAAATATCAGAGCTGATTCAATGGCACTTAAGTCCTGTTTACACTTGATATCGTAACGGTAATTTACGGTAATGCATGTTTGTAGAGTCAGAGAAGATCTGGTGTTGTCCTTAAATAGGAAAATCCATAATATGTCTTTCATTCTCTCCCTGAACAATGGAGTTGTCCTCTTTATGCACAAGTGTATAATTCCCCAGCTAGGCTTCCCTGAGTACAATGACCTCACTTCCTGTCTTTCTTTCCTTCACAATTTCTGTTTGACAATGGGCTTTATTTTTCCACATGCTGCTTCTAAAATCTAACATCAGGATTGTTTCCATTGGGAATGCCGTCCGGTGGCCCGTGAATTCAAGCGACAGCCTTGAGTTAAGACCAGCTTGGACTAAACTAGCCATACCAACTTCATCTTTTACTTTACCGTGGACCACAGAAACTTTTCTGTGAATGATTTAGCGTCCCTGCGGCAGTGCTGCCGGGAACAGCAGGATTACACCAGCGCTGACTTTAGCGCTCATCATTTATGGAGGTTCAGGGGAGAGAAGGCTTGAGCTTCTCGGAGCTGGAGGGCATGAATAAGGCATGTTCAGCCTCCGCTCTGTCTGTACGGTAGGCCTCAGACGACATGATGGAGTCCAGGGGGGAACAGGAGGGGTCGGTCACAGGAAAACACATACTAGGCCAGACAGGAGGCATGTTGTGACTGGGAACAATGAGGTTTATTTAGTATGACAGCAACAGCAGGAGACGCAATGAACACGAGAGCTTCAAGCAGGTGTGTGTCCGGCTGCCTTCAGATCACACATTATAGCTACTGTGGTTAAGCATTCAGCATTTTTCTGATTCTCTTTCAATTTTTTTATAGACTTAATCGGGAAAGTGATCTTAAAGGAATACCTTTAAGATACCTTTAAGGAATTTTTCTGCATATAACCTGCGGGTTATACCAGATTTTACCAACCTTGCAGGGGTGCGGGTTATATAAGGGTGCGGGCTATATCACACATTTGTTAAACTTAATATTTCAATATATTTGTTACGTCCCTTAGGACATAAGGTTTTTTTTTTGCTGTATTTTCTTTCTGTTTCTCTTTCTTGCGAGGGTTGTTGTCTCTGGCGCTTGTACTGTCACTCTGACAGCTGGCGCTGATAGGCTGTCTGACCTGTCAATCATGCAGGAAGACGTGATTGGCTGTGCTGCATGAGGGCGGGCTCTTCTCATCTCATCCGATGATCAACACCTGTAGAATCGCTTCTTAAGGGACGTGCTTCTGCACAGCGGGAGACACTGCTTTTTCTTTTTCTTCTGATTCTGACTTGTGTTTGTTTTCTTATTGTTTGAATTTCACGCACAAGCACTGTGTACCGAGCCAGAACAGTTATGGATAATTGACGTCATGTGAGCAACATTCAAAATTCAAAATGTGAACTTACACAAAAAAGTTAATCAATCTATGGGTGCGGGTTATATAAAGGTGCAGGTTATACCACCAATTTTTACACAAACCCCCAAAACCCGCGGGCTTTATGAGGGTGCGGATTATCTGCGTCTGCGGGTTATATTCGGGAAAATACGGTAATTGTATTTTATTAAAGGAATTAAATCATTTGGGTTTGGAACGACATGCCATATTTTCCATATTTTCCAACCATATTTTTTGAAGATTCAAATGTAACATTTTAGGAGTCATTCATTGACAAACCCATATTGATTTATCACTAATCTGATTATATCCCCTTCAGTGTCTTACGGCCCTGCTCTCGCCTTCACATTTGTGTGCTGTGATTTGTGAGATGAACATTTGATTACACATGATGAATTAAAAATTGAAAGAAACGGCCTTTCCTCTCCTTCTCCGCTCTCATGTATCTTTGATGTGCATTTCATTTCTTTTCTCTGGTTCCCTCTCAGACCGGCACAACACAAGCGCGAGGATGTTTTTAGCTCGGTTTGGGTAATGAACTGTAAGATTTGACTGTGTGGAAGGAAAGGCAGTGAGACGGAAGACGGTCCCTCTTGAGGGCTGCTAAAAGCCTGCTGTCGTAAAGCCTTTCTACCGCCACACCCCACCAGAGCAACGATCGCAGGATCCTGCGCAGATGCTCTGCACCGAAGCCACATTGACAGGATTTCGTAACAATGCGGTTTAGGAAGACGAGTGCTATTGTTACTGAAAACAATAGCATGAACTTCTATACTGGTTTGGTTTTGGTGAAGGTCACTCTTGAGATTGTGGACCAAGTAACTAGCTTAAAAAGAAACATTTCCTTGGTCAAGCCTGCTTTTCAGTTTGGTAGACCAGCACCAAACCAGTATAAACCATTTTGGACCAATATAAAATGACATGCTATTTGGGTTAGAATAGCTAAACTGGTAGAGCAAAGAAAGTAGCAATGCAAATAACTTTCCTGTAGCTCAATCAGTAGAGCATTGGTGTTTACAATCCCAAGGTCATGGGTTCGATCCCAGGGAAAGCAAGAATTGATTCATATCTTGAATGCAATGTAAGTCACTTTGGATAAAAGCATCTGCCAAATGCGTAAATGTAAATGCAAAGGCCATGGTTTTGATTCCCAGAGAATGCATATGCTTCATTTATAGCTTGACAGGGTTTCTTCAGTTTAGAAAAGCAGGGAACAATATGGGAGTTGTAATAACGTAGACCTGGAAAAGTCAAATTGAATCAAATCTTAAAGTTTCGGCTAAAATATTTCATGAGATATTCAAATTATTTAGATTCACTGTCAAATCGTTTTTCAAATATCTTTATCCTGAACTAAAAAGCACAACAATAGCTTTTGTGTGAGAGCCAGGGCTGTGTAAAATTCAGAATTGGCTCCATTTCAGTTCAAGAGATTTTTTTTTGTATTGTATTGGCACAGGAAATTGAGTTGGAATGAAAGGAAGAGGAATTTACTGAATTCAAAGATATTCAACACTTGTGATGCATTCTGGGAAATTAAGTAAAATTCAATTTTGAAGTGGTTGAAGTGGTTGATGCATTCTCAATTCAGTTCTGGATAGTGCACAGATCCTGCTGGGAACCTTGCTTGAACTTACTGTTAGTTTGGAAATTGTACATGCTGATCTTTTCAGCAGGGACATCCATCACAAGTTTTAGTTTGGACCAGACTGAAAGTCCATGTCTGCTATATCAGGTGGACGCTTCAGGGGGCCAGTGTCACTGCGGCCCCTAGTCAACAATACGACTGACAGCCAGACCTTTTACAGAATAAAACACACAAAAATGATCAGTAACACACATGCACACGCACACACACACAGACACACAAACTAAGAAAGAAGAAGAAATGTTACATTTATATAGCGCTTTTCCAGAGCTCAAAACGCTTTACATAGTACGAGGGAATCTCCTCAACTACACTAACACACAGACACACAAACTAACACACAGACACACAAACTAACACACACACACTTATGCACACAAACTAACACATACACACACACACAGATACACACAAACTAACAGATACACACACACACACACACACAAACTAACACACACGCACACAAACTAACACACAGATACACAAACTAACACACACATAGATACACACAAACTAACAGATACACACTCACACACACACACGCGCGCACACACACACAGATACACACACACACAAACTAACACACACACACTGACACACACACACACACCACTTACACACACACACACACACACACACACACCACTTACACACACACAGATACACACTCACACACCACTTACACACACACACACACAAACTAACACACACACAGATACACACTCACACACACAAACTAACACACACACACTGACACAGACACACACACACACACCACTTACACACGCACACAAACTAACACACAGACACACAAAGTAACAGACACATAGATACACACAAACTAACAGATACACACTCACACACACACACAAACACACACGCGCACACACACAAACTAACACACACACACTGACACACACACACTGACACACACACACACACACACCACTTACACACACAAACTAACACACACACAGATACACACTCACACACCACTTACACACACACACAAACTAACACACAGATACACACTCACACACACAAACTAACACACACACACTGACACAGACACACACAAACTAACACACACACAGATACACACTCACACACCACTTACACACACAAACTAGCACAGACACTCACACACACAAACAGACACACACAAACTAACACACACACACACACAAATTAAGTCACCACCGTACGGACACACAGGCCCTGGCATGTAACAATAGCTGAGACTGATATTTCTCTCTGTTCTTCATGCTTTGATGTACGTGACCGCCTCTGCTCCCTAAAAGGACGGAGAGGATCTATTAGCACAGAAACAGACCTTTAAAATCCTCAGGCTAATAAAAGACTTTCAAGCTTCTTGACCACATGGGTTTACAAGACCCAGATCTTCCATGCCGATAACACTGGATTACGTAGTGAACTTCTACTTCCATCTTTTTTTCCGTTTATCCTTTTAAGTCCGGGTTTTCTGGTCTTTATATTAGTTTATATTAGTTTTGTCTCTCGCCCTCCGTCAGCGTGTTTTATCAGCTGACAAAGGGCTGCAGTGCTCAACTGCTGATTTGTTGGAAAATAAACACTGACAGTTTAATTTATCTCAGCTGCTCTGGACTCCATAAAAGGCCTTGGTCTTCTGAAAGCCATTTGTTTACATTTGAGCTCTTGGATGTTTGATTTAAAAAAATACTCTTTCTCATCTTAAACAATGGGGAAAGAAAGCCAATGGGTGTCGTAAAGACTATTTAAGCTTTACTGATCAGCAAATCTGTGCTTTTTTTACTCGCGAATCACGTATTTGGGTGAGGAATCACTCAGCGGATTGGTTTATTTAGTTGATTTGTGTCAACAGCTATGAACTTCTGCATCTAGTTGTGCTGAAAAGCAGAGGAAAGAGAGATTTATGAGTGTTTTGGGAGGAAATGAGGAGAGATCTCATTTATGTTCCAGTTAAGCATCAGCTTTGTCTCAGATGTTTCTGCCAAAATCGTAAAAATAGAAACAAATAAGCCAAGTGTTGAGACATGCAACATATAGAAATATACAATTCACATGGATGCACGTTATATTTGCAATGCTGGCATCTTCCGAAACTCTAAAGCAGACACATGTAAGATTATGTAGCTCTCTTAAATATTGCAGCTGTCCCTCCTGTACAGCAATGAGAATGGAGAGCAAAAGGAGACTTGCTTTTGGTTTTTCTAATTATTTTCCTGAGACACAGGTCCTTCTAGTCTCATATGTGTCTCCTATAGAGCCAGGATACCAAAGTCTGCAATCAAAAGTCTGAGATCTCAATGTGAGTTCAAATCAAATACGTAGACTGAGATCATTCTCATGTTATGCATCATGTTTGAGCTTTAACAAGAACCAATGAGGTTCATTTTCGTGTTACTCAACACGATTGAGCTTCAACTAGAACCAATGAGGTTCATTCTCGTGTTACTCAACACGATTGAGCTTCAACAAGAACCAATGAGGTTCATTTTCATGTTACTCAACACGATTGAGCTTCAACAAGAACCAATGAGGTTCATTTTCGTGTTACTCAACACGATTGAGCTTCAACAAGAACCAATGAGGTTCATTTTCGTGTTACTCAACACGATTGAGCTTCAACTAGAACCAATGAGGTTAATTCTCGTGTTACGCGACACGATTGAGCTTCAGCAAGAACCAATGAGGTTCATTCTCGTGTTACTCAACACGATTGAGCTTCAACAAGAACCAATGAGGTTCATTTTCGTGTTACTCAACACGATTGAGCTTCAACAAGAACCAATGAGGTTCATTTTCGTGTTACTCAACACGATTGAGCTTCAACAAGAACCAATGAGGTTCATTTTCGTGTTACTCAACACGATTGAGCTTCAACTAGAACCAATGAGGTTAATTCTCGTGTTACGCGACACGATTGAGCTTCAGCAAGAACCAATGAGGTTCATTTTCGTGTTACTCAACACGATTGAGCTTCAACTAGAACCAATGAGGTTAATTCTCGTGTTACTCAACACGATTGAGCTTCAACAAGAACCAAAGAGGTTTGTTCTCACACGTCATGAATTCACATTCATGCTTTTGGCAGACACTTTTATCCAAAACGACTTGCATTGCATTCAAGACACACATTGGTATTCTAATCAGTTCTTGCTTTCCCTGGGAATCGAACCCATGACCTTGATGTTGCAAGTTCCACGCTGTACTGTGTGAGCTACAGGTACGCATTCACAATTTATTATGTGAAGAAAAGGCTAAATTAAATCTGTTTGTCATATAAAGTGATCGAGTCTCTTCAGAAAATGTGGCCTAAACCTCTCAATTGATATGGATTAGTTTTACAATCTCTTTATGAAATTTGTCGTAAAAAATAAATAAATAGTGCAATTTGGACCCTAATCTCTCTGTCTGACCTTATATGTATTCTAATTTCTGCTGTTCTTAGAAACATCGGAGAGGTCATACATACAGTAAATTACATATTGACTTTACGTATTGGCATTAAGTAAATATTTTATTATCATTCATCTACTTTATTTTATATTTAATTTCATTGCTGCCTAGAAAAAACAATTGGGCTGTCTTATTTGTGATTTTATCTCCCTATGAGTATTTCCTGTTGCCTACAAGCTTGTTTCTCTCTCTCTCTCTCTCTCTCTCTCTCTCTCTCTCTCTCAGATCTTGGCAGCAGACATTCAATGCAGAGAGAAAACAGGGAATTCACCTTAAAAGGAGGCAATCTTGAGTCTCCATAAACCAGAGAGAGCCCAGAGTGTATATACAACGGCAAGAAACAGTTTACAGTCACTCCAGCACTTCTTAAATAGTTACTTACGTCTGTTTGTGTGTGTGTGTGTGTGTGTGTGTGTGTGTGTGTGTGTGTGTGTGTGTGTGTGTGTGTGTGTGTGTGTGTGTGAGAGAGAGAGAGAAAGAGAAACACTATATTTGCATGACCTCACTTTCCTATAAGAGACCTCCATGTGTTTATTGTCTTCTTTTACAGTCATGTTTTACCTATTGTCTTTTTTACGGTCCGATGCACAGCTTACACAACAAAAAACTCACAGTTGTGCCACCAGACAAGCATGTGATGAATAAAACTTTGAACTCTGAGAGAGAGAGAGAGAGAGAGAGAGAGAGAGCGAGAATGGCTTACTGAGTGTGTATGTCACAGACGAATGACAATTGTCTGGTTTCATTGGTTGAAGTTGTTCTTTGAGCATCATGGGAGACCAAAGCCCCTCAACTAAACACTTAAAATTCACAGGATTATTATGTGATTACACTTGAAAGTCAAATAGTGTTTTACAGTCTGAAATAAATATCTTAATCCAGCCTAATCTAGTTTCCTTGTTTTAGCTGGTGTAGCTTGTTCTTGTGCCCAAAATCCCCATAAAACCATCAAGCCAGACCAGTCTGAGCAGGGAAGGCCAGATAAGGCTACATATAACACAATAATGAAAATAATAAAATAATTTCAATATTCAATATATGATCATTGGAGGCTCATCTTGACAATTTATTTTGAAAACTGAGAATTTTACCTGGAATTTAAACCCAAATTTAACACCACATCAACACACAGTAAACATGTTGACATACGCTTGAATTAAAGACACGGAGATCATATTTGATGCAATGTTAACGGCTATCCATTTTACTGCATTAAAATCCATTAAGATTCAATATGAATTTGTATATTTTGTGTTGACAATTACAATAACCACAACGGCAACAAAAACACAATGACGTTATACTCTAGATTCAGTTTCCAGACAGACAAGGTGAATCATCCTGATAAATTTGGAAATGCGGTTTATACCATGGAACAAATTTAGGACTTCCGTATCTCGACACCATCTTCAGACAGACACGAAACTGCAATAAGTGCTTTTGAATATTTTACTCGCGGCTCTGCGGTTCGTCAAACACAGCTGACAGCACCCAGGGATACAGTGCACTTTAAAGTTGGTCTTAGAGAGCCTCTGCTGATCCCAGATCAGTCGTCTGTAGTCTTACATGACAGGCTTAGCTGAACTGAGTTAATATTTACTTTGATAGATTTTAAATTTTCATATTATGAGTCTAATTCAAGTTGAGAAAGTTTTTGTATCTGCATTTGGGTTTACGCACTAAAAAAACGGAAAAGTGTTTCCCAATAAATGCTTCTTCCCAATAAAGGGTACTCTAAAATTATTTATATATATATTAAAAAACTAAAAATTAATTGTATATATATATATATATTTGTCTGATGTTGTTGCAAAAGATCTTTTGACCAAACCAGTATTTTAGTTTTATTATAGCTTTTAATTTTATTTATTTTTTATGTGCAATTTTTTTAAATATTGCTTTTTGGGTTTAATTTACTTTTATTTCAGTTTTATTTTAATTTATTTTCAGTTAAGAATGTTGAACTTCAACTTCTTTTCAAAGCAACATTTCTAACTGTCATTTGGTTTTCATCGAATTTTTATATTTTATTTTATTTCAGCTTGTATGTGTTTTTAATCGTTTTAGTTTTAGTCAACAATAATAACCCTGGATCAAACCGGCATTTTCAGCAGATTTATTGTATCCTTTATATAATGCGTCTTCACAACGATTTGAATATTTTCAGCACTGATAAATCTCCACAGCAACACTAAAATAACAGAAACTATTTCCACTCAGAAATTGCTAGAGAATTTCACAAACAATTACAAAGAGATAGCAGGTAACACAGTAATTAAATGTGAAATTGAGAAATCTTGAATCAGTGTTTTCTAGCAAAACATTCTCTGATCATCTTTATTTTTTACGGTGTATAACATGGATGTTCGGCCCGTTTCTAAGCATAAGCCGCTGTAAATCGCAGACCTAGAGCGAGAACATCTCGTCTGCCTCTGTCAAACAAACGTGTCTGATTTGCTGCTCTTCTCGTGCAATAGAGATCTGCACACTGTCGTTTAGATCATAACAGAGAAACCCAGCTATACACAAACACGATTTATAGCGGAGAACACGAGTCAACCCTCTATTCCTTTCACTCATTTTCTGTTCCTTAAGAAAACCAGAATCCCTCCGTTTGTTTAGGAACTTTTACATCTTTTGAATTTTATTCCCGACCCCCTGCGTGACCCCTGCAGTTCCTCTAAACACTAACATGGTGTGAGTGCTCTCATTCAGGTCCTCTTGCTGTTATCTCCACGGCGATGAAGAATGTTAGGGGTTGTTATTTATACCTCTTCATGTCTGATAGCGAGGTGACGGTGGCAGACGTGTTTATCTCTGCCTGCGTTCTCTTGATTATGAAGGGGGCAGGGTGGTCTCCAAAAGAGACGCAGACCCCCGCTGGGACACCACGGGGGAAAAGAAACGCCCAAATCACGCCCTGATATCTCGATTAACCCAGAAAGACATTTGCAGACTGATCTGAGGAGTGATTGCACTTAAGCACGTACCAAACAACCACAGCTTTAAGGATTTCTGGGTACATACTGTGCCTGGTCAGAAACAAAAAGGCTCTGTATGGATTTAAATAGGCAAAAAATTAAGAGTCTGTGATTGGATGATCATTGCAGTGATTATTATGTTATAAATGGCAACAGTTCTTAGTGTGAAGCTTCATGGTCATATTCCAGGATGACAATGTCAAGATTCATCAGCTCAAATTGTGAAGGAATGATTGTGAGGGAGAATGAAGAATCATTTCCACACATGAATCGGCTCCTCTGAATCCAGACTTTACATTCATTTTGAGTTTTTGGGATGTGCTGGAGAGACTTTACAGAGTGCTGGACTCTTGCATTACAAGATTTGGACCAAAAATGAATGGAAATAACATTTATTTATATCATATTTCATGGCTGGGAAGTATATTTAAAACATTCTGCCCCGTGATATTTACAGAAGTAAATACTTTAATATTTAGACAAATATTTAGACAAAATGTTATATTAAAGGAAGTTGTTGTTCAAGTTGTTTTATATCTATTTTGTGCAAATCAGCACAGAAATTACAATAAATGAAAGCGCATTAATTAAATATACAAATGACATTAATTTTATAGCATTCTTTAGCCTGTTAACTGTCAGTAGCTGTGTTTCATTTTGTTGTATATTGGGATATCACATACTATGCATAAATAAATTTAAAAAACGTACGCACTTAATTGAGGTGGATTCATTTTTTAATCCGATTAGAAGACATGCGCATAAACTATGAAGGATTTGCTCAATAAATCCCTTGATGAGCAACAATAAAACTCATATGACTTGAAGTTGTGATCGGATAACTCGACTAGCTAGAGGACCGATTGAGAGCACAGCATCACAAATGTTGGTTTAATAATTCTGAAATGCCATTGAAATCATCAAAATGAATCGATTTAATTCCCTTCCAGAACCGTCTCACATGATTGCATTAAATTCAGAACTTCGGATGAAAACATAGGTAGCTGTAAATTTTTGCAACCTTTTTTCCCTCTTACGTAAATCACATCTTCCCTATAATATACATCACATTTTAGTAATCATAAGTTTGGCATCATTTGAACGTTTAAACACTTAAACACTGAATTTGGATTTTGCTTTACTATGAAAACTGTACTTTAAATCCTTGCTTAAACACTTGCTTTGATTTTTGAGTCCAAATTATTTGGTACAATATATATTATGTATTAAATTAAAATGTTTAGTTCAGTACATTTGTTTTACAATAAATTTAAAGCTGCTTTCACTTCCTCAATAATATGAGATCTTAAAGAGACATTTTCTACCCTCAATGAAACTCTCAATGAAATCCTAAAACATGAGTCTGCATTTATGAGTCAAATGTTAATCAGTGGCTCAAAACCCTTTTAGCAATGCTCATGAATATTTAGCACTTGGTAAACTTAACATTGGAAAAATAACGCAATGAATAAATACTTTTACAACCAAAACTGGCTGGACTGTCCAATTTCTTAAATGCAGGTCATTACAGAAATGGTACATGAAAATATTCTCTACATGGAGGGACTGTAAATAATCAGGCCTACACTGCAGCTTTAATACTACAACTATTGTAAATATAGTGAAATCATATCAGAATATTAGAGATTGAAGGTGTAAACTACTGATACTGTGGGATCTTTTCCACTTCAAATATGAACTAGGAAGGTCAGAGATTGCTTTGGTTAAGCAGTAAGCAGGTAAATGATTGTTAAAGCCTCAGGTTTCTGGTCTCAGAGTAATTGCGTTCCAGTACAAAGTCAGGAAACCAGTCATTCCTGCACACACAGTCTACATTAACACACTCTCACACACACACACGGCGTAGGAGGAAACTGACTTCAGCTCTGCTTGTGTACATAGAAGACTGAATCACAGACTAAAACACACACTGGTCTCTGAGCAATGGGTCTCTACAGCATCTGCAGATCAGATATTATGGATCAGAATGCGAAAACACCTGAATCATTCAGAGAAACACATCATATGACGCTCAAAGAGAACCAGCTGAACTTAAAATAGTCTATAATTATTTAATTAATTTTTATTGTGTTTTATGTGTGTGGTGTTTTTGTAGTTGCTTATTTCTTGCTTGTAATTTAATGTTTTATATGCATGTAAGGCGCCCTTGAGTGTCTTGTAAGGCGCCCTTAAATAATTATTTAGAAATTAATAGAAATTACAATAATTTAGGAGCATTCATTAAATATAGAAATGAAAAAATCTTTGTAATAATGTGCAACCAGATTGATTTGTTCTTCTGTTTTGTAACACAAGTGTCTGGTAAATGCTTTAACAGGATCATAAATGTTTCACAC